>BSBK01002218.1:407500-1007500 GCA_027943335.1 Chamaecyparis obtusa | reverse complement strand
GATCGTTTACAGGGACGGTCGGACATGGGCATGTGGTGCCATCCTGGCACAGGTATGGGCATGGGAGCACATTGCTGTGGTGCGCCCCAGGGTTCAGCCGAGGGAGAGGAGGTACCCCTTCATTTATAGGTACATCGAGTTCATATCACATGCCCATTCAGGGGATGTGACCTATTACAGACGGATTCTGGATGAGATAGCCTCATTCACATGGAGGCCATACAGGGAGGTGGAGGTTTGGGGGGATGCTGCAGAGGAGCTGAGTTATATGCTGTGCAGTCGGCCACTGGTGGGTCGATATGCGGATATCATAGAGAGGTTTTGCATCAGTCGGGTGTGGTGGCAGTTCGGGAGGCAGCAGCGAGTCTCGACAGAGACTACCACATATGCCAGGGCCAGAGACGAGGAGGGGCATGGGTGGCTACCCATGCTGGATTATCAGCAGGCTGTCGCAGAGACAACAGCTATCAGGAGTGAGCCTTGGGATTATTTCCCAGATGTGGCAGACGCAGGGGCTGATGGAGCCTACAAAGCAGAGCGGCGGAGGGTACCATTCCCTTGATTTACAGTACCAGATGCTCAGGTGCCAGCGCCAGGAGGAGAGGGAGGAGACGGAGGGGACGGAGGGGACGGAGGAGAGGAGGGAGGAGATGGAGGAGATGGCGGGAGGGGGAGAGGGAGGAGGATGGAGAGAGGAGAGGGGTCGGGATCAGGTGGCCAGAAACGGTCACGGGGACAGAGATCAGCCACTCCTGAGGAGGAGGCGAGACCAGCTCGCCGGCAGGCAGAGGTACAGCAGGAGCAGCCTGCGGGGGGAGAGGACCTGAGAGCCCAGATACAGGCTCGGGAGACTGAGATACAGCAGCTGCGGACCACCATAGCTGTGAGAGATCAGCAGCTCCTGGATCTGAGGGCAGAGCGGGATCAGTAGATAGCTGATCTCAGAGCAGAGATAGCACGCTGTGAGGTGATGGCACAGGCCGAGGCATTGGAGCTCCGACGGGAGTCAGCGAGAGCTGCTTACTATCACGGGTTATATCTGCAGGCCGTCCCAGAGGGTGAGAGAGCACCATCATACTCTCAGTGGGCAGGGGTATCAGACGTGGCATTTGATAGGAGAGCTATGCCTCCTCCACCACCACGAGCTCCTCACGAGGGTGGTAGCGAGTCTTAGGGTTAGGTTTTAGATGTTTGGACATATTTTGAGACTTTTGATCCAGATTTTGGGATCTCATATTGTATATCATGACATTTATTGATTTATGAGATTACTGGATGTTCGATGTATCATGTGTATTTGTCTCACTTGTGATGGATGTATCAGTTTATGTATATTGTCTTGTCATTTTGCTCAAAATGCTTATGTATGTGCTTATGTATGTTCTCTCTCATAGTTGTATGTTTAATTCTCATATGTATGATGTGGACTTATATATATATATTTTTAAAAATGACGGTTTGTAATATAGATATGATGATGTGATTAACCCCTTGTGATGAACAGGAACAGGTTCGAGATGAAAAAGACAAGGAGCGAAAGACATGATCAAGAAGAAGAGAAGGTGAGCGCAGTTGACTAACAGGTCCATGTAGGATGAAAAGGAGAGCTCTCTCCATGTGCAAGATGCAAGACTAGACTAACATGACCCTAAAAATGCAAGCTACTATGAAAGTGGTTGACTTGCAAGGTCACAATGCTTATAGACATCTAATTATCATCATCGAGCGTTATTGGTAGCGTCGTAAGATCATACAATGCACACTAGCATAACTATGTGGATATGAATATGATCTTTATCAGATAGAAATGTGGGAATCTCACCTAGGCATCAAAAGACATATAGGTCAAGATGACTAGTGCAGTGAGATCACCTAAATTTGATATGGCGAGATTATGCTTGTATCAAGACACATGAAAGTCAGGATAGCTAAAAGCATGCACTCGCGAAACAGTCAAGGATAATACCTTGTTAATCCATAGTGTCAAGTAAGACCAACATAAATGCTCATGACAATTAGGACCAACAAAATATACCCACAAGCAGATAAAGAAAGAAAACATGTTCTCATACCCTCAGTCTTCTAGCTATGCATCATCGAAAACTTCTCAGGGAGAGATCACTCATCAAAGAAATGCTTCATAGACAGCACACAAAGAAAAATAAAGTCATCATATCGTCAGCGAGTTGATTGTTTAAGTGCGTGTGTGTTGGTCATAGAGTCAAATTCTGAGTATCTTATCTGAAAATGGGAAATATCGCATCATGCGAGACTGTTGGGTAAGACATCTGATAAGTGTTAAGAAACACTCGACGCAAGGGTAGTGTTGAAAAACACTGTTTGGGGTGGTGTTGAAAAACACCTATTGTGAAATGCCCCAAGAGACAAACGCACCAAAAGGACCTATGCGAACAGTTATGCCCCCTAGACAAAGACAAAGACCAATTCTAGACTAGGCCAAATAGGGTCAAGGCATGATGGAAAATGGCTAAGTGTCAAGGATGCATGCTAACAAATAGGGGTGCAAAGGCCTCAAGTAGCGCCTGTTTCCAGGTTTTCACCACTTGGAATCTTTTTTCATTTTTTCATTTTTTTGATTTTTTTGTATTTTTGCTACCAAGGCGCCTATTGCTAGGTTTTCACCAAGGCACTTTTTCTATTTTTTTGAATTTTTGAATTTTTTTGATTTTTTTTGTAGTTTTTTCAGGACTTTTTATGCTTTTTAGGATTTTTTTCAGCATCATATATCAATTTTTTTGGTATTTTTTTCAGGACCAATAAGATATATACAAAAGATGCCCCCAGATAGAACGGGCATCAAGGATAGAACTTCTTAAGGTGCACAATGTTGATGGGATCAGGGAGCTGTTCTCCATCAGGATCTGACAGTAAATACGCACCAGTACCAAAAGCAGCTGTGATGACATATGGTCCAAGCCAGTTAGGTTCAAACTTGCCCTTTTGCTCTCTATTTTGTTGGTTCTTAGGGTTTTCTCGTAAAACAAGATCACCTATTTGAAATTCTCTAGGGCGAACCTTCTTGTTGAATGCCTTGGACATATGTTTCTGATACGCTCTCATATGATCAAAGGAAGCCTTACGCTTCTCATCTAGAAGTTCTAGTTCCTGCAACCTCATGGCGCGGTAATCCTCATCTGTAATCAAACCTTTGAGTGAGACTCTGAGGGATGGTATCTTGACTTCTAAAGGTAATATTGCTTCAGTGCCATAGGTGAGAGAGAAAGGAGTGGCTCCTGTAGGTGTGCGAATACTTGTTCGGTAAGCCCATAGTGCTGGATTGATTTGTAAGTGCCAATCCCTACCATTCTTGTGTACTGTTCTATGAAGAATCTTAAGAATGGTTTTGTTAGAAGCTTCTGCCTGTCCGTTTCCTTGTGGGAAATATATGGAGGACCAATGTTGCTTGATTTTAAACTTTTTGCATAGGTGCTTTAGGTCTTTATTCTTAAATTGGCCTCCATTGTCAGTAATGATCTCAGAAGGCACTCCAAATCGGCAAATGATATGGTTCAAGATGAACAAAGAAATGGTCCTTCCGGAAGCAACAGAAAGTGGTACGGCCTCCACCCATTTTGTGAAGTAGTCAGTGGCAGTAATGATGAACTTGTGTCCACCTGATGAGTTGGGGTGAATTTGCCCAACCAGATCAAAGGCCCAGCGCTGAAATGGCCAATGAGAAATAGAAGGGATCAGCTCCCTACCCGGAGCATGAATCAGGTTGCCGTGTTTCTGACATTTTTCACATGACTTAGCAAAGGTGACTGCGTCTATCTGCATTGTGGGCCAATAATATCCCGCCCTAAGCAACCTTTGGGCCATGGCAAGACCATTAGAATGCCCACCACAAATGCCCTCGTGGATGTCAGCTAACGCTTGGTTGGATTCCTCCTTTTCCAAGCACCTAAGGAGTGTCCCATCTAAACCCCTTCTATATAAGTCACCAGAGATGAGGGTGTGGCGAGAGGCGTTACGGATGAGGTTTCGGCATTCGGAGCGGGTGAATGTGTCAGGGATGATGCCATCACGAAGATATGAATAGATAGCACCATATCGGGAAGACTCGTGTGTGATAATGGCACAAATGACACGGCTTTCAGATGAGTCAAAGATGGGATGGTGTAGCTCTTCCACCAGGAATTCAAATCTGGATTCATGTGTCTCCAACTGAAGAAGTGAAGCTAATGTGGCCATGGCGTCTGCAGCTTTGTTCTCTATCCTAGGGATTTGTTGAAACGTCACAAAGGTGAAATAGCATTTCAAAGAATCAACCATCTTTTTATAGGGTATCAATTTGTCATCCTTGGTTTGATACTCTTCATTGACTTGGTTGATGATTAGCTGAGAATCCCCAAAGACATGTAATTCTGTGATATTCCATTCTATAGCCATTTTCAAGCCATTAGTTAAAGCTTCATATTCTGCAATATTATTGGTACATGGGAATAATAGTTTATAAGACTTCGGAATGTGGTACCCATGTGGAGAAACAAATAACACTCCAGCACCTGATCCATTTTGCATGCGGGAGCCATCAAAGAACATTGTCCAAGTGCGAGTAGTGGTATATAAGATGTGTTCATCTAGGAATTCCACTTGGACTGGCATACTATCCTGGATTGGAAAATCAGCTAATTGGTCAGCAATAGCTTGCCCTTTTATTGCCTTCCTTTCAACGTACTCTATGTCAAATTCAGTGAGGACCATCATCCATTTAGCAAGCCTACCCGTCAGGGCAGCCTTACCAAGCAAGTATTTAAGGGGATCAATTTTGGCAATCAAGTGTATGGTATGAGTAAGCATGTAGTGGCGCAACTTTTGAGAAGCAAACACCACCGCGAGACAAGACTTCTCAATATTATTGTAATTGATCTCATAAGAGACTAGAGTACGGCTGATATAGTAGATGGCCCGTTCTTTCCCAGTATCATCTGTTTGAGCCAATAATGCCCCCAGGGAAGTGTCTGTAGCTGAGATATATAGAAGCAATGGTTTCCCTGGAATAGGAGGCATTAAGATCGGAGGATTAGCCAAGTATTGTTTGATCTGATCTAGGCTCTTTTGACAATCCTCGTTCCAAACACAAGAAGCACCCTTATGCAATGTCTTGTTGAAGGGTTGCGCTCTATCTGCAAGCTGAGAAATAAACCTCCTAATTGATTGAAGACGTCCTTGAAGACTTCTCATTTGGCTGATATTTCGAGGAGGTGGCATATCTAGGATTGCTTGGACTTTTTCGGGATCAACCTCGATACCTTTTGCTGATATTATGAATCCTAAAAGTTTGCCTGAGGTGACGCCAAATGCGCACTTCTTTGGATTCAATCTGAGTTGAAATTGTTCCATACGATCTAGAATTACTTCCAGATCATTGAGGTGTGTGTCCCTTTTTCTTGATTTTGCCAGGGTATCATCCACATAATCTTCCATATTTTTGTGCATCATATCATGAAAGATAGTTGTCATAGCTCTTTGGTAGGTTGCTCCTGCATTCTTTAACCCGAATGGCATGACGTTCCAACAATAGGTTCCCCATGTGCATGTGAATGCTATTTTCTCTTGGTCTTCAGGAGCTATTTTGATTTGATTATACCCCGAGAAACCATCCATTAGGGAATATATGTCATAGCCCGCCGTCATGTCCACTATCATGTCAATGTTTGGAAGTGGAAAGTCATCCTTTGGGCATGCTTTGTTTAGATCTCTAAAATCTGTGCAGACACGAATGGACCCATCATGTTTGGAGACCGGTACTATGTTTGAGATCCATTCTGCATAATCGATGGCTCTAATAAATCCAGCTTTCAAAAGCTTTTCTAATTCTCCTTTGACAAGTAGAGCTATATGTGGATGCATTTTTCTTAGTCTCTGTTTGACTGGCTTGACTCTTGGAGCTATAGATAAGTGATGCATTATGAGATTTGTGTCAAGCCCTGGCATGTCTGAGTAGGTCCATGCAAAATTAATTTTCTTTTTCTGTAAAAACTGTACATATGCCTTGGTCTCTTCCTCTGATAAAGACTGAGCAAGATGGACTATCTGAGGATTTTCTTCTGTGTTTAGATTGACCGGCTTTGTTGGTTCAATCAAGATTGATGATCTATCCTGGAAATAACTCGGCAAGTTATTAAGTACCCCATCCTTAGGTGCCTCAAAGAGGTTTTCACCTTTGGATGCGTCATTTCTTTTTACTATTTTTGGTTCTGACACCGCCACAAAGTGGTTTTCGCCATCAGACCTATTTTTCTTTTTCTCTTTTGTTTTGAGACTGAGGTACTTAATATCAGGCTCCGTCATGCTGGTTGTTGGTTCACTGGTGGAAGAAGCCACGGGTTCGAGAGCATTCAGATAGCAAGCAATTTCGTAATCGTTGCGAAATGTGAGGAATGTGGGCTCGTGGTGGCGCTGGGGCCAGTCAATCAGGTCAAAGTGAACAAGGGGCAAGTCAATGGTAGGTTCGATGTTGTGAATGTGAAAGGTGTCATCTCTGGTGACCATATAATCGGAGCTCATCAAGTCTTCTCCTAAGATACCTGAATTGGGGCTCATCTTGTCAAACGAAGCGTCGTCTACTAAGGCGATTTGAGGAGGGAAATCCTCTAGTCTGACACTAGGATCGTTAGTTGCATCGGGTTGGGTACTATAGGCATGGATAATATCCACATCTAGATCAATTGTTGCATCTGAAAGCGAATCCCATTCATATTCATGGGAGTCTGTCTCTGAGTCATCATTTAGGCCTCATGATGTAGAAGCCTCAAGGTTAGGGAGGGTTTCCCCCTCTCTAGTGTTAGTATTGGTACTATCCGTCGCAGCTAGGACAGTAACATTTTCCTTTGTCGATCTAGAAGTCACACAATCACTATCCGTCGCAGCTGGGATAGTAGGACTATTAAGCATCAAACCTGTGGAATCTCCCCAAAGGAGATTCGTTGAGGGCACCCAATCATCAGACACATCTTGTTGGTTGGAGAGATCGGGCGTATAATCTGCATCATTGTCGCTGTCCGTTGCAACTGGGACAGGGATACCTTTCTTCTTCTTATTCTCAAAACCTAAGCTGATCGTGGACTTATTTTTGCGTCCAAAGAGAGCGTGATCAAGAGGCTCAGCTTTAGCATCCAGCCTATGACTAAGGGGACCAAATCCCGGATATCCCATATTTTTGACCAGTGTATATCCTTTCCCATAAGTTTCAGGTGAAGGAGCAAAATTCTCATTATGTTTGTATTTCTCTTCGTGATATATCCAGTTCCTTACAGCAACTTCCTCTTTCTCTTCTTGAATGGGGACCGAAGACTCAACAAATTTCCCAAATAACGTCATTGCTGATGATGAAGGCTTCACATTTGGGGAGGGTCTCCCATAGGACCTAGGAGAGACTGGCATTTTTGTAAAAGAATCAATCTTATAATCTCCCATCCCAAGGTCCATGGTCTTGAATTTCTGCTTGCATTGTTCAAGTGAACTACTAGGACTGTCAGCTTCTCTATTTAAAGGTACGTGTGATCCCGCAGAAATGTTATTAACTGATAAAGCACTGTCTCCAGGGATGCAAATTTTGACACCGTTATGGGGGAACTTAACACACTGGTGATATGTCGATGGGACTACCTGCATTTCATGAATCCATGGCCTACCTAGAAAAATGTTGTAGGCTAGAGGTCCAACATCAACAATTTGGAATAATATGTCTTTTTCTACGGGACCAATACGAATAGGCAAAACAGCCAATCCCTTAGAACTTCTTTCTGCTTCATCATATGCTTTGATTATGATTCTTTTCTTTGTGTCAATGACGTTCTCGGAATACCCTAGAGCTAGCAGCAAACTCAGAGTACAAATATTGAGCCCTGCACCCCCATCTATCAGTACACGCCTAACACGGGTTTTATGAATCATGACCTCGATGTGTAAGGCCAAATTATGTGGGTGACTAATGGATTTGTCATCTTCTTCTGAGAAGGTGAGGAAATGAGGGCTAGCCAAATGGTTGACAATGTTTTGGAATTGGTCGATATCTAAGTTATTAGGGACATTGGCTGCTCGCAAGGCATCCTCGAGGACGTGCTTGTGCTTAGGAGATAATTCTAAAAGCTCAAAAATGGATATCTGAGCGGGTGTTCGTTGTAGTTGGTCAATAAGGTTATAATTGGAATCAGGACCAACGACAGGTTTTGGAGGAGCACCTTTGGACATGGGTTGTTTAGACTTGCTAGTGCTAGGACCTTTGATGATAATGGGTACTTGAGCCTGACCCCTAGTGACAACATTGAGGGACCGGGGCATTCCTTGTGTGTGAGGACCTCTTATCACCACAGCGGGTCTTTCATTAGTCATAGGAATTGAGTCCACATTATGTCCATAAGGATCTTTCTTTCTCACCATGTTGATATTATCGTCAGCCACTTCAAGCATGTTAATCACATTATCAGCGTGTGTGTATGTATAGTTAATAGCCACCTTGCCATTCTTACTGCTAGAATTCTCTCCTTTTTCATATTTAGGCAAGGGCTCTTTAAAGGCTTTATGGTCTGCATTAGTAGTTAACCCATCCACTTGTAATTATCCTTTCTCAATAAGGTCTTGGACAAGATGCTTGAGTTTGAAACAATTTTCTATGTCGTGTCCAATCCCATTATGGAAAACGCAAAAAGCCTTAGCATCCCACCAATGAGGTAAAGGATCTGGTATTCGATGTTTTGTAGGATCCTGTGGGTGCGACAGATTATGAGCAACTAGTGTCTTAAAAACATCTGCATAGGATTCTCCCAATTTAGTGAATTGTCTTTTCTCCGTCTTAGATCTCTTTTGATACTGAGGTTTGTCTTGTGGCGTTGACGATGTTTGCAACTTCATAGCTTGAACTGCATGAGAGAGATTAAGAACTCCTTCATTCTTGACCTGAGATGAATCAACAACTCTGTCGTTGACGACTTGCTTGTTTTTGTTCCAAAAAGAGTTCTTTTTGTCCTTGTTACCATTAGTATTGTTATTTTGGCTATTGTTGTTATTTGTTGGTTTAGCCAAAATTCCTTGTTCTTTTAGGACATCCTCAATGCGACATGCCACCTCTATCATAGTATCAAAGGAATTAAATGGGATTTTCTTGACTTCATATTTGAGTTCTGGTATTAGATTGTTCACAATGATATCAATTCTCTCTTCTTCAGGGATTGTCCTTGGGTATTTCGAACACAATCGCCTCCATCGTTGCAAAAAGGTGACAAAAGATTCCCCTTGATTTTGCTTAAGTTTACACAAATCAAGCATGGTGACCGACCTAGATAAATTGTAAGCAAAATGTTGGACAAATCTTTGGATAAGTTCTCTAAATGTCCTTACTGGAGGGGAAAGGTTGGTGAACCACTCCATGGCTTGACCTTTTAAACTCCTTGGGAATAATCGCAGCAAGTAGGAGTCTTCGTGGTGAAAGGAAAAGCTCATTATGTAGAATTGTCGAACATGGTCGTGAGGGTCACCTGTGCCATCATATTTGTCGTATGTTGGGAATTCAACTTTCTTAGGAAATTCTACCATCACCACACTTTTGTCAATGGGATTAGGACATATGGAGTCTAAATGAAATGTACTCTTGGGAGCCTTCATTCTGTCTATATCCTTTTGCATTTGTAAGATTAACTCATCAGTTGAAGGATTCTGTTTCTTGATTTTTTGGTAAACATCAAAGTTATATGGAACTTTAGCGCCTTTGTTGATAAGACTTTCCAAGAATTGGTCTTTGTTTTGTTCCACGTATTGCTCCACATAGGCTTGAAAGGACGGTTCTTGTTGCATAGTCATGAAGTCCATATGATCAGATTTAGCATAACTGCCTCCATGTTGTGAGCCATGATGTGCTCGTTGGGAGGGTTGCTTTGAATGTCTATGAGACGATTGTCTCCTATGATAGTCATATCTTGAAGTCCTTCTTCCTCTAGGACTTGGGGATCGTGAGGGTGTCTTTGATCTTCTTCGAGGGCTAGGGGAAGGGGTCGATGGGGGCGAGTTGGTCCCACTATTGGCTCCCCTCCTGTTAGATCAATTTTGGAGTTGTTGTGCATAGAGTCTATCTTCTTCTTCTTGGGTGACTCTTTTCTGTATATCCAACAATGCACGTTCCTCTTCCTCTAGTTGTCGGAATTTTTCCTTTTTTGCAGCCTGTTCATCTAAGTAGGCTTGCTTCTCTCTCTCAATGCTTCTCAATCTTGTATTTGCATATCGAGAAGTGTCCTTAAGTGGGGAGGTTTGTCTTGAATGCCTTATTGCATTAGCTGCGTTGATATGGTGATCACTAGATTCATTGTTCTGGTCTTCGTGTTGTGACCCTGAATCTGAGTGGGCTGACTTATGCTGTCTTTCAGCTCGTTGATGAGCATCAAAATACCTCACGTTGTTAGGAGGTGACCCGGGTGGACTGGCATGAGAAGAACCACCATACTCTCCTCTGTGTCGTTGAAAGATATCCTCGAGAGTTTGATTCATGGCTTCTCTTTGTTGTCGGGTGAAAGTGTAACTCATGTCCATACTTGATGAAAGTGGTATGAAAGAGGTGCTCACTTCACTAGGGTTAGCTCCCGGATTGAAACAAACCTTGGATTCACTCTTAGGAGATTGGTCAAAAAGGGGTCCTTTTCCCTTAGGTTGTCGACGGGTCTTGATAGGTGGTAACTGGCTAAAGGCAATAGGGGGTCGCTTCCCTTGATTAACTTGGTACCTTGTCGTAACTGACATGAAAGAGAGATATTCTCAATGATAAGGTGACCTTTCAAAGTGTCAACACCAAACTAGGATAATCGAAATCCTCTATTGTCCAAAGAAAGATGAAAAAAAAAAAAAGAAAGGGGGCTTTACCAACACTGTCAAAGAGGTGCTTCAAATCAAAGGGTGACTACCCTTGCACTTTTGAATGAGGAGGTTGGACTAGGCCAAAAGATAATTGAAAATGAAAGCGATTTGGACAATAAGAGAACTGAAATTTTCCCAGAATATAGCTAACAATTTTAAAGATGAACCTTGGCACCAAGAATGGCTTTCTAACTTGACAATTATTCCAAAGTGACTTTGTAAATCAAATGATGCTATCCCGGAGAACTAAGAACCAGAGATTTGGAGTCAAGACAGATCTCAAACGTCAGGGTGAGAAGCCTGTTCTAAGACCTGGCCTAATTGACAGCAACTGAAACTGACCAAAATTTAAGCACGACAAAAATGAACCAGGCGATATACTCCAGGCTACCGGGGCAATAAAACTATACCCGTGCGATACTTCGCCCTATGACAGGCGATACTTCTTAACACTAGCGGGCGATATAATCCAGGCAGGCAGGGCGATAGTCCGTCAGGGGTGAACTATCACGCGATATTTCTCTCCAAAGAGGGCGATATTTATAGCAGATGCGAAGTATCGCACGATACTTCACCTTACAGGGTGCGATACTGTTGCAGAATTATTCAACTCTTGACCAGAATTGTGTGAAATTTGCGTTTTTGGGTCTGTTTGGTCAAAATTTTCAGTCTGAGGGTTAATGTTTTTGGTTTCAGTCACAAATTCAACAGTATTTGGACAGGTTTGCAAACAGTAAAGGATCAAACATGTCTTCAAACACTTGAAACAAGGGCAAAAGCAACCTTGCCAAGACAAACACTTGTGATATCAAAATTGAAAAAGCACCCTATGAATGCTACCGATTGTTTGTATGTTGAGAACGTTTACACTGGTATCACACAATCGAAGACAATTCAACCAATTACTACCTACAAGACAAGGCTCAATACTTACCAACTTAGCCCACAACTTGATGCCCCCTTGCCTCACACCAAGTGGTTGCCCACAAGAGATATTGGCTTTGTCATGGAAATGTCAAAATGACACAACCAAAGGGACACATATGGTGAGTATCTTAAGGTGATCCGGGTAAACCACTTGGATCAATCCTTGCACTAAGAAGATAAGCGGCTAAAAGAGGGTGGCTTCTATCTAATGGTTCTTAATAAGGATTTCCGTTCACAACACCCCTCTTGCTCCTCATAAAGGACTAGGACCTCGCGGCCTCAAGAGTACCTTAAGCATTGTTGTTCAATGTTTTCCTCATGGTCGCAATCCCATGAGCTACTCACATCAAATGAAGACAAGTGTTATGTCTATCAAGGTTTTTGGTGTCCTTGATAGCCTTGAGATTATAGTGAGTTGGAATCACTTGCCACCAAGGAGAATGATGACAAGGTTGTCCCCACTTGAGTCGTTCCTCTTGATTGCTCAAGAGCAGGCCCTCTAAAGGATTCCTAAACTAAACAAAATGGATCAAAACTTGAGGTTCAAGGTTTTTGATTCACCACAAGGGTGAAGAGCATACTCCCCTATCTCAAGAATTTTTCCCAAACACACCAAACAAAGAAATCAATTACCCCCTTGCTTCCAAAACCTTAAGATGGGTCAAGATTTTCTGATTCACCTAAAGGTGAAGAGCACACTTCTCCTACCACCTCAAAATCCCTTTCACAAGGTATTAAGATTCCTAATACAATTAGTGAATGCCACAAATGAAAGGAAAATAACAATAAGCAAGAAATGGAAATTTTTTTTTTTGTTTTTATGCTTGGGCAGCCCTGCAAAAACTGTTAGTAGCCCTCTTTGACATGCGTTTTTAGCAATTTTTAAGCAAAGGAGAGCACCTACAAACACAACTTGTTAGGCCCACAATGTTAGCAAAATCAAAATCCAAATGTAAATGTGCAATAATCTAATGGATTTAAGCTAAAAAAATGCAGATTAGACCTATTTAAACAAAGTAAAACAGAACAGCAAGCTAAAATAGTCGAATTCGGACAAAAAAATTGAAAGTGCAAGTCTCTGCCAGACCAGGCGATGTTTCTCAATCTCCAACAGTATCGCGCGACACAGTTTCCTATAGTCGGGCGATACTTCCCCAGTCGAGCGATACTTCGCACGATGCCAGGCGATACTTCGCCCGATGCCAGGCGATAGACTTCGCTATATGCGTGCGATACTTTTTACGAGTGAAGTATCGCGCTTAGACAAGAAGTATATCACGTGATATTTCTGAGAAGTGTCGCGCAATAATCTGAGACAGAAAACGAGAGACGCAGATTTTTCCAAAAATTAATCCGAAAATGATGAAAAATACAGAATTAAAAGGGACAAAGCTAATCTACTCCGCCCCACGGTGGGCACCAGAAATGTACACACTAAAATATGCACTTCTATGAACCATTGCATGCAAGGTTGCTCAAGAATGAGGCCTCACAAAGCGGCTCATAGCTCTCTATGCATGGAGTTGCAAGATTGAAAATTGCTCTCAGCTAGAGCTATAAACTCATGACCTTGCTAGTCAACCACACAATGAGAGATTCACAATGAAGACAAGGGCAACAATGCCAATATCTCCAAGAATCCAATGTGAAATGCAATGCAAACTATATGAGAATGCAAATCTAAGCTATGAAAGGAAAGTACAATGCAACTAATCTATGAAAGGAAATAGCAATGGATTACAATGCCTCCTATTTAGACTATGTGAGCTTATTCTATTGCATAAAAAGAAATCTAATCTATGATGCCATGAATGCAACTATGAAAGCAAAACTATTATGAAATGCAACTAAGAATGTCAAGGCTTCAAAGCTTGAGTGTCTTCAAAGAGAGCTCCAAAACCTGCAGCATAACAATAGCATAAAATATGGATATGCAAATGAAGGAGAGAGCTCTCCTTTTATAAGAAATGAGGAGAAATGGACCATGGAGATTAAGAGGCAAAAAGTCTTAATCAGCGGTGGAGGTTGAAAGAGGAGCAATCCATGTGCACAAGTATCCTCCAATGAGAGTGAAGTGTTGACTTTTGAGCCTCATGTGAGACAAAAGTGCTTTTTCCTTTTTATAAAATAGGAATAATGCTTTATTTGTGCAACTTAGGATAAGAGGAAAAGTGGGGCTTTTTTATTTAATTGAAAGGGGAGGAAATATTCCTTTTAATTAAATAAAGACTTAGGATAAATGGTTAGCCCATAGGATAAAAATCTAATATATGATCGAAACTAAGATTTGATCAAGAAATTGATATTGTTGAAAAATATTGATTATTGATAAAAATGATTCAGGATTGATAAATCAAATAAATGGGGCCCAAAGTCTAGGCGACCATTTTAGGGTGCATACAACTATTGACTGACAAAGCACATGATAGTGAAGAAACTAAGTCTGACAAAGAAAAGGATCTAATATTGGTTTCTCCCACTACAAATTCATAGAAGAGGTAGTTGCTAGTATGGTTAGGAGCACAAATAAGGTTAGCAACCGCAGCCTCACCACCTTTGAAAAAGGGAGTTGTAAAGATTACCAAAGCAAAGGCAGCTACACTGACCAAAACATATGCAAAGAGAGGAACCAAGGTTGTAGCTGAGGAGCCTAAGAAAAGGAGAAGAATGATAAGAGGAAGAGAAGACCTTGAAGATGAAGAAGATGAAAAGAATTAGTTTAAGGTTGTCACCAACAAGAACATGACAATTGATGAAGTTGTTGTAGATATCATTGAAAATGGAAATTTAACAGATCCAAAACTCAGTCGGTTTGATTCTACTGAAGATCAAAAAAAAATTGAGGTGGTCATCTAAATGATGATAATATTTAAATGAGTTCCAATGGAGTTTTCAAAATAATTTCTCGAGACACTAGAAGAAAGAATCAATCAAAAGTGGTCATATTCTTTGGACATTGAGGAGAAATCAAGGGAACAAGCCCTAGTTTTATCTGCACCAAATTTAAGTGTTAATGAAATTGATGAGTATATGAAAACTTACTCAGAGATTCAAAGTAAAAGGCCAGGCTATGAAAGTGTTAGATAAAAATTTGGTAGATATAGATGAGTCTAGCCAACTCATCTGGACTTCAATCATTGCAGCTAGAGAACAAGCTGAGAAAAATGCATTTCTAAATTTGTCAAAGAAGAGACATAGATCAAAAGGAAAAGGTATCTATATTTATGATATTGATTTATCAAAGGAGACATAAAAAATAGGTGTACCATCTACCAAGGTGATTGATACAATTCTTGAAAATGAAGCTATAAATATTTCACAGGATTCATCAGATCCAGTAGAGATCTAAACTCAGAAGAAAAATGATGATGTTATACTCATTGAAGACATTACTAATGGGGATCCTAATGACAAAAATGAAGATGATGATGTGAACATTGTAACACACTATACCCAAGATGAAGGTCCAGTTATCGAGTCTACAATGACATTGTTACTAGGAGAGCTTCCTACCCTTATGGAACAACCTGACATCTCAGACCCTAAGTAACCAAAGGATACAACAAGGGAATAGGGAGCAAAGATACCAGCTAAGACAAATAAGCCTAAAGAGAAAGAGGAAACTAAGATAGAAAATAAGGATCAAGAGAATCCTAGTGTAACCGAGGCCACTCCATTGAATACTACATCAGAGGCTCTAACCCAGTCTATCGACACAAAGGTCACCAAGGAGAAACAAAAAGTAGATACAGTATCACCTGGGTAGGTTACCCAAAGTTCTAAGGTTAAATGCACTAGTACCATTTACAACATGCTCACCTCTAGAACCTGAGAAGAAGAAGAAGAAAAAGAAGCATGGAAAAGGTTTGGTCACATTAGAAGAAGTTATTGTATTACCAGAGTGTGACCCAAGGAACCTTAGCCCCGAGGAATTGAGAAAATATGGGGAGTTATGCCAAAGGAAGACATCACAAGAGAAGTTAAAACAAGAGAACAAATGCAAGGAGATACTTGAAAGTGTAAGAGATATCTTACAACAGGTCATACCAGAGGTACATATCAATGAGGATACTTCTATAATGAACTGACTTTCTACCCTTACTAAGGAAATAAATGCCCCAGATGTTGAATCATAAAAGAGCATAGAGGAAAGGGACGAAAGAAAAATTTAGAATAAACTAGCAGAAAGGATCAACCAAGAAGTGGAAATAAACAAGGTAAAGTTATCTGAGGTAATAATTGACATTCAGTCTATTACTAAGTTAATAAGTAAAATTTATATAAAGCTATGCACTGTGGATACTTTCACTACTGAGGTCAGTGAAAAGATAAAATAGATTGATAATGAAACCCAAGCCAGTGCATAGGAAACCTTAACCGAGCCTCAAGCATTTGCAAAGCATATATTAAAAGTTTAAGAACTTTGATGGTTAAGATCAGATCTTAGAAAGCAAGAGGAGATAATTAGTGATCAAGTCACAAAATTGCAAACTGAGTTGCTTCCCTATTTGAAAATCTTTGAGAAGCACATTTTCAAGGCACAAATGTTTGTTGCAACACCAGAAATTTATGTGTTGGACAAATTTTTTGACATGCATGCACAAGTCGGTCTTGAGCATATTGCTCTCACCAACTTGAAAGAGGAATGGGAAAACCTCTTGGAGTCGGTGAAGAAAACTCATAAGCACATTTTTTATAAGCTGTAAGTATATATTTTTGTATTTGGCATTAATATAAAAAGGGGGGATAACAATGTCTATTCCAAATATGTAGATAAATGCTAAGTATACTATACATTATCGGGAGCATGCACCGAGGGGGAGTATAGAAATATTTTGTATATTGCAAAGATAGAAATATTTTGCGACATAAGGTCTATATACATTTTTGGTTTTGACCCTAATGCCAAAGGGGGAGATTGTTATCTCTAGTTGAGCATTAAAGATTGTCATTAGTATCAAAGACATCGGTCAGTAACCTATGCTACTCTAGTCGGTAAAAACAAGCACTTCAAGCTAGTCAGTTAAGCCTATTTTATAGAGCATCTGTGTTCACTGATACTGAGTAGATAGTAAACACCAAGTAGACTGGATACCAAGCACCAATGTAATTACCAAGTAGTATATATAGTGTTTACCGAGCATCATAGGAAATGGCATAGTAGTCAGTAATGGTACATTTATCTATGCAAACGGTTACAACAGAATCAAAAAATATTTTACCAAGATCAAGGATCATTTATTGTAGGTATAATCATTAATTTTAATGATGATCTCTATGTAATTTCTAGATCTAGGTTAATTTTGTACAACGTAGATCTTAGGGTTTTTTCTAAGACATTATAAACTAATTTCACTAGGTGGCATAAGCAGTATGCTATATGAATGTAATTCACATCATTTTGTAGTACGTATGTATGAGAGAGAGAGAGAGAGAGAGAGAGAGAGAGATGACATATGTGAATGAATAGAGCGAAGAATTTCTTGAAGCATTAGCCATCTTCAAGATATCGGTTATCAAATAGAGAAGAGCGGAATATAGAGTTATTCAGATTAAGCAGAATCAGATCAGCCTACCAAGTAGTTCAGTGTTAAGATCTACACAAGCACAAGTGATATCTATTAACTATTTCATTGATCTATATCAGACAAGATAGAGTTGTCAATATTGCAAATATTCTTTGTTATTTTCTAATCATTGTAATAGAGAAACCTAAAATCTCTTAATAGAGTAGACCTAACAGTCTTTTTGTAAATCTCTTTACCGAGTGCACACTCAAGTAGTGTTGTAAAATCCTATCACTAAGTAGATCTAATCAATCTAATATGTTACTCTTAATAGGGTAAGATCATCAAAAGTGATCACGACTTGTAGCCCTAACAGACAAGCATTTTCTATCTGTAGTAGTGAAGAATTTGTGGGTGTCATCCCCTTCATAGTTTTTACCTTCTAACAAGGGTTTCTGCATTACCAAAATACTTGTGTTATGAGTTGATTTCATGCTATTTACTTTTACAAGTTAACTGAATGAATGATCCATACAATGGATTCAAGTTATTTGGGAAGTTACTATTGTTTGTTGTTTAAGGTTTAAGAGTTAAATTTTTTTTATGGGAACTGATTCACCCCTCCCCTCTTAGTACCCTATCTCTCCATCCAAACATAATCAATTCATTTGCAAGTATCAAGTTCTTTCACCCTTGAATGCAATTATCTTGCACTTTTGTCCTAAAGGTATGTTAGAGAGAGATTATAAATAGATCACTAAACCATCTCCACCAAAAATAACAATGATAGAGGCATACGAGATTTTACTAACCAATAGTATAGCATGAATTAAAAACTTAAAAAATTATGTGCATTAATAAAACAAGGAATACTTATCTTTTATAAATTTCAAGTATTTCATTATGTAAGGTGAGCCTATATAGAAAATATCATGCAAATTCATAGAAGGATGTCTTCATTCTCGAACATTACTATAATTATTCACATGACTTGTCTTGAATATCCAAAGGTTCTATACACTATGAAAACCTTTAATTTGATCAGATATCTCTTCAAGTGGTTAGACTTTTAAAGAAGGAACCTCTCTCTTTTATATATTTTTTTGGATATACCTATACACAATCAGCCATAACGTTTGAACTTGACATTATATAACCAATCTTTCTAGTGAGATTCTTCTAAATTAGTTTATCACCAACTTATCCAAAATTCAGTGAAATCCAATAGTGTATTTGTGAGATATTGATCTATTAGGAATGAATGCTGAATATATCCTATGGGGTCTAGTATTAGTAGCCATTCTGTAACAGTTATTATTGCATTCATGACTATGATTTCCATTGATGTCAACACAATGATCTACTGAAGATTAGCAGAGAAGCAAACAATGTTTGAGTTAGCGTAGTTGGGATATTGAAGACTTATGCTATGATGTGTTATAGGATCCTGGTTAAGAGTGTAGATAGTAATTCATTTATTCATGACAGTTATGAGCAGATCAGTGGAAGCAATATTCAGGCAGTGTTCCTGAGTAGCAGTTTGCGGTAATCAGATGATATCTCCTAATCAAGATTGAATTTGATCATGCAAAGTTAGAGAGAATTTGAAGACATGTTGATAGTGATGTGGATGACAACGCAAGATCCAATGTCGCACGAGTGAAGAATTATATTAATTAGAAGCTGACAGTTTTGTGTAAATTCTATGTAACATGTGGAAACTTATATTTTGTAAATTGTATGCCAAATCATTTGTAATTATTTGAGTGTGGTATAAAGGAAGGAATGTATTCCTTGTTGTAGTGTGTAGAGAGAAATAATTGTGTAAGTGAAATTGTGAAAGAGGATATGTGAAGTACATAAATCTGGTTTTGAGATTTGAGGAAGTAGTTGGTGTGGTTTGGCACAGTCAGAGAATGAGTATTGAATTGTTGAGATTCGCAATCTTTTGGTATTATTCCGATGAGTAATACTAAGATCAGTTGGACATTGAGTTCGGTGATATTACCCTGAAGTTGTTTGGGCAGTGAGTCCTTCTGTCTTCCATAACTCCTAACAGAGTTAGAATATTTTAGTAGGGATTCAAAGTCTCTTAGTAGGGAATCATATGTACTGAATGTATTTCATAAGACTCCTAAAAAAGTCCATATTTTCATAAGGAATATTCATATTAGTGCATCTTTTATGGGCATCATTCCCACCAGGGTTTACTCTTTGATCAAGAGGTTCCCTAGTCAACATATCTTGTGTCATTGTGTTAATGTGTATGTATATCTTTCTATGGTTGTTGATCACATTTCTTACATGGTTGAAATCTATTAAGGTTGATAAATATTGTAAGTGGTTGATAACTTATTCACCCCCCCCTCTAAGTTATCTTGGTGGAATTTACTTTCTAACAATTGGTATTAGAGTGGCAGGTCCTTGAAGGATAAGTCTAACAACTTAAGGAGATATATGGAAAATTTTAGGAAAGAAAGCCCTAAGTTTGATGGAGTAAATTTTGACAGTTGGAAAGAAAAGATGAAGACACACCTACTTTGTTTAGGACCAGGTTATTGGTTGACTACATGGATTCAGAAGACTATCATTGATGAGGATAACATTGAAACATGTACGAATGAGGAAAGAGATCTATTTATGTGTAATATACTTACCAAAGAAGCACTCTTGTCAGCCCTTCTGGAAAATGAGTACAATCAGGTAAAATATCTAAAGACATCTCATGAAATTTGGTTAGCTTTACAATATACTTTTTAAGGTGATGAACATGCAAAGAAAGTCAGATTACATAATTGGATATGTGCATTTGAAGATATAAGAATGATGGAAGATGAATCTGTTAGAAGCTATATTGGTTTTGAATGTCATAAATTGTTGCAGGTATAAAATATTATGGAGGAACCAAGACAAAGAATGAAGTGATATGGAAAGTTCTGAGGACATTGACTCCTGTATTCAAGTAGACAACAAAAATGATTGAACAAGTGATACCTTGTATTGTAAACTTTACCAGAGAGACTCTTCTTGGAAGATTGGAAGCAATAGAGATGAACCTAAGGTTATCAAGAGACTTACTTAGAATGGAGACAACATTCAGTACTCTTAGTGCTTGTCCTACTTTTTCAAGAAGCATCAGTGTGAGCAGAGATTATGCTAGCAACAACAGATCTAGAAGTGAAGAAGATAGGAAGATTGAAGAAGGCATTTCCTTTCTTGTAAAGAGAGAACCAGATGATAAGAAAATCTTTAAATGTTGGACTTGACAAGAATATGGTCATTTTGCATCTAAAATTCCTAAGAGAGTTAAGAAGTATAGAAACAATTTTAAACCTAGAAGATCTAAAGAATGTTATTATGCTAATGATGAAGATCTTGAAGCCAGTATTGAGAGAACCTTGAGTGAAAGTGATACTAAGAACAATGATGATATAGGATTTGTAGCAATTAAAGAAGAAAATCCTAAAATTGAAATCAAAGAAGAAAAAGGCTTAGTTTCTCAAGTAGAAAATAAATTTGATTGGATTATAGATAGTGGTTATTCACATCATATGGCTGGTGATATGAAAAATCTCATAAAGTTTAAAAATTATGATCGAGGAGTTGTTAGAGTTGGAAACAATGCACCTTGTTTGATTAAAGGTATTGGATCTATTACTCTTGATGGAAAGAATAATACTGATGATATTTACTTTTTGGATGGTTTGAAACATAATCTTTTGAGTGTTGGACAATTAGTTGATAAGGGATATCAAGTGTGGTTTACTGAGAAAAATTGTGTGATCAAAGACAAGGATGGTAATTTGATTGGTACTGGATCTAGAACCAGAGGTAATGTATTTTAGTTAAATCCTACTGAGATGACATACTTGATTACTAAGATTGATGATAGTTGGTTATGGCATAGAAGATTTTGTCATATAAATTTTGATAACAATGTGAAAGTAAGTACTACAGTTGCAGTATGAGATTGCCTAGAATTATGAAGCCTACTAACATGATTTGCAAGGAATGTGTGATGGATAAACAAAAGAGAAGCTCATTTCCTAGCAAGAAGTTCACAATAATAGAGAAGTTGGAGATTGTTCATACAGACTTGAGCGGTCCTACAAGGACTAGAGGATTCTATGGTGAAAGGTATTTTATGATTCTTGTTGATGATTTTACAAGAATGATGTGGATTGCATTTCTTAAAGAAAAATCTAAAGCATTTGATAAGTTTAAGATTGTGAAGAACAAAGTTGAGAATGAATTTGGAATGAAGATTAAATGTTTGAGATTAGATAGAGGAGGAGAATTTACTTCTAAAGAATTTAACAATTTTTTTGAAGTGAATGGTATTAAGAGGCAGTTTTCAGCCCCTAGGACACCTGAATAGAATGGAATTGCAGAAAGAAGAAACAGGTCAGTAACTGAAGCAGCAAGAGCTATGTTATTTGAGAATGACTTAGTGAAGATATTCTGAAGAGAAGTAGTGAACAAAATAGTGTATACAATGAACAAAGTACAAATTAGAGCAGACACAGACAAGACACCCTATGAACTATGTTTTGGACATACACCATCGGTTAAGTATTTTAGAATCTTTGGAAGAAAATGTTATATTAAGAGAGATGATGACATTGGAAAGTTTTATCCTAGAAGTGATGAAGGTATATTTCTTTGATATTCATTGAAAAGAAAAGCCTACAAATGTTACAATAAGAGAACCAAGACTATTGTTGAGAGCGCAAATGTTAAAGTTGATGAGAAGTTCAAAATTCAGGAAAGAATGCTTGATTATGAACCAAATGAAGGAACTTAGTTTGGAGAAAATGTTGAGAATACTGAATTATTCTATGAAACTAATAGTGAGTTGTTGAATGAGAGACATACTGAAGAAATTAGAGAGGAATCTAGAGAAGAATCTAAAGTTGAAGCAAGATCTGAGACTATGACACAAAATAGGTATCTGTCAAGACATCACCCTGTTGAACAAGTTATTGGAAGTTTGGACAGAGGAGTTCTGACACAGAATAAGGTACATTTATTTTTAATTTCTCAAATTGAACCTAAATCTACTAGTGAAGCTTGTGAAGATGAACATTGGATTAAAGCTATGAAAGAAGAACTAGAGCAGATTGAAAAGAACAAGACATGGGAATTGGTCCCTAGACCTAAAGATAAGAATGTTATATGAACATTTCTATGTAAAGGATACTCACAACAAGAAGGAATTGACTATGAAGAAACTTTTGCACCTGTTGCAAGAATTGACACAGTTAGAATGTTTTTGGCCTATGTAGCTTACAAGAAATTCAAAGTGTATCAGATGGATGTGAAGACAACAATTATGAATGGAGAATTGGAAGAAAAAGTCTACATTGAGCAGTCTAAAGGTTTTCCTTTAACTCAAGAAGGAGATATGGTATGTAAATTAAAGAAAGATTTATATGGACTTAAGAAAGCACCTAGAACATGGTATGTGAGATTGGACATGTATTTGTTAAAATTGGGATTTATAAAAGGCACAACTGATAGCAACCTGTACACAAAGGAAATTAAAAATGGTTTATTGGTTTTTGTTATTTTTGTTGATTATATTATCTTTGGAGGAGAAGATGAAGCAAGTGATAAATTTGTAGATGAAATGAAGACTGAATTTGAAATGAGTATGATTGGTGAGATGAAATACTTTTTAGGATTGAAGATAACATAGAACAATGATGGTATTTTTGTGAGTTAGACAAAATACTTGAATGATTTACTAAAAAGATTTGGAATGGAGAATTGTAAGCCAATTGCAACACCTATGGTGACTAGACACAAATTATCTAGTAAAGATGAGACTCCTGTAGTGGAACAAAAGAAGTACAAATCTATGATTGGAGGATTGCAGTATTTAACCCATACAAGACCTGTTATATCACATGCAGTTGGAATTGTAGCAAGATTTCAAGCTAAACCTAGAGAATCACATTATGTATTAGTAAAGAGGATACTAAGGTACTTGAAAGGCACAATTGAGTATGGATTGTGGTATGAAAAATCTGATGATTTTACCCTATGTGCATATACAGATGCTGATTGGGGAGGTAGTGTTGATGACAAGAAAAGCACCAGTGGAGGAGCATTTTTTCTTGGAGGAAGATTGATTTCATGGCTAAGAAAGAAGCATAATTATATTTCACAAAGAAAAATAGAAGCAGAGTATGTGGTAGTAGCAAACAATTGTAATCAGATAGTTTGGATGAAGTAAATGCTAAAGGATATAGGGATACAATTTGTTGAGCCTATTATTATACATTGTGATAACACCAACAAAGTTAGTATGTCTAAGAATCCCGTGTTACATTCTAAGATAAAGCATGTGGAGATAAAGTATCATGTAGTGAGAGAGAAAGTAGTAGAGAAATAAGTCAGAATTGAGTATATAAGCACAAAGGAGCAGATAGTAGACATATTTACAAAACTTTTTCCTAAGGATACATTTGAGTATTTGAGAGGGATGCTTGGGGTTATGCCCCAGCCTACTTTTGAGAATTGATGCAGATTATTGCATCCGTCCAGTGGTATATGAGCCTTATCTTTTCTTCTGGATTGGATGATGGTACTTCCTCTATGGGGCATTATGTGTATTTGAGCTGAGTCATAATGACTATAGTGAATTTATTTTCTGAATAATGTCTTTTGACATTGGATTTTTTGTTGACATAATGATGAAACTTCTATCATTGATGCCAATGGGGGAGAAGTGTACATGAAAAACCATCTATTGGAGAGAACTGAATAGGAAAACAAAGAAAGATTTGGTTGATGAAGAGGATTTATCTGTTGGAGAGAACTAAATAGTAAAATGAAGCATGATTTGATTGATGAAGAGGATTTGAAGCATTTTTAAAGAAGTAGTGTAGCAGTGGTTGTTATTTATGGAACTTGGATGTTTTTTCATCTATGTTGCCATCAATGTGAATGAGCGAGATTGTTAGGAATGAATGCTGAATATATCCTATGATGGAGTATTAGTAGCCATTCTATAGCATTTTTTGTTGCATTCATGATTTTGATTGTCATTGATGTCAACATAGTGATCTACTGAAGATTAGCAGAGAAGTGGATAGTGTTTGAGTTAGCATAGTTGGGATATTGAAGATGAAGCTATGTGGAGTTGAGGAATTACTCTATGATGTGTTATAAGATCTTGATTAAGAGTGTAGACAATAATTCATTTATTCATGATAGTTATGAGAACATCAATGGAAGCAGTATTCAGGCAGTGTTCTTGAGTAGCAGTTTGCAGTAATCAGATGATATCTCATAATCGAGATTGAATTTGATCATGCGAAGTTAGAGAGAAGTTGAAGACATGTTGATAGTGACATGGATGATAATGCAAGATCCAAGGTTACATGATTGAAGAATTATATTAATTAGAAGCTGACAATTTTGTGTAAATTCTATGTAACATTTGGAAACTTATATTTTGTAAATTGTATGCCGACTCATTTTTAATTATTTGAGTGTTTTATAAAGGAAGGAATGCATTCCTTTTTGTAGTGTATAGAGAGAAGTAATTGTGTAAGTGAAATTGTGAAAGAGGATATGCAAAGTACAAAGGTATGGTATTGAGATTTGAGGAAGCAGTTGGTGCGGTTTGGCATAGTCAGAGAAAGAGTATTGAATTGTTGAGATCAGTAATATTTTGGTATTATTCTATTGAGTAATACTAATATTAGTTGGACAATGAGTTCAGTGATCTTACCCTAAAGCTATTTGGGCAGTGAGTCCTATCTTCCATAACTCCTTATGGAGTTAGAATCTTTTATCCAGGATTCAAAGTCTCTTAGCAGGGACTCATATGTACTGAATGTATTTCATAAGACTCCTAACAGAGTCCATCCTTTCACAAGGAATATTCATATTAGTGCATCTTTTATGGGCATCATCCCCACCGGAGTTTACTCTTTGATCAAGAGGTTCCCTAGTCAATATATCTTGTGTCATTGTGTTAATGTGTATGTATATCTTTCTATGATTTTTGATTAAAGTGATTACATGGTTAAAATCTATTAAGGTTGATAAATGTTGTAAGTGGTTGATAATTGATTCAACCCCCTCTCAGTTATCTTGGTGGACTTTACTTTCTTCTAACATAAACTTGTACTAAGACTATACTTTCTGAGACAATCACACATTCACCATCAACAAACTACTCTTTTACATTTACAACTTGGCTCTGATACCATGTTAAGCTTTTAGGGTCATTGCAAATGTAATAGCACTATCTCATGTATGTGTTTTCCAAATGCAACAATCTCTTTCATTTATATTGAGAATGAGCCAAGAAGAGACATGTCCCTTCATGGGACATGTCTATGCATTATTATGTAATTGATATAATGACAATTATGATTACATACATACATACATACATACATATCTTGATTATTATATTAATTTATATAATATTAACATAATAATAATAATAATTTTATCATTTTAACTATTTAGTTATTATGAGAATAATTATAATCTAACTTTATATATACATATATATGTCAATGTATATATTAATATCAATTATTATATAAATATATAATAAATCATTTCTCATAATAATCATATAGTCAATATTATTTATTCTTGACCGATGCTACAAACATCAACACAATATCTATTCATTCTTCCTTCAAGATGGATTCCAAGCATACAATCATGGAGTTTTTGATTTACATTTATGATTTTAATGTTGAGTCTAAGCTTTCATATTAAGATAGTTGTTTACATTTCAAATACAATTGCATATCTATTGAATATCATAGCTTCATTGTTAGATCTACTTCTACTACTTGCTAGCATTCTCTATTTTAATTCTATTTGAAGGTTAATTTCAAAACAAGGGTTTGACCAAGGAAAATCCCTCATCCAAACAAAAAAACCATTTTTCTTGTAGGAACAAGTTCAGAACAACAAAATATAGAGGTGAGGGAGAAGTTAACCCAAGCCATTTATCTCCTTTGTATAGATCACGAATTAACACTAACCTTTGTATTAATCGGGTCTCATTGGAGGATAAATCTTGGTATTCTTCATCTCATTTGTATAGAGTGTGGATCCAACTTCACTTTATACACTTTGTTCTAATAGATTCATTAGGACTTTAATAAACATATGAAATGGGAATAGTCTAAGTTGACATAGTTTGATCTTTACTTTGTATTTAAGGTTATAGGCTTTGTGATAGGGAGGTCCCTTGTTCCTAGTCCTCTTTCTCTAGGACTTCCTCTAGGTCTGTCTCCTGACCTATTTAGGGTTCTCATAAGACCCTACTCTTAGAGGGATTATTCCCACAATCTCCTCTCTCTCCAAGACATCCAACTAGGTTATATAATCAACACTAACTCCTTGTACTCTCCATGGAATCATCTCCCTAAGTCCATCACCAAATACCATAAAATTACAAATATTTGAAAATTAGATGGAAGGCATTATAAAGTCTCATATTTAATGGTTTTGATGTGCTCTAGGTTCTAAAATTCTATGATCAAGAGTCAATCTCTTCAAACTTAGGCAAAAAGGCTACAAGCCCCAATTAGGCCTAATTAGGTCTTCTAACTTGCCTTATGGGCTATAAATCTACAACCCTAAAAAAAAGTGCCTAAAAAAATTGGATTTTCTAACACCCTTGAATATTTTTATGGTTTCTATACCTCACTACATCCGTACAACACCTTTAAATTTATGAGCCTATTTTTAAGGGCTAATGACTATTCTCTGATCACAATGTTGTATTTGGTTCTTCCTCACTCCTAAGGCTTGATTAACTCTTCTCCATCATAAAAATGAGTCTTTAAACTCTGTTCTTGATTTACTTATCATTTTATTGAGTCTACCAATCCCCAAATCCTTCCATCCACTATTTGTAACAATCAAGCTTCCTAGTCGGGTTCACCGCAACTCCCCTAGGGCTTGTTAACAAAATTAATTTCCCTACACACCTAGATACAAGACTCTATATTTAGATTTTATACACATTTCTCTAGAATTTCCCATAGGTCCGTAAAGTACCCACTAGTGGATTTCATGCTAGAGCCAATTTTGGTCTCTCAACCCTGTTTAGACCAGTGGACTGGTCACAAAGGAAAGACTTATTGAAAATAAAGAGAAAAAAGCCTAAATCCTAAACTCACACACCAAAGGAAACTAGATACAAAATAATAATTTAACATGGAAGGATTAGTATCAGATCAATCCATGGCACATAGGATGATCACGCTCTTCACACTGTTCTAGATTTGCAGAGAATACCAGTGAATTTACTTTTAAAAAAAACATTATTAAAGTTGTCAACCTTTTTATTTAGTCATAATATGACTTAAATAGGTTAGAAAGTTTGAGAAAAACTTCCAAAATGAATCCTTAACTAATTCTACCCTTCTTAAGGAATTTTGTCGATTCTTGTCATGACAACTTTTGTTGTCAAGCTTGCTTGGATCACTCAAATGAGTTCCAAATGACCTCAATGGTATAACTAAACCTATTATACATTTTTCCTCCTTCATTCACTCATTTTTGGAAGTAAAACTATCCTTTGAACACTTAGAACACTAAGGTAGCAATTTTACGAAAACTAGACAAGTCTTGAGAAGGCCTAGACAAACACTTAACTAACCTTCCTAATGACTTGCTAGGATTCACACACACACTTGGGACTCTTTATAGTCCTTATTAATTAGTGACTTGGATAAGGTCACTACAAGCCAAAAATATTAGACTAGGGTGGCCTAAACACCCTAGGTGCTCTTGCACCATTCTCCTCCTACAACAAGAAGTCAAATTACACCAGGGGTTAAGGGATCTAAATTGATCCCCATATTCTTGAAATTTTTCTCTTCTATCCAAGTAGCCTCAGACTCTGGCTACTTCTTCTACTTGATAAGGTGTTCCATGTAGACACCATGCCTTTTTTTCTTCTTAACCCTTGAGTCTAGTATCTTTTTAGCTTGAGGTTTCAATTGTACATGAAGTTTGAGGTCCTTTACATTTTCATTCACATCAGGAATATGTTCTTCTTCTATTACATCAGGGCCTATATATTTGATTAGATCTCAGTGTTAGAATTATTTTGAACAACATAGGGGGGGTGAATTAGTTGTTCTTAGGTCTGGATGTACCAATTGAAATTTTTAGCACTTCAATAATCTCAGATCTAATCAACTATTGAACTCGGTCTTTGTAGCATATATCATAAACATATAACATGCAGTCCACTGTCCAAAAGTAATTAACTTGTTGAATATAAAAACATTCACATCAAAACATTCACACAAGTGTAACACCAAGATTTATAGTGGAAACCAAACTTGAGAAAAACAACTTTACAACATGCTACTGATATCACTCTTCTAAAATGAGCTCTATGAAAGCCAACCCTATTAAAGGTTTACACACATACTATTAGGTGTGACCCTATTAAAGGATTTAAACACTCTATCAATAGGGTCCTACTTAAAAGATTTAAGAACATTTGATTAGAATGTCACCTTGGTTAAAGAATTTATACTATTAGGTCAACCTTGATTAAAGGATTTAGACTGATACAATGGTTATAAAGTAACAATAGTTTCTGATCTGGAAAAGATACAACTCACCTTGCAAATATAGATCTACTTCGCACATAGATGTTGATTTACTAACTGATCTTGATTTCCATCTCCATCTCTGATATGCTCAAAATTCACTTCAATCAATCATAACTTTGTTCAACTCCTTCACAATTTCACCTTCATCCTTCTGCTTAGACTTATCATTCAATAACATCAACCACTTCTGCACATGTTGTAACCTGACAATTAGGTTTTCCTTTATACCTCTTTGATTAGGTAGATCCATCTTTTTTCACTTAATCTCCTCTGTAGATCTTAGGTTTAGGTCAGATTCATCAAATCCTTCCAACATTATATTCTTCATCCTTCTTTCTAGATACATCTTAAAACTTCACTTTGAATTCATAATAAAATAATTTCCCTTTCATTAAATGCTCCATACAATTCATTAATAAAGTCAACGCAATTTACATATCCCAAGAATTCAACTATGTCGGCTGGGAATCTTAATTCTTTCTCCAAATGTAAATTATTGACACTCAATAAATACTATGTTATTCTCCTTGCTCATCACTATGTAAATCAGTCACCACTACAAAATGTCTTCCTCAGAAAACATTGTCTTTTCTTGGTAATTTCATGTGGCTAGACATTTACTGATGTTTGGTCAACACTAAATTTACTCGGCATATACTAGTGCTCGGTCGACACTAACATCACTCAGATTAAACTAGATTTATTCACTTTTGCTTGGTTAAGCCTACTTCTCTAGTCTTTCTTCTTACTTAGATAAATAATACATTATCTTAACAATGTGCCAACTAATCAAGTACCCATTGAAGTATCAAATAACTCAACCTTTCCTTAGGTTCTCTTGTTATCTCCTTTCCCTAATCCTCTTCATCAATCAATAGATATGGTACTCTCCTAGATAGAAAATGTCTTACCAGTTAAGATCTGACATCAATGAAAATATAACAATTGTTTCAATTACAGTTTCCAACACTTGGACATCAAAAATAGGAGAAATGGCTAGCCCCTTGGATAAGCCTATCTTATAGGAATTGTGACCATATTTAGCTAGGAATTTTCATGGTCCCACTCTTCTCATTTGTAACCTTTTGTGTATCCCCTTTTGGAGTCTATCCTTCTTGAGGTGTGCCATCACCCAATCTCCTACTTCAAATTGTAAGTATTTTCTCCTTTCATCCACTCTAGCCTTAAGATTTTGGTTAGCTTCTACTAGTGTCCTCTTTACTTTCTCATGGACTTCTTGCATAGATTGAGAAAAGTCTTCAGCATGACCACTAACTTCTCCTTGGTTTCCTAACTCTCTAAGTTCACACATTGTCCTTGGATGGATGCCATATACTATCTCAAATGGACTCTTTTCGATAGATCTATTAGCACTATCATTATAAGAAAATTCAGCTTGAGGCAATACTTGATCTCACATTTGCCCATATTTATTTGTGAGACACCTAAGTAGGTTTCCAAGTACCCTGTTAATCAACTCTATTTGGTCATCCATTTGAGGATGATAAGCCGAACCATATGCATGGTTTGTGCCCATTATTTTCCATAGGGTCTTCCAAAAGTGCCCCATAAATTTCACATCTCTATTTGACACAATGTTGATTGGTAGGCCATGAATCCTTACTACATCTTTAAAGAAAAGAGGAGAAATATAGTTGGCATCATGTATTGTTTTGAAAGGTATAAAGTGACTCATTTTACTAAACATGTCCACCACTACAAAAATACTATCAAAGCCAACAACTATCCTTGGTAAGCCCACTATAAAATCCATGCTAAGAAACTCCCATGGTCTGGTTGGAATTCTTAAAGGTTGGTATAGCCCTACATTGGAAGATGTTCCCTTATCTTTTTGACATACTACACACTACTTGACATACCTCCTATTATCTATTGGCATCTTAGGCCAATAATAGAACCTTTGCACTAGGTCCAATATCTTGTTCATACCAAAATAACCACTAAGGCTTCCATTATGATTTTCTTATATGATTTTTTCCCTCATAGAACCCTTGGGTACACATAATTGGTTACCCTTAAATAAAAATCCATTTTGCAAAGTATAGTCAGAAAATTCACTATGAAAGTGATTTTCAAACTCAACACATACCTTATATGCCTTTGAGAAGTATTCATAAACCTTCTAGAGTTATTTGAATCCTTCTATGTCAATGCTTTGGATTTAAATCTCTTGGATAGTGAGAAACCTCTGGCTAAGTACATCTACAACTTTATTGTTTAGGCCATTTTTATATTTATTAGTGAAGGTATAGGCTTGGAGAAACTCCATCCACTTGATATGCATATGACTTAATTTCTCTTGTGTATTGATGTATCTTAGAGCTTGGTTATCTATATAGACTACACAATCCTTGGGAAAAAGATAGTTCCTTCACTTCTTAAGGGCTTGAATCAATGCATACAGTTCTAAATCATAGGAAGAGAACCTTGATTTGGATTCATTCAACCTTTCATTAAAAAATGCAACCGGCCTCCCTTCCTGGTTGAGGACTTCTCCCAAAGCTATGTTTCTTGCATCACATTCCACAATAAATAACTTATCAAAACTTGGCAATACTAGGATGGGCTATGTTTCCACCCTTTGCTTTATCTTCTCATATCCTTCATGAGCCTCCTTGGTCCACTAAAACTTGGCTTTGACTCCACCTTTTATGGTATCAAGAAGAGGTGCGCAAATCTCATTGAATCCTATTATAAACTTCCTATAAAATTGAGCCAACTCATGCAATCTCCTTACATCAGTCTTTGTTTTGGGAGTGGTCCAATTTAGTATAACCTCTACTTTGCTTGGGTCCATTTTCAAGTCACCTTGGGAGACTACAAAGCCTAGATAGACTAGCTCTTGTTTCAAGAATTCACTCTTTTCTAGATTAATGGCTAGCTTCTCTTCATGAAACCTTTTCAAGATAACTTCTAGGTATTTCATGTGTTCTTCCTTGGTCTTACTAAATATGAGGATATCATCTAAGTATACCACTACAAACCTTCCTATGTAATCCTTTAAGACTTCATTCTTTAATGTCATGAATGTACTAGGTACACACTCATCCCCTCTCTCATCCTAATTTGATGGTACACACTCTTAAGATAAATTTTAGTGAAGTAACTAGATCCTCCAAGACAAGTCATAAGATCTTCTATTGTAGGGATAGGAAATTTATACCTAATAGTTAACCTATTTATGGCCTTAGAATTAGTACATAACCTCCATTTAACTCCTTTCTTGGGTGCCAAGACCACTTGAACAACACATGGACTTATGTTTTTTATGATGAGTCCTTGATCAAGTAGCTCTTGAACCTACCTTTAAATATCCTTGTTTTGATCCAGTGTCATCTAGTAGTATGCTTCTTTGTTAGTTAGGGATGCCCCTGATATGAAGTCTATTTGGTGACTAATTTCTATTTGAGGTGGTAGAGTGATTTTTGTTCCATCACTAATAATATCTTTGAATTGCTCCAATAGCTGCCTTAGTTCCTTTAGTACACTTGTTTGTTGAGGTTTGGCCTCCTCTTTAGGCTTAACAACTATAGCTACTCTTGTAATACCCCAAAAATGGGCTATAGGTTCATTAACCTCTTACATCTTCAATTCAATCAAAATCAACATCAATGTCCTAACCTAAGGCACATTTGCACATCAAGACATCAAAAATCTAATTGATTATCCTAAATTCTACATTGGGGATATTCCTTGAATATTCCTAATTAACCTAATTATCTTTAATTTAATGATTATTTGGCGATAAATTACATTTTATCCTAAGCTTGATTAATTAAATATTTTTATATTTAATTAATTAAGTTTAATACTGCCACTTAATTATTTAATTAAATTTAATTACATTTATTCCTAATTATTATTATTCTATTTTGACAATAATTCAAAATCCTACTATGAAATTGATTAAATTCTTATTTAATTGATTAAAGCTAGTTGTCAAGATTTAATGATTTAATTGGAATAAAAGTTTGATTTAATAATTGATTAACACATAAATCAATTATTTTCTCAAAGATCAGTTAAGTTGAGAATAAATCACTTTATTTGTTTAATTAATTCATATGTTTCCATGCACATTCAGAAAGTAGTTAACTTTGAATTGAATAACAATTTCAATTTGTTAAACTTTCTAAACTCCAAATTTGATTGTGAGTTGGAAAAGTGAACTAAAGCTCTATTTTGAAATAAAAACTGCTTTTGCATGATTTTTGTGAGTTAACTTATTTTAATTCTCTAATAACTCAAAAATCAAACTGAGTTCATCAGGAGTGATTTATGGCTTTTCTCATGCACCCTTAAAGCCCTGGATTTCTATATAATTAGGCTCAATCCTCATAATTAAGGACCTTAAATTTTGCATCCTTACTCTGGCAAATTGGTGAATCAAAGTTTTTGTGCAACCAAGCTTTTGTGAGAAATTTCATTTTTGAGCAATCATATCATTGTTAGATTCATTTCTACATATCAATTTAGATTCATTTTAGTATAGATTCATATCATTATTGCATAGAAAAATACAAAAATATAGCTTAAATCTACATTTCATACAGTTTCATACATTTTAATAGTTTTTCATACATTCATAGATTCAAATCCTTCATTTAGGTATTGCATTGTCACTGGTCTCAGTCTGATCTGAGAATTATACTCATATCTACTGGAAGGTAGTAAATTGCCTGATTAGCATAGATCCATATTCATTTTAGATTTATTTGGTTTTTGCTAATCTCTAATGTTTTACTAAAGTGTTATGTTGTAGTTAGGTACAAAATTCACACACACATTTTTGGCACCCACCGTGGGGCCCTGAAATGGGTGTCCATTCAAATTCTATCAATTTCTATCATATTCTTGTCTTTTTCTGTTCCAAATTGTGATTTTTAATTTCTGTCCATACAATTTTCATACGAGTTTTGTTAGAAACTTGTATCAGGAGGTACCCACTATCATACTACAGTTGATTTAATCAAGGATCGTATCAATAGAAACACACTATCATCTGAAGACTCTACTGTTGTATGATTAGATACCCATTATTGTAAAAGTTTCTAGACTGTCGTCTGGGAAGAGACTCACTATCATACGAGTTTTGGTGCCAGGTTTCAATTGTTGTTTCACTTTTTGGGATTGTTTTCCAGATTTGATTTCCAGATTTGGACAAACAACTAACCCTAACAATTGAAATTTTCTATTTCTGATTGATTTTTTCTGATTTTGATTGGGAAAAGCATGTGAATTGCTAAAAGTAGGTAAAAATATACTAAGTGTGTTGTGAGGAATTCGGTTATTCTATTCAAGCTGGTAACACTTCAGTTTGGATATTAAAATGAACATCTCACATGTCTAGCTTGTGTGACCTTTTATTGCTTTCATATCACATATTTCATTTGGGCTATAAAAAAAAAACATAGATTTGATTTTAGCATCTTTGTTACACATAGTAAATAGGCCCTATGAACACTATTTGTGGTTCTTGAGAGAGTGGGTTCCTAGAGAAACTCCTCTCAATGAAGGAATCCTTTTAGGTAGGGAGGATACTGAGGGCGTCTCACGTTCTACTAGATTTGTGTGTTTTCAACTTTTGATTGATGCATTCTCTCTCTAGAGGGGTTGATAAATCATAAGCAGTTGATGTCATAGATCTTTGTGAGATAATCTTAGTCTTAGCATGTCAAATTTATCTATCTACTTTGCTTGTGGTAAAAGTGAAAAGGCTAGGGGATTATGCTCTACTTCCTATTTGGATAGTATCAGAAACCTAGATCCTTGAGTTTGGACCAAGTCTCCATGTGGTATCTTTTGTGAGTCACCTTTAGCGAGGGTTAACTGTAGTGGACATTCCCTTGATTGGGTAAACCATGTTGATGGAACCTCAAGCGGTAATAGCCATTTTCATCATGGTAGTGACAACTACTATAAAAATGTCCTTGAGAAAGAAATCTTCACAGGCGTGGTTCATCGTTGGGCTGTCAGATCTCCCTAGTAGATCCTGATTGATTAAATTCTCAGAATGTGTCAAAACCCTAGTGCACTAGGATTGGAGTTCACCCCCTTGGATTATAAAAGTTACAAGGTTAGACCCATACTAAAAACCTTAGTGAGGCCAACTTTTTCATTTTTAGGGTTCATGTGCATTATTGATAAAAATTTTCAGAACATACACGGTTAGTACTCCTAGGGATTAGCACAATTTAGTCACTTGATTGTTCATGCGCAGGGTTGCTTTGTCCCCTGTTCATTGTTTTTAGATGTGCTTGGAATCACCTGATTTCTATCTTGTGTGCTTGTTTATTTATTTGATTACTAAAAATGATCAAATTTGGTACAACCTTCAAATCTAGATAATAAAATTTGCAAACAATATGAAATTGAAAGACCAAAAATTTGCAAAAATCAAAGTGAAATTCCTTTCTAGAGTCAAGATTCATCTCATCAGGTTAGAAATTTTTACAAGTCTTGAGAAAGTGTCATTTCATAACCCCCTAATTGTCGTATGGTAGTTGGTATATTGTCGTATGAGTTTTGTTGTCAGTCAATTCAAAAAAGTCAAAAATCTACTATCAACTATCATATGAGTCATGCAATTATTGTATGAGTTTGGTCAACTATCATTTCATATCATACCTACTGTCATACGAACCTTTAGAAAGTCATTTGAGAAATTTTGAAAAATTGCCAGGAAGTTATCAAAATTGCCAGATAACCAGCTTTTACAACCTATTTCTAGAATCTGTCAACCAAATCACTGTGTCAAGAATAGAGCATAACTAGAATCAATCCATTTTCTAAAGGTGGTCTCTTGCATTTGATTTAGTCCTCTGATTTACTAATTTGTTTCATTTCTAATCTTCTGTCAAAAACCTTTTCAACTATCTTTTTCAATTCAATCTTTCTTCAAAAATAGCTAAGTGTTGCAAGCTCGTGTCTGCCACTATTGAGCATCTACCCATACTACTAGGGCAAAATATCCTTCATTTACATCTAATCTATCTCATCTTCATATCTACCACAACAATCTTGACAAGGTTGAGCCATTCGATTTCTTTTGAATTAGATCTTTCATCACAGGTCTTCATCTTACTCTCTTACTTCACCTAAAGTTAATGGTGGAAACCAAAGCTTCCACATAGAGAAAATTCAAAGAACAACCTAGAATCTCCCCTTTATCTTCTTTCTCAATTCAAAACACCACTCATCTATATGATACAAATCTATACAAAGAAGACGATAACGATAACCTACGATTAAAGGTTGGTTATATAACTCCTCTCGCATCAATATCTAGAGGGCTTTAGCCCTTGGCTTCACACGAGATCCCAAATTTTGAAAATCTGTACAATTTAGGACTTTACAAAAGTGACAGTCTTGGTAACCTATGCTTAAAGGCTACTTATGTACCTCCTTAATCAGATCATGAATGAGACCAACCAATTCCAAACATGTCTCAAGGAGGACAAGATCAATCTCATCATTTTGAAAACCCAAAACCCACTCCTTCAGAAATTGAACGATTCCATGGAGATGAGAACTTTTGGAGAATAATGCAGTATTTCTTAAACAAAGAAATAGAAGCATACTTCTTGCAATTGGCACAACAAGAAACTAGACTTCCACATGACTTTAATGTTGAGAACATCATCAAACTAGAAGTCGAAACACCTATAATTGTCATGGTGAAGCAAATGCATGCTATGCAGGTCAAACTGAATCAAATCAAAAAGGAAAAAGAACCTAAAGAGTTCTCCATGGAGGCTTTATGCCCATTTCCTTTTGATAAGACTTTGTATATGCCTCCATTTCCTAAAAGAATCAAAATTCCCAAGTATGACAAATATGACGGTAACTTTGATCCCCAAGATCACGTCTAGGAATTCTATACTCAATCAATGGAATTCATGCATGAGCCTACATATCTGATGCATCTTTTCCCTCGATCTCTAGGAGGAGCATCTATCCACTAGTTTTCCAAACTTCCTCCTACAATCAAAACTTTTGAGGAACTCATCAAGCTATTCTATCAACATTATTCTTATAACATCCAACACCCTATCACAATGATAGACATTTGCAACCTCAACCAGAAGTAAGGAGAACCCTTCCTGACATTCCTCAAATGCTAGAGGAAGTTCTCTCTTTATGCAAGACAAATCCCCAAAACTAAAAAATTGGAGATATTCATCAATAACCTCATTCCTGAGATCAACTGCCATTTACAAATGCAAAATCATACTTCTTTTGAGAAAATGGTAGAGAATGCTATCAAGATAAAAAATGTGCTCATCCGCAAAGGTGTCATATCAATCAATAAGGATAATAGACAAGAGTCAAATTCAAATTCCAACAATAAAGATAAAGTTAAATTTTGGAATAAGAATAAGAACATTGTCTCAAATGGTGTAGTCAATCAAGTTAATGCGCCACCCAAAGTGCCAGCATTCAACCTTACTATGGGTACCCAAGCCCTAAAAGCTTCTGAATGAAAGGCATCTGATCCAAAGAAATTTAAAGAATATCAACCATGGGTTTCAAAACCAAAATGCGAGGTCACTCCTCTTGGAGAATCCTTGGAATCAACCATGAAAACAATCTTGGCTAACAAAATCATCTTGCTACCTAAGATTAAGCCTTTTGACCCTGAACCTAAACCATGGTGGTGGAGAGAGAACGACTTCTGTGACTTCCATCATAAGAAAGGTCATAAGACTAACAATTGCATACACTTGAAACATCTTATTCAAGATAAAATTGATGAAGGGGAGATTGTAATCGATAATCATAAATCTAAAAATGATCACATGGCCTTCACAGAACCCTTCCCAATGCACAATCAAGGAGTTTCAACAACTCAACCCAACATGGGTGCTAAGGTCAATTATGCATATTCTGGAAATAATGTTGTCATCAATATGGTTGAGCCCAAGCTATCATAACATTGCAATGTCATCACAATTGTGAGGAAAGATAGGGCCAACCCATTAGCAAATGTAGTGACTAGGTCACAATCCTAGGTACAGTTACAAGGAAAAACTCAGGCTCATCAAATGCCCCTAAGATGCCTTTCAATCTCTCATCCACTTCTAAATAGAGGAATGCTTCTAAATCATCAGCACCAAAAGAGACTAGAACCACCTCCTATAGCATAGTCCAACAACTTCAGCACACAAATGCTAAAATCTCAATGTTCAAGTTGTTACGGATATCTCTAGCTCACAAAGTGATTCTAGACAAAGCCTTGCTTGGATCAAATATTCCTGAAGACCTTGACCTTGACAGATTCCAATCCATGGTTGGGCATCTGAAATCTCCACAATATATCTCCTTCTTAGTGGAAGATGATAATTGATTGAGTCATCCCCACAACCAGCCTTTGCACATAGAAGTCCTTATCCAAAATCGTCAAGTCAAACGCGTGTTGATAGATGGAGGGGCTGGTTTGAATATCTATTCTTACACTTTGGTGACACAATTGGGAATATTAGAAGATGCCATCGATCCTCAAAATAAAATCACAATAAAGGCTTATGATGAACAAGAAAGAGCATCCAAGGGAACCATTGTACTCCCCACCAGGACATGATTAGTAATCAAAGATGTCACATGTCAAGTCCTAGATCTACCATTGGCTTATAACATTCTCTTGCGATGACCTTGGATTCATGAGATGCAAGCCATTTCATCCAAATACCACCAATGTGTCAAATTTCCTTATGATGGAGTGGAAGTGACTATCCCAACAGATGTAGCAACCACTTGTAATGCCTTGAAAGAGAGTGCAGATAAACTTGTGCCCAACAATAGAGAATCTTCAAATCAACCTAAAGTGATTGCCTCTACATCTAAAATGACAGACATTGCTAAGGAGGTCAAAATCAAGAATAGGAGTATGGGAGAATATACTATAGAGCCAGTCTTGTCTTTGACATCTCTCCTCATCTCACCCAAGTCATACAAGTAATCTTTGAAGCAGAACAATCCAAAGCCTAAGAAATCTCAAGTTCTCTATGATGGGAGCTTTGTGTCGGAACATGTATCTAAACAAGAGTTTGAGGAAGAAGAAGTTGTGCTTGCATGGCCCTACAAAGATGACTCCTCATCCCACAAAGTTTAGATGTGTAACTCTAAGACACACCAGATACCTTCCACATCCTATGGACCAGGTCATAGACTCATTTCTAAAATGGGATATATAGGTAAGGGACCTCTAGGAATAAGAGGCAAAGGAATTGTCAAACCTATTGAACATAATGGAAGACAAACCAAGGACACAAATAGATTGGGATGTCACAAAGAACCCTTTTTAATTAAGAGAAATACATCTCATGTCATAGAACAAATCAGTCCCATTCAAGCAAATCAGTTACAAGAGGAAATGGAATAATCTGACAGTGATTCCTCAGATACCACTGATCTTATCCCATAGGAGCATTTGCCTCAAGATATCCTAGATCTCCTTAAAGATGATGAAAAACCTAAAGAGAATATCAATGTAGTAGGAACACAAGAACCTACTACACAAGAAGGAAAACCTGTCACTATAGCTAAATACGAAGAACAATCTAGTGATCAGAAATTGATTCTCACGAGTATGAATTCAAATCTGAATGTAAAGGCAATCCATCTTGGGGTATCCATCCTGAATTCACACATTTCCTTAAGTTTCCTAGAGGCTTTGGTGAAGAAAAAAAAGATGAGTCAAATGATTATGAATGGGGAGCCATCCTAGAGGAAGATGAACTCATCACAGAGAAACAAGTTGACGTTATTCACTAGTATACACCTAGATCTGAAGTGAGTCTAGAGTGACATGTTGAACTTAAGGAGTTTGATCCACCTTCCCTCGAATTGGATATTTATAGTGATGTTGGTATAATTTGAGAACTAAACATTTTAAGTAGTGGTGTCATCTTTGAATTCGAGAGTTGAGTTAGGACCAGTGATGACAATCTCACATGCACTATTTCCCAATCATTTCCAAACTTAATCATCCAACACCCAGAACTGATTGACCAAACTTCTAGCCAAGATATCCATACCTTCTATTCTGACTATGACCTCGCCTGCTACCTAAATGTAGTGGAACCAATGAAGACTTCTATTAGTGAGACTAGTGTTAGCATGATGAAGTCAGACATCAAGTATCTTAGTAAGAAAAATAAAAATAAAAAGAAAAAGAATTCTAAAGGTGAAAACCACTTTGTGGCAGTTTCAAAATCTACGAAAGTAAAAAAAAAAGATGTATCCGAGGGTGAAAACCTCTTTGAGGCACCTAAGGATGGGATATTGGATGTTCTTTTGAGTCATCTATAGGACAGGTCTCCAGTGTTAATAGAGCCCACTCAAGCTATGGGTAATTCACATGGGATTAAGAATGATCTCTAGACTGCTTGATGTTTTTTGCAAACATAAGGCGTATTCAAGTCATCAAAACATTTATGTTTTGATGCTTATACAAATTGCAATATTAAAATGGACATGATATTTAGGTCATCCTAGCATTTTGTGCCTTGGTGCTTATATCTAATCCGACATTCCAAAAATAAAATCAATATTCATATATCCATGGTTGTCTAGCCAGTGGATGTTGTATTGATTCTTGAGCATACAAATTGATATTCATATGTCCATAGTTTTCTAATGAGTGGGTGTTGTATCAATATGTCTGGTTACCTAATAAAAATTCAATGATGACAAACGACTAACACATGATCAGTGACTAGGTCCTATGTCTTAGGATTGCATTTCATGTTTGCAGGCTTTTCTTTGCATCTGAGTGTATTTGAAAACTATCTCACATTTGTTTGAAAAAAACTTAAACAATCAAATGTTTCACTAAATCAAAATCATAAAGATTGGGTCTAACACAGAAGGTCTCCTTAATTGATCTGCAAGCAATCGTTATCTTGAAAATCACATCATTTTTGACATAAGAGTAAGTACTTTTCTTCATCAACTCCTGCAAAACATATCATGTGTATCATTGCATTTACATATCATTATCTTCTCTTGCATTACAATTCATCTAAGTGCATAAGCATAAATCATACATACATCTTTCCATAATCCATTACATTTGCATAACATCCATACATATGAAAGAAATCATTGCATTGCATTAGTCCATACATACATTCTACACTACTCATAGCATAAACATCACATGATATCATCATAAATAAGAAACATGACAATTACAAATGAAGTCATAACCAAAGATCTCGATCTCATATATATAAAAAATCTTGAAACTAGTCAGGAGTGCACTACTGGCATAATATACATAATAATGAGCTCATGAGACCTATCAAAGTCAGAATAGTATGTCAATGATCGAAAAGAGAAAAGTGTATCAAAATAAGAAAATAGATCAGCTGTCAGCCTAATCCTCTACATCTGGTGGAGGTGGAGGTGGTGCATTTGGTATCGACTTTTCCCTAGGGGCTCTGGCTCCCTTTGATGCCAATAGTACGAAGAGTACATAGCGACTCTTTGTGTAGGAGGAACAACAACATAATATGTAGACATGTAGTATGTCTCCCATGAGGTCTGGTGAATCACCTCTACCTGTAATCTCTGCACCTCGGCATGAAGCTCAATCTATTGTCTATCTGCCTCTAGATATTTCTCCTCCCACTGAGCACTACAGGCCTTTAGGTCCCTGACCTGTACTCTAAGATATCTAATAATCTCTAGTGGAGTAAGAGGAATAGTAGGATCAATCGCTGGCATATAAGTATCTAGGGCAGCCTACTCTATGGTCTCTACTCTCTACGCCTTATGACATCTAACCTCGACACCTAAATTAAAACCTGTGTCACCTTGTAATGGATCAGGGCCATCACCACCTACAACCTGCTTAGCTACGAGTACCTCATTAGCTGTAAAAATACTACCTAATGTACCACCCTCACCCCTAGCCCTCCTCTATGAACCAATAGATCTCTTTGTTGTAGAAGTAGTGGGACAAGGAGGCCTCATCTGTCCAGCTGGTCTCTGTGGTAGGGTCATTTCTCTTGGTATCGAAGGTGTGGGCTGCACAATAGGAACTTGTGTGGGTCTTTGACCATGTCTCATTAGTGCACCTATAACATCCATAGCCTCCTCCATGGAAGGTATCAACTCTGTAGGATCTAAAAACCTATGGGTAGGATGGTCTGCAAGCCAAGCAATGAATCCGTGTTAACTCCAGCATCTAGTACCTTTGGTCTATAATCCCAATCCCTGCTGATGATACCACTGTACTCCTATGAAGATAGGGCATAAGAGAGCCTCATTGACCATCCAAGTCCTAACTCACAAGCTATCCGATCATAGGTTGCATAATCTATAGGGGCATCCTGCACTCGTCCTTACTGTCGCCACACCTTGGTGATAATAAATCTCTCTAAAGTGGAGGAGGACCTCCTGATCAGTAGACAACTCTAAAAGAAGAAACTAAACTACTCTTGTGTAGTGGGCTAAGGCTCAATCCCTACATATAGCCTCCAAACAATGTAAGTCATATAATCAAGGCATCACCTCCAGTACTGAGTATGACCCATCTGAACCTATGTAACATATCTAGCATATATATAAATGACAGGGTCCTGAGATTTGTGCTGTGACTGGCACACTAGTCTCAAAACTGGGATATGCTCCCATGCCCAGATTTGTAATACTAAAGCTCCAGCTGCAAATTATTTACTCTCTTGATACACAACCTCGTGCATCTCTAAAAACATGTGGGCTAATAAGCACTGACCTCAAGCTAGCTCAGAGGGGGTTGCCATCAAATATGCAACCATAGGGGCCCATCCCATCAGTAGACTGCCCTACTGTTGGTCAAATATGATAATCCCTCCTATCATCTTGACAATAATACAGTCTAGCTGGTGCACCTATCCATAACGCTACAATAAAGTCTCTGATGAAATAGAGGTAGTCATCTGGGTATCATCTCCAAAGAGGTGTCTAAAAGCTAATAGTCCTGAGTTCCCTAAACTCACATACTCTGGATGACGTCCTTCATGGAAGGGAATGCGCAATATATGGTACACATCCTCTAGGGTCACAGTGATCTCCCCTATCAATAAATGAAATGTTTGAGTCTCTAAATGAAATCTCTCAATCAAAGCAGTCAATAATCCAAGATTTACCCTAATCTTAGGTAAATGAATAAGATACTCAAAACCACAGGAAGCAAGGTGTACCCTCATCGGGTCAGGTAGTGACACACATAGTCTTTGAGTTGCTAGATTTGAGATACATATGTGAACATCTGGATATATGACCTACATAGCGTAGAAACAGGGAATCCTATCAGTAATTTGGTTACAAGATAGGTTACAAGTACAAGATTTGAATAGTTTTCTATTATAGAAGGTAGGTTAAAAGGTCAAGAATCAAGCTACAAAATCTAAAAATTCAAAAATTTGACCTAGCTATGAGTTTTAAGCTTGCTATTTTTCATACGACAATTCAAACTGTCATAGAAACTCATATGAGTTTCTACAACATACCATACGACAAATCATAGTGACATAACACTGTATACCTCATCGTACGAGTTATGAGGGACTTGACAAAATGTCGTACAACTCTTGGGTCCCTCTGATATGATTTTTGGGGGTTAATGAAATGACTATCTACCTACAGTTCAAAAGTTGTACGAGTCCCGGAGGGGAGTCGTATGAGTTTCCATGCATCAAAAATTAAAAATTGAAAAACATATTAAAAAATTCTAAAAATGCTATAAAACATGGAAAAATTGACATTTTAGCAAAGCACAGAGGTCCACCTACTGGATGTCCATACTAACAGGGTCTCTGATGCCTCTAGCTATGCTCAAATTGGTGCAAACTGATTTGTACCTTCATCTCAGCTATTTTCTTGCTCAGAGGTCTCCATAAGGTTTCTAAAGTCAAAAGGTTGAAATGAATTGAAAATGACCCTTTCGGCCTTTATATAGCTTTTGACCTAATTTTCAAAAGTGCTCCATTTTTTTGCAAAAATTTCACCCCTGGCTAATTTCGACGTTTTGAACCCATTTTCGGGATCAAAATCAAAATCTAAGATCATTTACTATGTCAAAATTGTGATTAAAAATTTTCGGACCCGAGACGACTGATTGCTTGCACAATCAACTTTCTGATCATCACAGAAATTCAATATTCAACTTAACTAATTATCTCACATCAAACTATTCAAATTTCAACTTGGTCAACCATGGTCAACTCATGGTCAAACCTAGTCAAACTTGGTCTCCAGGACCTCTAAATGATGCAGAACACATTTTTAGACGTGTGTAACCACTTTTCAAATCAATTAATATGCTTCTAAACTATTCAAAGCTGTCTTTCCTTGTCATATTTTGATTTTCATCCCAAAGGGGGCATTGTATTGCATATCATTCAAATCTGTAAATCAATATCTTTCTCTCAGTGATGAAGACAACAACCATGTCTAGTTACTGATTCATTAAAAGTCCTCCTCACTTGGGGCAAATCTTTCATTTCTTGTGGCATATCGGATTCATCAAGATCCATATTGATCTAGTATCCTAATCTATCTTGTAAACTGTATTAACTTTTCGTAACCATCGGTTCATTAGTGTTATTTCCTTGGTTCTTCATAACTGAAGGGTTCAGATGTGATATCAATTACAGTTCCTTTTGACAGTCAGGTCTGGAATCTGATCACTCACTTCTTCATAATCATAAGGTTCAGAATTAGGCATTTTAATACTTTTTCGTAATCACCGGTTCATCATTGCTATAGTTGACATCCTCACGATTCTTGGTTGACCAAGACCTGAATCAGCTTTTCCAATTGATTTCTATCTTGGAATTGGTTCATCTTTCAAATCAATTTCAGTCTCATACATCAAACACAGATTATTCTTTGAACCGCTATGGTTCGCATAGTGATTCAATGAGGGGCAAAATGTAATTGCCCAAAAATGGGCTATAGGTTCATTAACCTCTTACATCTTCAATTTGATCAAAATCGACATCAAAGTCCTAACCTAAGGCACATATGCACATCAAGACATCAAAAATCTAATTGATTATCCTAAATTCTGCATTGGGGATATTCCTTGAATATTCCTAATTATCCTAATTATCTTTAATTTAATGATTATTTGGCGATAAATTACATTTTATCCTAAGCTTGATTAATTAAATATTTTTATATTTAATTAATTAAGTTTAATACTGCCACTTAATTGTTTAATTAAATTTAATTACAGTTATTCCCAATTATTATTATTCTATTTTGACAATAATTCAAAATCCTACTACGAAATTGATTAAATTCTTATTTAATTGATTAAAGCTAGTTGTCAAGATTTAATGATTTAATTGGAATAAAAGTTTGATTTAATAATTGATTAACCCATAAATCAATTATTTTCTCAAAGATCAGATAAGTTGAGAATAAATCACTTTATTTATTTAATTAATTCATATTTATCCACGCACATTCAAAAAGTAGTTAACTTTGAATTAAATACCAATTTCAATTTGTTAAACTTTCTAAACTCCAAATTTGATTGTGAGTTGAAAAAGTGAACTAAAGCTCTATTTTGAAATAAAAATTGCTTTTGCATGATTTTTGTGAGTTAACTTATTTTAATTCTTTGATAACTCAAAAATCAAGCTGAGTTAATCAGGAGTGATTTATGGCTTTTCTCATGCACCCTCAAAGCCCTAGATTTCTATATAATCAGGCTCAATCCTCATAATTAAGGACCTCAAATTTTGCATCCTTACTCTGGCAAATTGGTGAATCAAAGTTTTTGTGCAACCAAGATTTTGTGAGAAATTTCATTTTTGAGCATTCATATCATTGTTAGATTCATTTCTGCATATCAATTTGGACTCATTTTAGCATAGATTCATATCATTATTACATATAAAAATACAAAAATATAGCTTAAATCTGCATTTCATACAGTTTCATACATTTCAATAGTTTTTCATACATTCATAGATTCAAATCCTTCATTTAGGTATTGCATTGTCACTGGTCTCGGTCTGATCTGAGAATTATACTCATATCTACTAGAAGATAGTAAATCACCTAATTAGCATAGATCCATATTCATTTCAGATTTATTTGGTTTTTGCTAATCTCTAATATTTTACTAAAGTGTTGTGCCGCAATTAGGTACAAAATTCACACACACAACTCCAACACCTTCTTCCTCCTTGAGTTCAAGCAAGAACTCCTTACCACTCATGAGGAGTACATTAGCGTCCCTTGAAGTTTTTTCTCCTTCTTCAACAAGTGATTGTATCTTATAGGTGACCCCTTTCTTCTTGAAGATATACAAGTTCTTTTTCCCATGATGGGCTGCATCCCAGTCATATTGCGATGGTCTTCCCAATAAAAAGTGGCAATCATCCATTGGAAAGATATCATATAGAATTTTTTCTTGATATTCCCCAATAACAAAGTCAGCCCACACTTGTTCATTCACTAAGGCATTTTTCCCTTTGTTTAGCAAGGTGACCTTGTAGGGTTGTGTATGAGGTATCCTAGTGATCTTTAACATTTGGATTGCCTCCTTTGAGATTATATTATCTATAGAGAAAGAGTCAATAATGACCTTGCACACCTATCCAAGGATATTACACTTGATCCTAAATAAAGCCCTTCTTTGTTTAGGTTCTTCCTTGACCAGTTCTTTGAGAAAGACTCTCCTAAACACAAGATTCTCCCCATTCTCTGAATCAAGACTCGCCTCTGGAGATTTGAAACTTCCAACTTATTCTTGTGCATATGCTATCTTCTTCTCCCCTTGTGAACTTGATTCTTTATCAGGGCATCTATAGGCAGGGTGGACTAATTAACCACAATTGTATCATTTCATATTGGCAAAGTGTGAACCTCCACCCAATCCTCCTTGAATCTTCCTCTTCCACCACTTTGGAATCCTCTTCCTCTACTGAAAGTACCTCTATTTCTAGGCTCACTATAGTGTTCATTTAGCTTGGCTTCACCTTGAATCTTTGGTTCATTACCTCTGCCACTATAGTTACCCCTATGACTCCCTCTTGAGTCTCTTCCTCTTCATCCACCTCTAAAAGAGGATTCTCTCTTCTTTCTACCTTTCTCATCCTCTTTAATGGACAATTGGTAGCACCTCTAAATAGTAGTGGGACTCAAAAGACTGATTTCTTCTTGAATAATCCATCTAAGACCACTCAAATATTTGGCCTCTTTGATACTTTCTTCTTCTTGGATCTCAAGCATAGTTTTTTGAAATCCTCAGCATAGGATGCAAAATTCATTTCTCTTTGCCTAAGGTTTTCCCTCTTTTTATGAAATTGGATTTCAAGGTCCTATGGTAAGTAGTTCTCCTTAATATTAGTGACCATTTCCTTCCAACTAGCTATGGGGTTCTTTCCTACCTTCTCTCTTTCAGTTTGTAGGAACTTTCACCAGGTTAATTCTGGTCCCCTCATCCTAGATTTAGCCACCTTTAGTTTTTGAGCCTCACTAACCCCTTCACACTCAAAATGGTTCTCCATTCCCTCTATCCATTCCATCACCAATTCAGGGTCCATCGTCCCACTAAACAAAGGCACCCCTTCAAGTGCTTTTCCTCCAATGGATTTGATAGCTTTTAGAAAAGGCTCTTCTTGCATAGGTTGGTCTTCTTTAGGGATTTTATCATCATCATGTATATCCTTACCCTTGTCTCCACATTCCTTCAACTTCTCACTTACCATTTTGATATTTTCTTCCACTTCCCCTAGCTTATCTCTAAGGGCTGCCAATTCTTCTCTAAGAATTCCATTCTCTTCTTTTTGTTCTGTCACTTCTCTATCCAACTCCTTATTTGTCACCATAGTTGACTCACCCACTTATTCTGACATATACAAGCCCAAAAAAAGTTTGGCTCTAATACCAATTTGATAGGGAGGTCTCTTTTTCCTAGTCCTCTTTATCTAGGACTTCCTCTAGGTCCTTCTCTTGATCTATTTAGGGTTCTCCTAAGACCCTACTCTTAGAGGGATTCTTCTCACAATATCCTCTCTCTCCATGATCTCACTACCAAGTTATAAACTCAGCATTGACTCCTACTCTCCATGGACTCATCTCCCCAAGTCCATCACCAAATATAATCAAATTGAAAATCTTTTCAAATTAGATCGAAGGCATTCTAAAGTTTCATCTTTAATGGTTTTGAGGTGCTCTAGGTTCCAAACCTCTATGATCAAGAGCTGATCTCTTCAAACTTAGGCAAAAGGGCTACAAGCCCCCATTAGGCCTAATTTGGTCTTCTAACTCACCTTCCAGGCTATAACTCTAAAAACCTCCAAAAAAGTGCCTAAACAAATTAGATTTTTTGACACCCTTTTCAAAGACCTTGGATGTTTTTAGGATTTCTAGACCTCACTACATATGTACAACACCTTTCTATTTTTTATCCTATTTTTAAGGGATAATGACTTTTATCTAATCACTATGTTGTATTTGGTTCTTCATCACTCAATAGGCTTGATCAACTCTTCTCCTTCATAAAACTGAGTCTTTAACCTCTTTTCTTCATTTCCTTATCATTGGATTGAGTCTACCAATCCCCAAATCCTTCCATCCACTGTCTGCAACAGTCAAGCTTCCTAGTTGGATTCACTATGACTCGCGTAGGGATTGTTAACAAAATTAATTTCCCTGCACACCTGGACACAAGAATCTATATTTAAATTATGTAAATATTTTTCTAGCATTTCCCACAGGGCTGTATAGTACACACCAATGGATTTCATGCTAGAGCCATTTTTGGTGTCGCAACCTTGTTTAGACCAGTGGACTGGTCACAGAGGAAAGAATTATTGAAAGAAAATAGAAAAACCTAGTTCCTAAACTCACACACCAATTTAAACTAGATATGCAATAATAATTTAACATTCAAGGATTAGTCTCAAAATAATCCATGGCACATATGATGAACGAGATCTTCACACTGTTTTGGATTTGCAGAGAATACCAGTAAATTAACTTAAAAAATAAAACATTAAAAAAGTTAACAACCTTTTTATTTGGTTGGAATATGACTTAAATATGTTATAAAGTTCAAGAAAAACTTCCCAAATGAGCCCCTAACTGATTCTACTCTTCTTAAGGCATTTTGTTGATTCTTTTCATGACAACTTTTCCAAAGTTGCAAAGTTGTCATTGACAACTTTGACAAATTTTGTTGTCAAGCTTTCTTGGATCACTCAAATTAATTCCAAATGACCTAAATGGTATAAATAATCATATTAGATCATTTTCCTCCTTCATTCCCTCATTTTGGGAAGTCAAACTATCCTTTGACCACTTAGAACACTAAGGTAGCAATTTCACCAAAACTAGACAAGTCTTGAGAAGGCCTAGAAAAACACTTAACCAACCTTCCTAATGAATTTCTAGGCTTCATAAACACACTTGGAGCTCTTCAAAGTCTGTATTAATCCATGACTTGGCTAAGGTCTCCACAAGCCAAAAATCTTAGACTAGGGTAGCCTAAAGACCCTAGGTGCTCTTGTACCACTTTGGTTTCTAGATCATATAAAAGGAAATAATAGAAGAAAGAGAGACATATAAATTCACAATCTACTCAAATAGCTTCATATTCTCATGCACATGTTTTTAATTCTTTCTCCTCCTCCAAGTGCTTTTTTATCTAGAACTGACAATCCTAGTATATTTATTGCACCAACATAGGACATGATAAGCATTGTTGTTATACAAATTTGTTAAATAATTTGAAAGATATGTTTCAAAGGAATAATATTCAATCACCTCTATATATCTCATCCTCTTCCATGATAAAGGGTACTACCCTTAATCCCACAAACACACAATAGAAACATCGAATAACAATTTGCAAGAATAGAAAATGGGCTTCTTATTATCTCCACAATTCTGGAATTACAAATTTCAAAATTATTACATGCAAAGCCACATGGGAATTTTCCCTTACAATATTATGTAGGACAAAGACTTGAATCAATGCCCAAATCTACTACCTAGAACTACTCTGAACTGCCCAAACTACCTAAGACAATATTACAACCTTCCTTATATAGGCAATTTTCCACCGCATGGGAAGGTTCTAGAATTTTAGCCAATAAGGCCGGCCAAACGTAGAATTATTTTAGTTTACATTTAATTACATCATAGTCGAATCAAAAAAACTTTTGAAACTCGAACAAATTTTTTGAAGGAAGATCATTTTCTGCCATTTCAGGTACCTGACTTTTAGAGACCATAAGTCATTACCCGTTGCTCTGATTGACTATTATGACCCCATTTCAGAAAGGTCACAAAGCATTCTACAATGCCCAAATAAAGAAAGCTTCATTTAGCCCAAATTTTGACCTCATCTAGAGCTTCTACAGCCTTAAAAAATGAGTTCAAAGTTTTTGAACCTTGCTGCCAATACCAAAAATCTTCAATATCTTCCAATCTACACTTGATTTAACAATGAAACTTTACTGGCAGACTAATATGACCAAAATGAACCTCCAAGGAATAAATCAGACCATTTTGAGTACAAATGAAAAATTACTAAAAATAGTAACTTTCCAGAAATAGTAGCTCTACACAAGATAGCCCTCATTGAAAAGAAAATAGAAATAGTTTTGGGTGATGAAAGATTGCTCTTACACCCAGGATGCTCCTGCATCAAACACCTGGGCTAATTTGAGAAGTGACCCTGTCACGACTCAGGTATGAAGAGGAAAACCAAAATGGCTAACCTCCTCCCTTGATAACCATGATGAGTCTTCAACAGGTCATCCTTCCAACTTGACCAAATATTCTTCATATGTCCTGTTCCTTGTGCTTCTGCCAATACGACTATCCAGTATGTCCTCAATCTCCTTAGTAACTGAATTGGTTGTTGGAATACTCCACTGTGCTGACATGACCTCATCTTCAACCTTAAATTCCTTATGCCTCCTTTTCTGATCTACCTTAGCCTTATACTATGTATTCATCTTGGAAAGATGCTTCCTCACCTCCTCATGGATGTTCTTCAAGTGTTCTACAAAATCTTCAGGTTCAGCACTACTTAGCTCTCCCTTATCTATCTTCCTCAAATCTGATGTATTTCTGGGACTATTTCCATATACAATCTGGAATAGTGATTTACTAGTGCTCCTATTAGTAGGGTTATTGTATGCAAAGTCTTCCTGTGGTAAAATCAAGTCCCAACTTGTTGGCTTGTCTCCAACCAAAAATCTTGGTAAATATCCCAAACTCCTATTCACTACCTCTGTCTATTCATCCGTCTATGATGAACTGAACTTCAAATCTATCTCCAACTCTTCACTTTCTACTGGTACAACTTCTACAAAAACTCCTCTTTCTTGAAACTCATTCAACAATCCTACAACTTCCACAGGAACATCTTCTACTTCCTCTTTCCCAGCCTTTGGAATTAAGCTAATACACATATGCTTATGCCTCATACCATCTAGGAACTTTCTTCCATCAACAAAAGTTACTCCTGCACTACCACATACCTTTTCTTCTATTTCCTTCAATGGTTTTAGCTTATGTCGCACTCTGTCCTTCGTTAAGGAATAGGTATTCACACGACCATCATATACAACACACCTGTCAAACTACCAAGGTCTACCCAAAAACATATGACATGCATCCATAGATATGATGTCACATAGCACCTCATCTTGGTAACCACCAATCTTTAAATTCACTACACACTATTTACGGACTATGACCTTGTGGTCATCTTGCACCCAGGCAACCCAATAGGGATGTGAATGTTTCTGCCTCTTGATCTTCAGCTTTTTCACCATCTCTTTTGACACCAAATTATTAGTACTACCACTATCAATAATCACATCACAACACTTAATCTCACACTTGCACTTGATACAAAACAGGCTCCTCCTTTGTTCAGGTTCATTTTCTCTACTCAGCAGGACTCTTTTATTTATCAACATTTCTCCTCTTTCAAAATCTTTAGAATGTGACGATCTAGCATCTTCATCAAAATATGCAACTCTGGCCTGGCCTTAATTTCTCCTATCTATCCTTCCTTGGCTCTAAGGAAATTCAAATGGTCTATTACCTTCTTCTCCACAGTGAAAAAATATTCCATGAAAGCCTCCTCTTCCAGATCCTTGTGCTCTTCCTCTTCCTCTTTGATCTCTATTACTCTGATCCTGGAAATGATTGAAATTATCTCCTCTCTAATTCTGACTACTACTGGCATCATCTTGCTTTTGCAGATCTTCATTTCGGTCTCCATATGACCATCCACCAGATCTTCCATTGCGACCTCTTCCATTTTGTCTGCTCTCAAATTTCTTGTTCAACTTTTCCTCAACTTTTAGGAAAAACTGGTATGCCTCCTTAATATTGTTCATTTGAACCAAATTCAACTCTTCTTGAATGATTGGCCTTAACCCATTAAGGTAACGAGCAAATTTCTCCTTATCAGATTGTGCATGGCCTATTCTAATGAGGATTCGATAGAACTCCTCTATATTCTCCTAAATAGATCTTCCTACTTGCTTCAAACTTTGCATTTTCTTCAGTAGATCAGGCTCATAATCAATAGGAATAAATTATCACTTCAATTTATCCACCATTCAATCCCATCTTGAGATTTTATCCTTTCCTCTTCTATTTCACTCCAATTGAATCTCTTGCCACCAGATCTTCGCATGACCTTTCAGTCTGGCCTTCACAAATTTGACCCTATCAAGATCCTCAATATCCTCATAATCAAAATATTCTTCACATTCATTGATCTAGTTGGTAAATTCTTCTGGGTTAAGATTCCTGGAAAATGTAGGAACCTTAATCTTAGGTCTTTTCCCAATCTTGGAAATGGCTTGAAAAAGTCTTTGTTCTTCTAGACTCACAATTTTGACTTCTTCTTTAGAATTTCCTTCTCCGACTTCATCATCACTTTTATCTTTGACATTAAGATTCATTCCTCTATGAATCTCCTCTTGCAATACTTGTACTTGTCTCTAGAGTGCTCTAACCTCAGGTGTCACAATACTAGCTCTTCCACCTCATTCCCTTTGTGGAGGCATTCTTGCACTACTTGTTGAAACCCTAACCACAGTCCTGGTGCAAACAACCTCATAGTTGGTGATCTATTTACACAATCATTGAAACCCTACCCATAGTCCTGGTGCAAACCACCTCATAGTCAGTGATCTATTTACACACTCAAGAACTTGGCTCTGATACCACTTGATGAAGGGTACTCCCCTTAATCCCACAAACACACAACAAAAACAAAGAATAAAAATTTGCAAGAACTAAAAATGAGCTTCTTATTATCTCTACAAATGTGGAATTAAAAATTTCAAAATTATTAAATGCAAAGCCACATGGGCATTTTTACTTACAATATTCTATAGGAAAAAGCCTTGAATCAATACCTAGATCTACTACCTAGAACTACTCTGAACTACTCGAGCTACCTAATAGAATATTACAGCCTTCCTTATATAAGCAATTTTCCACCACCTGGGAAGGTTCCAAAATTTTAGCCAATAAGGCGGACCAAACTTAGAATCATTTTATTTTACATTTTATTACATCATAGTCGGCTCAAAAAAACTTTTGAAACCCAAACAGTAATTTTGAAGGAAAATCATTTTTCGCCATTTCAGGTGACCCAACTTTTGGAGTCCATAAGTCATCACCCCTTGTTCTGATTGACTATTATGACCCCATTTTAGAAAGGTCACGAAGAATTCTACAATGCATGAATCAAGTAAGCTTCATTCAGCCCAAATTTTGACCTTATTCAGAGCCTCTAAAGCCTTCAAAACCGAGTTCAAAGTTTTTGAACCCTGCTGCCAATACCGAAAATCTTCAATATCTTCCAATCTACACTTGATTTGACAATGAAACTTTACTGGTAGATTGATATGACCAAAATTAACCTCTAGGGAAGAAATCAGACCATTCTAAGTACGAACAAAAAATTACTAGAAATAGTAACTTTCTAGAAATAGCAGCTCTGCACAAGATAGCCCTCATTGAAAAGAAAAAAGAAATATTTTTGGGTGATGCAAGATTTCCCTTACACCTAGGATGCTCCTGCATCAGACACCTGGGGTAATTTGAGAAGTGACCCTATCATGACTCAGGTGTGAAGAACAAAACCAAGATGGCCAACCTCCTCCCTTGACAGCCATTATGAGTCTTTAACAGGTTATCCTTCCCACTTGACCAAATATTCTTCATATGCCCTATTCTTTGTGCTTCTACCAACACAACTATCTAATATGTCGTCAATCTCCTTAGTAACTAAACTGGTTGCTAGAATACTCCATTATGCTGATGTGACCTCATCTTCAACCTTAAATTCCTTATGCCTCCTTTTCTGATCTACCTTAGCCTTATACTGTGCATTCATCTTGGAAAGATGCTTCCTCACCTCTTCATGGATGTTCTTCAAGTGTTCTACAAAATCTTTAGGTTCAGCACTACTTATCGCTCCCTTATCTATCTTCCTCAAATCTGATGTATTTCTGGGACTATTTCCATATACAATCTAGAATGGTGATCTACCAGTGCTCCTATTGGTAGGGTTATTGTATGCAAAGTCTACCTGTGGTAAAATCAAGTTCCAACTTGTTGGCTTGTCTCCAACCAAACATCTTGGTAAATATCCCAAACTCCTATTCACTACCTCTATTTGTTCATTAGTCTATGATGAACTAAACTTCAAATCTATCTCCAACTCTTCACTTTCTACTAGTACAACTTCTACAAAAACTCCTCTTTCTTGAAACTCATTCAACAATCCTACAACTTCCACAGGAACATCTTCTACTTCCTCTTTCCAAACCTTTGAAATTAAGCTAATACACATATGCTTATGCCTCATACCATCTAGGAACTTTCTTCCATCAACAAAAGTTACTCTTGCACTACCACATACCTTTTCTTCTATTTCCTTCAATGGTTTTAGCTTATGTCACACTCCGTCCTTCATCAGGGAATAGGCATTCACATGACCATCATATACAACACACCTATCAAACTACCAAGGTCATCCCATCAACATATGATATGCATCCATAGATATGATGTCACATATCACCTCATCTTGGTAACCACCAATCTTGAAATTCACTAGACAGTGTTCACGGACCATGACCTTGTGGTCATCCTGCACCTAGGTAACCGGATAGGGATGTGGAAGTTTTTGCCTCTTGAGCTTCACTTTTGTCACCATATTTTCTAACACCAAATTATCATTACTACCACTATCATTAATCACATCACAACAGTTACCCTCACACTTGCACCTGGTATGAAACAGGCTCCTCCTTTGTTCATGTTCATTTTCACCGCTCAGGAGGACACTTTTATTTATCATCATTTCTCCTCTTTCAGCATCTTTAGAATGTGATGATATGTCATCTTTATCTACATACGCAACTTTAGTCTGGCCTTCATTTCTCCTATCCGTCCTTCCTTGGTGTTGAGGACATTCAAATGCTCTTTGACCTTCTTCTCCACAGTGAAAATATGTTCCACAGAAGCCTCCTCTTCTAGATCCTTGTCCTCTTCCTCTTCCTCTTTGATCTCTATTAATCTGATCCTGGAAATGATTGAAATTATCTCCTCTCTAATTCTGACTTCTAATGGCATCATCTTTCTTTTTCAGATCTTAATTTTGGTCTCCATATGACTGTCCATCAGATCTTCCATCACGACCTCTTCCATTTTGTCTGCTCTCAAATTTTTTGTTCAACTTTTCCTCAACTTTTAGGGCAAACTAGTATGCCTCCTCAATACAGTTTATTTGAACCAGATTCAACTCTTCCTAAATGCTTGGCCTTAACCCATTAAGGTAATATAAAAATTTCTCATTATCGACTTCTACATGGCCTATGCTGATGAGGATTTGATAGAACTCCTTTGTATACTCCTAAATAGATCTTCCTGCTTGCATCAAACTTTGCATTTTCTTCAGTAGATCAAGCTAATAATCAACAGGAATAAAATGTCACTTAAATTTATCCACAATTTGACCCCATCTTGAGATTTTATCCTTTCCTCTTCTATTTCACCCTAATTGAATCTCTTGCCACCAGATCTTCACATGACCTTTTAGTCTGGCCTTCACAAATTTGACCCTATTGGGATCCCCAATATCCTCATACTTGAAATATTCTTCGCATTCATTGAACTAGTCAATCAATTCTTCTACATTGAGATTCCCAGAAAATGTAGGAATCTCAATCTTAGGTCTTTTCCCAATCTTGGGAATGGCTCAAAAAATTCTTTCTTCTTCCAGATTCACAATTTTGATTTCTTCTTCAAAATTTCCTTATCTGGCTTCATATTCTCTTTTGTCTCTAACATTAAGATTCATTCCTCTACGAATCTCCTCTTACAATGCTCACACTTGTCTCTGGAGCACTCTAACCTTAGGTGTCACAACACCAACTCTTCCACCTTTTTCCCTTCATGGAGGCATTCTCACACTGCTTGTTGAAACCCTAACCATAGTCCTGGTGCAAATTGCCTCACAGTAGGTGATCTGTTTACATAATCACTGAAACCCTACCCACAGTCCTGGTGCAAAATGCCTCACAATTAGTGATCTATTTATACACTCAGGAACTTGGCTCTAATACCACTTGATGAAGGGTACTTCCCTTAATCCCAGAAACACACAACAGAAACAGAGAATAACAATTTGCAAGAATAGAAAATGGGCTTCTTTTTATCTCCACAAATGTGGAATTACAAATTTCAAAATTATTACATGCAAAGCCACATGGGCATATTCCCTTACAATATTCTGTAGGACAAAGCCTCGAATCAATACCCAAATCTACTACCCAAAACTACTCTGAACTACCCGAATTGCCTAAGACAATATTACAGCCTTCCTTATATAGGCAATTTTCCACGGCTTGGGAAGGTTCCATAATTTTAGCCAATAGGGTCGACCAAACTTATAATTATTTATATTTTACGTTTTATTACATCATAGTCAGTTCAAACAACTTTTGAAACCCAAACAAAAATTTTGAAGGAAAATCATTTTCTGTTATTTTAGGTGACCTGACTTTCAGAGATCGTAAGTCATCACCCATTGCTTCGATTGACTAGTATGACCCCATTTTAGAAAGGTCACAAAGCATTCTACAACACTTTAATTAGACCAAATTTTGACCTCATCCAGAGCCTCTAAAGCCTTCAAAACCAAGTTCAAAGTTTCTGAACCCTGCTACCAATACCAAAAATATTCAATATCTTCCAATCTACACTTGATCTGACAATGAAACTTTACTGGCAGACCGATATGACTAAAATAAACCTCCAGGGAAGAAATCAGACCATTCTGAGTATGAACAAAAAATTACTAAAAATAGTAACTTTCCAGAAATAGCATCTCTGCACAAGATAGCCCTCATTGAAAAGAAAACATAAATATTTTTGGGTGATGCAAGATTTCCCTTACACCCAGGATGCTCCTGCATCAGACACCTAGGGTAATTTGAGAAGTGACCCTGTCATGACTTTGGTGTGAAGAGGAAAACCAAGATGGCTAACCTCCTCCCTTGATAGCCATGATGAGTCTTCAATAGGTCATCCTTCCCACTTGACCAAATATTCTTGATATGTCCTATTCCTTGTGCTTCTACCAACATGACTTTCTAGTATGTCCTCAATCTCCTTAGCAACTGAACTAGTTTCTAGAATACTCCACCATGCTGATGTGACCTCATCTTCAACCTGAAATTCTGTATGCCTCCTTTTCTCATCTACCTTAGCCTTATGCTATGCATTCATCTTGGAAAGATGCTTCCTCACCTCCTCATGGACGTTCTTCAAGTGTTCTTCCAAAATCTTCATCTTCAGCACTACTTATCTCTCCCTTATCTATCTTCCTCAACTTTGATGCATTTCTGGGACTATTTCCATATAAAATCTAAAATGGTGATGTACTAGTGCTCCTATTGATAGGGTTATTGTATGCAAATTTTTCCTATGGTAAAATCAAATACCATCTTGTTGGCTTGTCTCCAACCAAACATCTCGGTAAATTTTCCAAACTCCTATTCACTACCTCTGTCTATTCATCAGTCTGTGATGAACCGAACTCTAAATCTATCTTCAACTCTTCACTTTCTGCTAGTGTAACTTCTATAGAAACTCCTCTTTCCTAAAACTTATTCAACAATCCTACAACTTCTAAAGGAACATCTTCTACTTCCTCTTTCCTAACCTTTGAAATTAAGCTAATACACATATGCTTATGCCTCATACCATCTAGGAACTTTCTTGCATCAACAAAAGTTACTCTTGTAGTACCACATACCTTTTCTTCTATTTCCTTCGATGGTTTTAGCTTATCTCGCACTCCATCCTTCATCAGGGATTATTTATTCACATGACCATCATGTACAGCACACCTGTCAAACTGCTAAGGTTTACCCAACAATATATGACATGCATCCATAGATATGATGTCACATAGCACCTCATCTTGGTAACCTCCAATCTTGAAATTCACTAGACACTATTCACAAACCATGACCTTGTGGTCATCTTGCACCCAAGCAACCCGATAGGGATGTGGATGTTCTGCCTCTTGAGCTTTAGCTTTGTCACCATGTCTTCTAACACCAAATTATCAGTATTGCCACTATCAATAATCACATCACAACACTTACCCTCACACTTGCACCTGGTATGAAATAGGCTCCTCCTTTGTTTAGGTTCATTTTCATTGCTCAGTAGGACTCTTTTATTTATCACCATTTCTCCTCTTTTAGCATCTTCAGAATGTGATGATCTAGTAGCTTCATCTACATATGCAACTCTAGCTTGGCCTTCATTTCTGCTATCTCACCTTCATTGGCATTGAGGACATTCAAATGCTCTATGACCTTCTTCTCCATAGTGAAAACATGTTCCACAGAAGCCTCCTCTTCTAGATCCTTTTCATCTTCCTCTTCCTCTTTGATCTCTATTACTCTAATCTTGGAAATGATTGAAATTATCTCCTCTCTGATTCTGACTGCTGCGAGCATCATCTTGCTTTTGCAAATCTTCATTTTGGTCTCCATATGACCGTCCGGGAGATCTCACTAGTACATTTGAGGTCAAATTCCAATGGCCATTTGTTGGTATTTTGACACATGAGTCCATCACCATTTTTGTGTGGGAAATTGTGACAAAAGGCATATCCATCAGTTTATCGACACTACATCATGTCAAAAACTTGCACATGACAACTTTGGTATGACATTTCCTATGGTTCATCCATCAGAATTCTGAAACCACAACCTATCAGAAATATACAATCTCTATCAGAACTAACTGTCAAAAATGTCCTTTCCGACATTATAACTGTTGGAATACCGACAGTTTCCACTTAATTCTAACAGATATACCTGTTGATGATATTGCATTACTGTCAAACTTTCTGTCAAAAATTTTCTATTTCTGACAATTATACTGTCGGAAGAGAGACAATTGTGCAGCATTTCTTTGATAGTTATCATTGTCAAATGTATAGCATTGCTGTCAAAACTATTGTCATAAATTTATTTTTCTTCGACATTTTATCAGTCGAATGGATAGCACTTCTATTAGAATGAATTATGAAGTGTCAAAAAACTGACGGATGTGCACATTAAATATAAAAAAACTCAAGATACCATTATAAGTTCTCTCTTTCTTTGGTCTATATTATTGATAGAATGTTTTACCTTTCATTAGCTCATCAAATCTAGAGATTTGAAATAATTTAATAGAATATTTTCATGATAACGTATATTATTTAAGTTGATGTTGCATGAATTTATCTACGTTGCGCACTTGTAAACTGTGAGGACGGTGATAAAGAAGCATGGCCATGGAAGGAGATGCTTCTTTATCGCTATCTTTATAGTATACAAGTGCGCGAAGTAGATAAATTTGTGCAAGATCAACTTAAATAATATACGTTGTTATGAAAATATTCTATTAAATTCTTTCAAATCCCTAGATTTGATGAGCTAATGAAAGGTAAAACATTCTGCCAATAATATAGACCGAAGAAAGAGACAACCTATGATGGTCTCTTGAGCTATGTTATCTTTAGTCCTAGCTACTATCCTAGCTACCTATTGATCATCGAGAATAATCACCACCTTGCATTTATGTACACTGCACAAATTGATCCCAGTGTCAAAAAAACATTTTACACTTGTACATCTCATCAATACTAGAGGCCTAAAGTAATTTTATATGATCACTAGAACATTTCGTGCATGGATGAGAAACAGTATCCAAAGTTTCTAGATAACTATTTTTGAGAAGAGGAATGAGTGTATGCCAAAGAAGGGATGATTCCACAATAGAAAGTTAGACATCTTTTTAGCCTGGGTTTGGATCCTACCCCAATTTTTGAAGGATATAGGGCCAGTCTAGAAAGATGTCTTCCCATTCTATCTGCAACATTGTGTCTATCCATGATCTCAGGAATATCATCATCTTTCTACCCTTCATTTGCTAAAATATATGGCTTCTTCAAGCTTGCAGAGTAATCTTATTAATAAAAGAACTCTTGCCAACATTAGGGTACCCACAGATCAAAATAGTTGATGTTATTGGTGCTTGTGCTTAAGGATATCGATTCACTATTTTGAAACGGCTAAATCATTTTTATTTCATTTGTAGAGAAAAGGAGTGGGAGAAAATGAGCATGTGAAAGTTGATTGAGCACGAGAGAAGGCATTGCATTTTATTTGATCATGAATGCTCTCTGAAATGACCAATTATGTTTTCTATTTGATTTTTTTTGGTGTTTTTTTTTTCCCATATTCAGTAGATAAAAATCATGGTGGCAGCCACTTGGCCATCTTTTTGATGTTCTAGGTATTTTACAAAAATACAAATATGTGGATTTATCATTCAATTTCTTGCAGTTATTGGTCAAATGCAAATATTTTGTCAAGTTGAAAGGGCAAGATATCAATTTGGTGTTTTCAGTTTATGCTAAAATTAGATTTGGTAAAATCCTCAAAAAAAACACTACATGTTCTAAAATGTAAAGAAGTTGAATGTTAAATGTAAGATATATATCTCATCCATAGTAATCAAAAGAAAGGACATGAAACTTATAAGGAGATTTACCAATCCAAAAATATAAGCGAATAGGAAACATGATTGGTACCTTATGAATTGGTTTTTGAGGTGCACAATCTTCATCAATCTCCTCAGAAAAAGACCCCTCCTCATGAAAAATACATTTAACAGATTAAACAAATCTACAAAAATGAACCAATGGCATGTTTAGAACAATGAAATAGATTGATAATAATATGTTGAAAATTCTATTATGTTTAATACATACAAAAGGACTAGTCCCAACAATTCTTAAGAAAACTTTATCTGATATGATAATAACATTCTAATTAAACTAATAAAGGTGTTATCTGCATTTAATCTGCCAATTACTAATTACACAAAAAACAAATTACAAAACTGAACCAATGGCATGTTCTTCATGTGGTACAAGGAAGATTTGGCTATGAAAAAAAAAAGTGAAATGGCCTCATCTTTTTTATTTTGTTTAGATATAGGAGTGAAAGATGAACATGAGAGAAGGTATGTGATTTCTTCATCTTTCGAGCATCTGGCATCATATTCGACTGCAAATTTCAAATGCATTGCATTTTATTTGATCACGAATGCTCTTTGAAATGACCACATTCTACTGGTGTCATGCCCTAGCCCATGCTTTATCTCCATTATTTGATATTATTGGTGCTTGTGCTCAAGGATATAGATTCACTATTTTCAAATGTTTGGATCATTTAGACAGTTACATTTCCTGACCGTTCCTCTAGTACATAGTCAGGAAATGTAACTGTCTAATGATTATATGTAGTGTTGAATGGATTAAATGCTTTATTCTTGGTAGAAGTGAATGGAAGGAATAGTGTGTATTAAATACAATCCAGTCACTTATTGAATGCTTTGGAGACTACTAGTTTGACTATCCATGCACTACCAGTGACTGAGATTCATTAAAGGATACAAAACCCTTCATTTTGGGGTTATTGTGTGTGGATTCAAATGTAGGTTTGATTTGGTTAATGTTTAGAAGAGATCAATAGAGTATTTAAAGACAATCTTACATGTTTGGAGAGGTTTGAGAGGCACTTATCATGATTGTACCCTCATAAACATCATCGTAGACTGGTTTTACTAAGTTTCCTTTCTCTATTTTGAGGTTTCCTTTCTCTGCCATAGGGGTACAGTCAGAGGGTTCATTGACAAAATAATCCTTCGAATGGTTACTATGAATATGAATGATTTGATATAGAATATTTCTCATTTTACTTGAAGTTTGGAATAGCTTGTGCAAGGGTGAAAGTAGTTTTGATCATTTTGGTCATGACTGTTCCTCTACACAGTCAAGAAATGTAACTGTCTAATGATTATATGTAATGTTGAATGGATTAAATGCTTTATTCTTGGTAGAAGTGAATGAAAGGAATAGTGTTGGTTTTAGGTTTCATTTATTATTGAATTCAATGGTTTCCAAGATGTGTTGAGGAGTTTTCTCCTTGTTTAATGTTAACTATTCCTACACAATCCACTCATACAATAGTGAAGTTACAAAACTGAACTGATGGCATGTTTACAACAAAGAAATAGAATGATAATAATATGCTTAAAAATCTATTTTATTTAATACATGCCAAAGGACCAGTCCCAACAATCCTTAAACATACTAGTTATCTGATATGATCAATTATGAATAAAGGTCTAATTCTATAGACTGCTAGCATGAAGGAAGACTTGACCTAGCCATATCTTCCTTGTACCACACAAAAAATGTGTGATAACTATGTCTACTCCAACCTTTATTGTTTAAGAATTCATCATATCAGATAAAGTATGTTTAAGAATTGTTGGGAGTTCTATTCAAGCTTTGTTGTAAGCATGCCATTGGTTTTCAAATGTTTGGATATCCATTTTTTTGAAATGTTTACTGTGGTTATCAAATGGACAGCCCATGAGCTTCTAGCTAGGTGTCATTTGTATTGATAGCTTAGGGAATCAAATGTATTGTATCATTGATAGTTGAGACTTTGTTAAAAGGAAATATGACAAAGAACGATTTTGATTTAGTTTCTCTATTTCGATCTCTACATGGCTTACAACTGTAGAGAAGTATATGAAAATTTACAGATGCAATTGCAGGATACATAGTAGTTGATAATTCACAAGAAATCCATGCATCAAATTTGAATATCATTTAATACAAAGAAATAGGGTCCTTCAATGGCCCAATCATCTAGGCCTTGACTGTCCCCTCAACAAGTGACCCTTCAAAACTAGGTTATCATGCAATCGGTGAGTGATCCTTGATTCTCTTGGTTGGCCCTGCAACCAAACATATTGGAAATACAAAATACAATGATAACAAGTCTTTCACAATCCCCCTTCCCTCAAGGAACACTATCAACCATCCCTTCCACATAACATTTCACTGTTGTATGAGTGGATTGTGCAGGAATAGTTAACATTAAACAAGGAGCAAACACCTCAACACATCTTTGTTGTAAACATGTCATTGGTTCTGTTTTGTAATTTTTTTTTGTGTTAAATGCATTTAAATGGAACATTAAGCATAGTAATAATATGCTTAGTCTATTAGTAATAACAGATTAAGTGCCCATAACACCTTTATCAATTTAGCATGTTATTATAAGATACTAAAGAAGACCTGCTATTTGTCAGAGAAATCTTCACTATCCCCCACAATGAAGACAATGAAGATTGAGCTCCTGCCCCACAACAAAGAACATTGTAATAAGAATAAGATAGTGCCAAGAAACATTTTTACAAATATGAAACATGAGGAAAAGTAATAACATTAACAATGCCAAGATTCACAACATTAAATTTCACCCGCGGATGAGTTTTTGCAGTGGGTTTCCTTGCATCAAAAATATGTTGAGTCGCATTTGAGATGTAACTAAGAGTATCATGTAGAATAGACCCTAAACTTTGAAAGCGTTCTCTAGCTTGGCAATTCAAAATTCAATATAGGAAAGCATCAGTAAGTGAAATAAATTATAGACATCAACATCAACATCATCATAATCATTAGACATAAATTATAGACATCAACATCAACATAATCATAATCATTTGGAGGGTATTCATTTTGGTCCTTGGATAGAACTATGTTTCTTGAAATTTTTTGTGATGCTTCTAAAATTTAAAGACATATTTTATGGCTTAATGATAATATAGATTAGTGTTTTGTTTTTTGATGGAATGTTGATCATTCATGGTCTTGAAGAAACTTTTGATTGTTTTTTATTCTCGAGTCTTGATGTTGTTTCTTAATGTGATATAGACTGACCACAAGATGGTTCAGTTGGTCCTCTCTTTCTATTTAATCATTTCTCTTCTTCATGGTGTAAGTGTCAATATGTTATAATCCAACCAACATGTCATACCCCCACTTTTGACAAACATCACAGCATGCAAATCATAGCCAAAGACTTGGGTGATCAGCATACACAAACAATAATTACCCTTAGGAAATAATGATCATTTATATTCATCAATGGTGGGTGGTGATTCCTTGGTAATAAAGGCATTTCCAACATTCATCATCTTAACCAAGTCATGGGTGGTGATCCTTGAAATAACACAATTAGTAAAAGGAAGTAACAACATAAGTCATGGGTGGTGATCCTTGAATTTGGAGTGAGGAAGAAGGAAAATTGGAAAACAAAATATGAAATAATCAGGTTGGAATTGGAGAAGAATTCAGAAATAAACTTGAATTAGAAAAAAGCCAAGTTATGTAGTTCTTTGTTTGAGGCTGGGTTTGGATTCTACTTTTGTTCTCCTCTAGGTTCGACTTGGGTTCCTTTGGTAGGAACTTGGGTGCCTGGGCCAATCCTGGGTGCACCTGTAGTATTATAAATATGATACATGAGGTATTTTATTCATAATTTTATAGGCTAACTCATTATTATGGTAACATGGGTATGACCACACTCCATGCTTTATAATGGTACCCAACATGGAGTGTGGTTCAAATGAAGTTGAACCAAATGCTGACCATGATGGCTATGATCATGATGAAGATAAATATGAATATTAAATCTAAAATATGGCTTGTAATTTGAATTTTCATTGTGAATGAAGAAACTATAGATTCAAGTTGACTCATTCTATGTTGTAGTATATTTGTTCCCTAGACCTACCATATTATATATGTGTAGCCTATAAGGGACATCTTCTGCTCATCCATGTATCTTAGCTCGGTGAGAGTTCTTAGGAGAAAGACAAGATGTCAGTGGGAGATGGAGAAACCAACATCAGAACACCACTTGAAGCCTTGCAATGTTGAGAGTGGGATAAAAGCTACACTTGAGATCCTATATAATGAACAAACTTATTGAGCTTCACTTTGTTTTGAGAATAGTTTTATATTCTATACTAAACAGGGCCAACCACATGAAGGTGGAAGCTCATTTAGCCCCACCCCCCATCCCCCTAACATCACTCTAAATTCCCTGTTAACATCTAACATTCATTCATTATTTCATCCATTAATAAAATGTAACATTCATTAATTATCACACGATAACATTCATTCACACATTAATAAAATGTGACATTCATTAACTATCACACGATAACATTCATTAACACATTATAAAATTTATGAACATTCACTACCACATAATTAAATTCATTGGCATATAAAAATCAGTCATTATCACTTAAGGTGCATAGATGAAAATCATTTCTTTTTTTTCTTTTGATTTCTAGTTTTTAAGATGTAATTGTTAAGATGAGTATCAATATCATCATCATGATCATCTACCCTCTCATTAGATCTCAATGCACTCCTAGTTCTTTGTTGATGCAAAGGGGGGTCATCTGCAATAACATATAAAAGGGTTAAATTAAAAACATTTTAAACATTTTAAAGTATTTCAATATTGATGCAAAGTGGTTCAACGGAAGCCTTCAAACAGGGAACAATTGAATGAACAAACCCTCGACACCCTATGTGGAGAGTAGAAAGGTGCCAAATACCTATCATAGGTATATTAAAAGGACCTAAGGGAGATTATCACAACCCCACAACATAAGGAAACCTAATCACTAGGTTGACCAAGGTCCTAAATACCAAGAAACCAAAGTTGACAAGGGACCTCCTAAGTACATGAATTGCTTAAAACCCAATGGAGTGAACACAAGGACCAAGGGTGGCCAAAAATCACTGTCCTAGCCTATTTAGGTCCTAATTTATTAGTTCCAATGGTTCTTTCACCAATGGGAAACCCATACCACTAAGTTGCTTCACAATCTTGTCTCTAGGCTTGTAGCCCTTGTAGAGCGATGTTTTGGATTTGAAATAGGATTCTAGGATTCTTCCAAACAAATCATACATTAAATTGGGGATTTAGACACCCTTTTTGGACTTAATAAACATACCATGATCATAGGATTTGAAACAAAATGAAAAGCATAGATTTATCCAAAGAATGGAAAGGGCTAATGGGCCTAATTAGGTCTAGGTTACACTAAAAGTGCTTTCTTCCTAAGAACAATGCAAAAATAAATCATGGGGTCTGATGAGGGCATATATGAAGGTATCAAATCCTAAATCTTAGGTCCTGAAGGTTCCCCAATTAGTCTCAGTAATGACTGTTCTGAATTACAAATAGGTGCATGTATGAGCCCATACACCTAGGGCATGATGCCAAAACATCTTCCCTACAAGATACAACCTCTAACCTGAATAATATGAAAGAGAATACAAAAATGAATGATTCCACAAAGGTCCATCAAATTACTATCGTGGAATGGGGTTAAAAACTCAAACCCTATCGGATTCCTGCTGGAAACCCTCAAACTGGGTACTCAAGAAAGAAATCCTTATAACTCCTATTATATATGAATTGGATTATAAGACCAAATGAATTTGAGAGAAGATTCAAACCTATAACACTTCACCTTACTGATTCATGCACTCAGTCTAATATCTGTCTGTACTAGGGCACTATTCCTAAAATTTGTAGAGAAATAGGTTATTTTATTGATTGAAAATTGTGAATACAAGTGTGTTAGCCTACCACCCACCTGAAAGGGATTATGTAGGCACTCCCAATTTTTACATAACCATTTGAACCTAATTATCCATTGGGAGTTTGAAAATACAATTTTTGACAACTTTTGAGAAAGTTGCTCGAAAGTTGCTTGACAACTTTTGAGCAACTTTTGCAACTTTTGAAAAATTGCAAATCTAAAGACCAAACTTTGTCTTAAACCTATGAAAGTGATCTAACATGGATCCAAAACATAAAAACATGAAAAATCCTAAGTTCCTAATCCCTTTGACCCTTTGACCATAGTTGACCAAGGGCTTATAACTATGCCAATCTTGGAACTAGGCCTTACAACTTGGTCTATGAGCCTAGATGCTAACTCCTAGTTCTAAGTAGAGGGTTTAGGATCTTTGGAGTTGTTATTTGATGCATTTAGAGTAGGTTCTCTTGCACCAAGTACTTTATAGGCCATAATTATATATCTCTTTACCTGATCTAGTCACATCATCAACATCGAGGTCAGTTTATTTGGCCTCAGCCTCAACCTCAACATGCTCATTAACAATGGCCTCTACACTCTCTATAGCTACAATAAAAATTGTTACATTAATCCAAACACCAATTGAAATTAAATTTTTATTACTAAACCAATCAATTTAAGATGTTTACTTGTATTACTGTGATGCACATCCTCATTGTCATCAACACCCATAGGTTGAGTATGGCAAAAATCGGTAGGCTGCATTTCAATTTCATACGCATTCATGTTATCATTGTTTTCTTACTTAAAACAAATTTACTCACTTTATATTGGAACTTAACATCAAATAAACTAATTGGTAAATAATTAAATTTGAAATATCATCTATTTAGCTTACTTACCTTGACGGATCCATCAGTAGAACCTTGTGCACTTCGTATTCTTTTTGCCATGGCTTTACAGCCTTGTTTGAAGCCAATTATATTGGCCTCTTCTGTGAGACTTATATTGAACTCCATGCCCTGCATTTTTTCTTGGTATCATCAAATTTTATTTTATTGTTTCATCAAAACAAAAAAAGATTTCAAATTATAAATAAATTTTTAAAGATCAAAGAATTATTTTTAGTGTTAAAAGCCATGTAAAGATTGTATTTTTCCAACACTTACAACTTGTGCAGCAATTTTCAAATAACCACTAGAGCCTAGCTTGTGTTTCCCGTGCTTTTGCAATCTTGCCTTTGTTGCCTTTGATGTGTCAGGAAATCTATGAAGAGATTGAAATATGTTAGTTCATATAAATATGAAGAGTATTTAGTACACAATTACATTCTTAATAGTATCACATACCTTCTTCTGTTCTCTAGTGGTGTATTTACTCTTTTTACTTTAGTTTTCTCATTCGCATCAAGAATAAGATATTTCCACTCTAAATCAGGAATGCAAGGGGGGCGCTGGTAATGTGGGTTTTTGTTTAATGTACATCTATAATGGGCCCTAATATACCTCAAACATATCCCGACTCTTTGAAGGATCTTACCCTTCTGAAATGCACGAGGTCCAAAAAAGTTTGTCATACTCTCTATGAGATCATCCTTTAACTTTTCATTTTGGCTTTTCCACCTTTTAAGAAAGAAAAAAATGTTAGATTCAAAAATGGATGTAATGATAACTATCCTAGCAATGATATGAAATCCAAATAGTGGATTGGGGTTTTAGTTTGGATATGATGATCCACCCTGTACAAATGGTGGGCCCGAATATCCACAAACACTCATCATTTAGTTTACTATAGAAAACATCACTCCCTACAAAATAATCATGGGATCATTAGTCGAAGGATATAATAGTATAAAATAATAACACAATAGATGTAAGCTTCTCATATTGAATGCAAGGTGTAATTAACATACGATTGTATAGTAAAAGAAAGGTCCAATCTTTAAAGTACCTAGAAGTTTTTCTATTTTCAAGGGAATTCCTTCTTCTTCACTCACAAGAAATATGCAATCCTTCACTATTCCCATACTAGCAATACTAGTACATCCAAGAAAATCACCATCAACTATTGCATAAATTGAATCCATTATGAAATGGCCCTAAGAAAGAACACTTCAAGGGAAATAAACATATATATAATGATAGAGAAAATAAAATCTATGTATGAGTAGGTGGTGCCATGGCATCTGTGGCCATGCTATGTGTTGTCAACATTGCAGGACGCAGTACATCTGAGCTTGCCATTGTATGAGGTGGCGATGGTAAATGATCATTGACAAGTGCTAAAGAATAAGATTGTTAGAGCATAATAAAACTAGTGATTAGCATGGAAAATATTTTTAGAGAGTTAAAAAAATATAGTCCAACATGCAATCTACCTAAACCAGCTGTAGTACCCTCATCATGGCCACAAGGATCAAAATTACACAAAAAAAAGCTGTAAAAGAAACACATCCGCTTATTTTTTAATGACATAAAAGACTACTATAACATAAAAAATATTATTGAAATTTTGTTATAATTAAAAATTACATTTATACTTGGTAATTTTGAGATAGGTGCATCAGTTTATTTGCCCTCTTTTGTGACTCAAGAGTCAGAGGGAATATAGATGCCAATTCAGCCAATCTATTTCCAATTCTATGGAGGCATTTTTTAATTGTAGAGAACGGCTCCTCACAAGCACCCAAATCAACAACTAGGTCCTTGTCAAAGGACTCCTCTTCAGGGACTACAGGCTCCTTTCCCTTTCTTTGTTAACCACCTATCTATGAGAACAATATTACTAACACTATTAGAATTAATCTGAAACAATGATGAAAAGAATATAATAAAAACTTTATTTAACATTTTGCTTCTATCTAATTTGTAGTTCAATAACAAAGACGTTTACTTGCTAGGAAGAAGTGCATGCATGATCATCATTTTCCCCACTAGGTGGTTGCTCCATATTGTGGTCCTATGTTATTATTTAAAGTTAACTAATAATTATAAAGGACTACATTAATAAATTTCATTAGAAGATGATGATAGCTAGAGATGAGGTGGATGGTGAGGAGACTCTCTAAATGTGGTTGGCAAAAAAACTCAATTATTTAATGGTACATAGTATGTACCTGCACCCTAATGATAGTGACATCATTTGTATCTATGTGATTCAAATTGTAATCGATAAGAATCTCTTCCCCCGCACTTATTGATTTTATCACACATAAATACATGATTTCCCTCACGCGCCTCAAATATGCAATTGGGTTGCTTAATAGTTGATAGAGGTCGTATGCTATTTATAAAACCTACAATATTCCCTAATGCTTTTGGCCTTCTGTTAATGTATATAGCCACTCTTTTACTTTTCTCATTGTCTTTTTGTTGAATATAATTTGCCGAGAGTGCATACCTACACATACTTTTTTTATATTGAACAATTTGCATCTAACTTTTGTAATCGTAACAAGGTCCAAGATACTCCATAAATTCAACAACTTTTTTGTAGGAGACCTTTATGCCATCCATTGAAAATAGGCCCAAACCATGTATTGACAATGGTGCAATACAATATATCTTGCCTTAAACACTAAAATCAATGTTTATTGGAGGAAGTTCCTCGGGGACCCATTGTTTCTATAGATTTTGGTACCTAGAGGGCACCTTGATGTCGCCTTTTCTCTTATCATCATAAGAACATGACCCCCCTTGAGCAAGGAAAAATTTCATGCGTCTATTGAATTTTCTTCTAGTCTTTTGACCTCTAGTTGATTTTCCTAATTCAAACATACTAAATGACTCACTTTCTTCGCTTGAGGAAGACACATCTGACAAATACCTATTTGGTGTTACCTGCACTCCATCAAATGAGAGAGATAACAAGTAATGTGAGATATTTTGCAAATTTTGAAATACATTAATCTCTATAGGGTGTATTGACTTATACTTGTCGATCCATGAGACTGTGTGGGATGCTCGTGAAAGGAGTTCAGGTACCTACATATGTAATTCAATTATCTAATGTTAGCTAAAAAATTCATGATACATATACTCAAAACCACATAGTAAGTACATTAAAAACCATAAGCATCCCATAATAAGTACATCATGAATTAATTAGATTAAGCATTGATTGCATAACTGCACATTTCTATCAAGAAATCAATATTAAATAGATTAAGTAGTGATCATGTAACTGTACATTTCATTCATGTAATTCATCTTCTTCTTCATCCAACTAATCACCATGATCATTGTTGATGTTGACATCATCAACATCACCGTTATTGTCTTCATTTTCGTTGTCATCATCATCGGCATCAGCATCATCATCATCAGTAACATGATCATCAACAACATCATCATCATCATCATCAATAGCATCATCAATAGCATCATCATCATCATCATTATCATCTTCTTCTTCTTTAAGAAAAGTTGCGTCAGGAACATCATCGACTAAATGTTGTTCATGATCATCATCTACATCATCTTCTAGTTGTTCACAATCTTCTTATACCTCATCAGCCTTCCTCTTGGATCATGTCTAATAAAAAATGACCAACCCAATTTATGCAGAACCTCTAAGTAAAATACTTTCTCACATTGGCTTGGAAGAACATAGGGTTCATCCCCAACTGGCTCAAACTACCTTGTATTAATCATTAAAAATCCATTGTCATGTTTAATAATAGTTCTATTAGGATCATTTTGATTAAGTCGTAGCCTATACCATCTGATGATGAAGAGAACTAATCTAAAGGAATTAAAGTCACACTCAAGTATATCATCCAAAATACCATAGTATCAATTTTCAGACTCTCGAGGATGTAAGTCATTTCTAGATGAAATATTAGACACCTGAAAGACTGTACTTATCCCAGAATCACAAGTTTTCTTTGTGTCATCCAACTTTTTGATGTGAAATTTATGACCATTGCAAAATATAGATTTTGTGGTGTTTGACCTACAAAAATATTTAAAACATCTATAAATTAATGCATCGAGAGTTCATAAATGTATGAGTGATGAACAAATTTATATGTATCTGGAAATCTTTTAAACCATGTGCTAAATCTATTTCCCTTTGGGTAACATTTGGATCTTTGTTATGATGAGCTTCATTAACCAATGAAGACACAACTTCCCATGTTAATATGTGACCTAAATGATGACATCATTCAATCTATTTTGTCATCCAATCTTGATTGTTTGCAATATACAAATGTATTGCATCCGACTCTCGAGCAGCTGTACAAAAAATTAATAGACAACTTACAACCGATTAATTTTGAAGATTAAGAATTAATTAACAGCTACAATAACATCTTATAATTTATTACCTCTCACTTTCCTCATTCTTCCTTCCCCCATCGAGTACTCCCCTTTGAATTTTCTAATGGTGTTGAGATCCCAAATGCGATCTATATGGATCTTTGTTGCAAGCTTAGGAAGATATTCAGTAATGTACACCATAGTCTGGTATACCATATATCCCTCCACCATAGAACCCTCAAGATGTGCTCTTTTCCAAACCAAAGCCTTCAAAAATTTCAGGTGCCTCTCAACCATCCACATTGACCGAGTGTGTATGGGTCCACACATTTCAATCTCCTCAACTTAGTGTATGATGTAGTGTTCTTGTGCATTGAAAAAGGTTGAAGGTAGACACTTTTGCATTTCACATATTAGAAGAGGAATTCTTCTCTTCTAGTATTTTATATTTGCTCTATGGATTTCTTTAGATGACAACCACCTACAATAAATTCAAGAAACAAAAATATATAAACTCAAGACTTTACAATATATATATATATATATATATATATATATATATATATTACCTCATGTATTTTCCAAGATCATATATCACTTGTTTGATGTTATTGTTGAAGTTCTCTGGGAGAGATAGGGATAGCACGTATTGCAATAATTATAAAAATAATCATGTCATTCTTTTCTCATATAATACAATGAGAAGTACATGCAGTTTACAAATATATTGTAAATACAAAAGAACATGACTTACCTTGATGAAGATATGCCAATCATGCATTTTCAACCTTGGCCCAAATTCACCTTTCTTTGATATGGTATTGCTTATGTTTGCAGCAAATCCTATGGGAAATCAAATTTTTCGTATGACTTCTTTTATGGCATCACTTTGTTGTTCTGTTAATAACCAAGGAAGGGCACTTGTATTAATCCATCCTCCATTTCTATTTGATTCAATGAAATTTTTGATTGCATGATTGGATTCATGAATGTCGCTACAAATTTTGATAATTTATTCTTTGTCACAACTTTCATCCAATATCTTCTAGAATGTCTTTGTTACATTCTTTCCAATATGCTTAGTGTCAAAAAAATGCACATCAAGTAGCTGCTTGTAGTAGGGAAACCTACTAAATTGTCTGGGATAACTCTTTAGTCCCTTTGGAAGGTGCTCAGTAGTGTTTCCTTGATGACATTTGCAATCATCAATCACATAATCAGCAAACAAAACACAATAAAAATATACAAATTCCAAACATAAACCATTAGGTAGAATGGAAGTACCTTGACGATTAATTCTATTATATTCCAACTTCCATGAGTGAGGTGTCATTCTCCATAGCTTAGATGTAGTCTCTTCTTTCCCATTGAAAATATATTTTTTGGTAATTCGATAGTTATGATTTTTGTGGAGAAAGTGTCTATACTTATCAAACACCTGCTTTCCTAAAATTTTTGAATGATGAGATTTCATCTTTGGACCACAAACTGGACATGCAAATTTTTCCTTTGTTTGAAGACCTACAAGGTAATGATACAATTGGATTAAATATGTTAATTTTTATTTTAAGAATTATCATGTGCAACTTGAATTCACCATAACATACCAGTAAAATGTGTTAGCCTTGGGGCATCATGTATTGTCCATACAAGCATTGCATGGAATTGAAATTGTTTGTCTCCTATTGGTCTAGAGATGTCATACATATTGACACCTTTCCATAACTCCACCAACTCGTCGATAAGAGGCTCAATATAAACATTCATATCTTTAACTTGGTATTTACCTAGTTGAATGAACAACAACATTACATAATTATTGTGACCATTTTACTACAAGATTTATAATTACATGAAGATAACTATTAAATGATCAAATACTTGGAACAATCATTTCCAACACAATGTGCTCCCTCTTTATTGACATCCATGGAGGAATGTTATTGTTGATGACAAAAATAGGCCAAACAGTGCAAACAGATCTTAGCTCTCCAAATGGATTGACGTTGTCCACTACCATTGAAAGCTTGAGATTTTGAGGTTCTTCGATAAAGTGCGGACACTTTTCCTCTATGTCCTTAAATATAAAACCATCCACAGGAATTCAAATAATGTCATCTTGACTCCTATTGCATGCATGGTAATCCATAAATTTCACCAAGCTACTACACCTAAATAATCTTTGCAAACGTGGTATAATGGGGATGTAACGAAGAACCTTGTGAGACACCTTTTTTATTATTTGATCTGTTCGATATCTACTCATATGACATTCAGGGCATTCTATTGAAAATTCATGTTCTTTATGATAAATAATATGATCATTGGGACAAGCATCTATTGCTTGATACTCTATTCTGATATCTTTCATAGTGGCACATAATTCTCGGTATGAGTGAGGGAGAATATTCGATGGTGGTAACAAGAACTCATCTATTAATCTGTAGAAAAAAATATATGTTAATATTAACAATATTTATGGTACATGTTTCACCATTTAATTACTATAATGACATATATGACATATCATAGCATATGTGACATTGCTGTGTTGGATAAATCATTCATAACCTTCAAGTTCAACAATAATAATATAGCTAGAGAAGAGTTGTTTGGGAGCCTTCATAAAGGGGCATGGCTACCTTCTCAAGTAGAGGTATATCATGGATGACATCAACATCGTCATCAGTTGTGCCAATACCAAATGTGTCATGGATCAATGTATTAGTACCATCATCTGGTGCATCATTGTCATCTTTCATGCGATCATAATCTTCAGCTTCACTATTTGCACCTCCATGATCTATATCACATACTCCCCTAGGGAGGTCAACCTATATTAAAATGATGAACACAAATAAACCATGATAATGATCTCATCATCAGGTGTATTTCATATATATATATTAATTTTTAAATAAATATAATGAATTTCTTACCAATTCATTATAATCAAAGCCTCCTTCAATGTGACCATTATCCCTACAATGTCTCTTAGCTATTTTGATTAGCAATCTTCTAATGTTTAAGCCCTTACAATTATTGCAGGGACAATAACATTTTCCATCACCTTTTCTTTTCAAGTTTGACCATAATATATTGATTTCATCCCCATTACCTTCTTCACTTGGATTGTCTGACATGATGCTTCTTCACTTAGATTATCTATAGCCTAATTATATATAAAAATTGAAAACTTAGTTATGAAATGATGTAGTATAGTATACCAAATTGAAACACGTCTATTATTGTAGTCTTCCACCTCAAACTCTTTCCTATTGTGGCAAGAAAGAAAGATATATATTCAAATAATATAGTAGTTTGTAAATCAAAATAAAATGGAGGCAAGTTGTTGATTAAGGATGCAGGGAACAACACCCATCAATACTTTTGTCAAATTGTAAATTTCAATTTTGAACCATTTTTTGAATATAGAACATGGATGTAAACTCAGAAAATAACAAAATGTAGACATGACAGATTACTTATTTTGTTATTCTACATTACTTACTATTTGAGTGCATGTTCCACCTGCAACTTGATGAAGTCTTGTTTGATGCTTCAATTTTGTGTTCACTGTCCTGTAGAAATACATAATTTTGTATTTGCCCAATATGTTATTCAAAAAATAATAATAGAATAAAATAATTGTCGAGAAAGATCATCATAGGAGTATCAAAAACTAGATATTTAAGGTAGCACAACATGATAAGACTCTTAAATTCAACCTTCAACTCATGCACCTAATAAATAGGAGAAAAAATACATGAAATACATGTGTGATAGAACCTACTTTATTTAATATGGTGCATCGTTAAACAAATTAAGGGTAGAGTAGTTATTACTTAGTTTTTTGTGGGGGACAATGAAGATATGTTTGACAAATAGCAGGTCTTCTTTAGTATTTCATGAATGTTTACCAGATATACTATTTCAAGCCTTTGAGTCTTGGAGAAGAAGAATGGTGTAAGTTGAATATATCAAAGTGAATGGGGTGTTGAAACATGGTGAATAGACCATGATGAGATGATACTTTATGTCATGACTAAGTTTCCCTCACAAACATCAGCATAGACTACTTTTACTAAGTTTCCCTTCTCTATTTTGAGGTTTCCTTTCTCTGTCGCAGGGGTACAGTTAGAGGGTTCATTGAAAAAATGATCCTTCGAATGGTTACTATGAATATGAATGATTTGATATAGCGTATTTCTCATTTTACTTGAAGTTTGAAATAGCTTGTGCAAGGGTGAAAGTAGTTTTGATCATTTTGGTCGTGACTATTACTCTACACAGTCAGGTTATGTAACTGTCTAATGATTATATGTAATGTTGAATGGATAAAATACTTTATTCTTGGTAGAAGTGAATGTAAGGACTAGTTTTGGTGTTAGGTTTCATTTATTATTGAATTCAATGGTTTCCAAGATGCGTTGAGGAGTTTTCTCCTTGTTTAATGTTAATTTTTCTTGCACAATCCACTCATACAACATTGAAATGCTATGTGGAAGGGATGGTTGAAGGATCATTGTATTGTGTATTTCCAATATGTTTGGATGCAGGGCAGACTAGGAGAATGAACGATCACTCACTGATTGCATGATAACCTAATTTTGAAGGGTCACTAGAAGAGGGGAATGAAGGATCACTCACTGATTTCATGATAACCCCACCAAGCATTCTTTCCTTTAATTTTCCACAATATCTCAAAGTATGATCATTATTGTTTAATTTCTTCTATATGCTATTCTTTCTATGGTTTTGTTATGTTAGATTTATATCAAAAACATTGTAGATGTGAATATAAAAGTAAAATATTGTCCTTCAATTGTTCCACATTGAAGCATTTCCTCTTCGAAGTATTCTCTTCGTTTGTACAATATATGTCAAAAATGGTTCCCATATTTCTTCAAGATCTATTTTAGTCTTTATATTGCAATTTTGATTAGATTTGACCTATAGCTGATTTCATTAGTATTTTATAACATATAATCCTAATGTAAAATGTGGAGAGAAAGAAAGAGACACACTAGGTATGAATTACACGATATGCCCATCATCACTTAGCACTTAAATAATAAATTATGGACAAGGAGCAACCCCCTAATCTCTGGATGTTTGTTTCATGTTGGCCTCTTATTATATGCAAAGGTAGGCCTATCTTAGTTAGGCTAACAACCACAGTGTAGGGGCCATAAATTATGGAACCCAAAATAGTGCACACTTGTATTAAATTAGGTTCACTATACTACAATGGAATGGAAACCATGCAATAGTGCCTCACGGGGATGGAAGAAACCCTTCACCAAGAAGATGGTTGTGTCTACAATATTTACTTGAGGCAAAGAACATAATTTGGTTCTAGCAATTACTCCTAGAAGATAATGGCACCCACAAAACACTTGGAAAAGATAGCACTCACCATATCTTTTATCACTCTTTTAAAGTTAGGACAATAAATCTCAAAGATTGATCAACGAATTCTTGAACACAAAGAACCATTGACAAATATGATTCATGTGTACAATAGCCAACAACCAGTTGTTCCAATCATGGTGTCCAATAATTATGTTGGAAAGAGCATCTAAAAATCCCTTACAAAACCATAATAGATTCAAACCATGAACTATAAGAACCTAACAATGGGACTAAAAAAGATATAGCCTAAACAAATCTTGATCATATTCCACCCTATATTGAGGCCCAAGAAGTAAGTCTATCTTAAAGCTACACATTCCTCTAGATGAAGCTCAAAGGTCAGGTAGCTAAAGCATAGCAATACTTGAATGAATATAGGAAATTTGATGTACAATCATTTGCTAGCTTGGTTTGTGGGTTTTCCACATAATATTTTCCCTTTAACCACATTTATAGTTTGAGAAAATAAAAAAAAATCGTTTCATATTTATATTATCCTTTTGAACTAGCACACTGCCATCAAAATGCATAATCATTGGTCATCTCAAGAAAATTCCTATTGATTAGTAGGATATCTTTATAAAAATTTGATGCATGGATTTCTTGTGAATTATCAACTGCTATGTATCCTGCAACTATGGAAGGAATAGTGTTGGTGTTAGGTTTGATTTATTATCAAGAATTCAATGGTTTCCAAGATGTGTTGAGGAGTTTGCTCCTTGTTTAATGTTAACTGTTCCTACACAATCCACTCATAAAACATTGAAATGCTATGTGGAAGGGATGGTTGATAGTGTTCTTTGAGAGAAGGGGGATTGTGAAGGACTTTTTATCATTGAATTGTATATTTCCAATATGTTTGGATGTAGGAAAGACTAAGAGAATGAAGGATCACTCACTACTTGCATTATAACCCCATTTTGAAGGGTCACTAGTTGAGGGGATAGTCAAGGTTTGGATGATTGCGCCATTGGAGGACCCTATTTCTTTGTATTAATTTCTATTCAAATTGGATGCATGGATTTCTTGTAAATTATCAGCTGCTATGTATCCTGCAACTACATCCATAAATCTCAATATACTTCTCTAGGGTTGTAAGCCACTTAGGGATCAAAATAGAGAGACTAAATCAAAATCATTCTTTGTCCTATTTCCTTTTAACAAATTCTCAAATATCAATGATACAATATACATTTGATTCCCTAAGCTATCAAATATACAAATGGTGCCTACCTAGAAGCTCACTAGGAGAATGAAGGATCACTCACCGATTACATGATAAACCAATTTTGAAGGGTCACTGGCTGAGGGGAAAGTCAAGGTCTGGATGATTGGGCCATTGGAGGACCCTATTTCTTTGTATTAATTACTATTCAAATTGGATGCATGGATTTATTGTGAATTATCAACTTCTATGTATCTTGCAACTGCATCCATAAATCTACATATACTTCTCTAGGGTTGGAAGCCACTTAGGGATCAAAATAGAGAAACTAAATAAAAATATTCTTTGTCCTATTTTATTTTAACAAAGTATCAACTATCAATGATGCAATACATTTGATGCCCTGAGCTATCAATACAAATGGCACTTAGCTAGAAGCTCAAGGGCTTTCCATTTGATAACCACAGTCAACATTTCAAAAAAATAGATATCCTTGAGCACAAGTACCAATAACATCAAAGAATAGAGTTAAAGCATGAGCTAGGGCACGACACCAGTAGAATGCAATCATTTTAGTGACAACAATTTACAATGGCATTATTAAACATATATGCCAGTAATATCAGCAAACATGAATCCAAACATTTGAATACAGTGAATCGATATCCTTGAGCACAAGCACCAATAACATCAAATAATAGAGATAAAGAACTGGCTACGACATGACACCAGTAGAATGTAGTTATTTCAGAGAGCATTCATGATCAAATAAAATGAAATGCATTCCAATCAAAATAAAAATGATGAGGCTGTTTCACTTTTTTTTTTTAATCTATACACCGAATCTATCAGAATTTCAATGGTCAATTAAAGACCCATCAGAATACCGACATCATCAAGGCCTATTACAAAAAAAAACACCAAATTCATAAGAAAAAGTTACCCATCAAAAACTTCTTCAAAATTTTCCCCCAAATGTAGTAGTGGATCTTCCATCACAACCTCTTCTATTTTGTTTGCTCTCAAATTTATTGTTCAACTTTTCCTCAACTTTTAGGGAAAAATGGTATGCCTCCTCAATACTATTCATTCAAACCAGATTCAACTCTTCCTGAATGCTCGGTCTTAACCCATTAAGGTAATAGGCAACTTTCTCCTTATCAGTTTCTGCATGGCCTGTTTTGATGAGGATTCAATAGAACTCCTATGTATACTCCTGAATAGATCTTCCTTCTTGCTTCAAAATTTGCATTTTCTTCAATAGATCAAGCTCATAATCAACAAGAATAAACTATCACTTCAATTTATCCACCATTCGATCCCATCTTGAGATTTTATCCTTTCCTCTTCTTTCACTCCAATTGAATCTCTTGCCACCATATCTTCACATGATGTTTCAGTCTGGCCTTCACAAATTTGACCCTATCGGGATCCTCAATATCCTCATACTCGAAATATTCTTTGCATTCATTGATCCAGTCGATCAATTATTCTGGGTTAAGATTCTCAAAAAATGTAGGAACCTCAATCTTAGATCTTTTCCCAATCTTGGAAATGGCTCGGAAAAGTCTTTCTTCTTCCAGATTCACAATTTCAACTTCTTCTTCAAAATTTCCTTCTCCATCTTCATCATCGCTTTCATCTCTGACATTAAGATTCACTCCTCTACGAATATCCTCTTGCAATGCTCGCACTTGTCTCTAGAGTGCTCTAACCTCAGGTGTCACAACACTAGCTCTTCTGCCTTGTTCCCTTCATGGAGGCATTCTCAGGCTGCTTGCTAAAACCCTAACCACAGTCCTAGTGCAAACTACCTCACAGTTGACAATCTATTTAAACAATCACTGAAACCCTACCATGGTCCTGGTGCAAATTGCCTCATAGTTAGTGATCTATTTACACACTTAGGAACTTGGCTATGATACCACTTGATGAAGGGTACTCCCCTTAATCCCACAAACACACAACAGAAACAAAGAATAACAATTTGCAAGAATAGAAAATTGGCTTCTTATTATCTTCATAAATGTGGAATTACAAATTTCAAAATTATTACATGCAAAGCCACATGGGCATTTTCACTTAAAATATTCTATAGAACAAAGCCTCAAATCAATACCCAGATCTACTACCTAGAACTACTCTGAACTACCCGAACTGCCTAAGACAATATTATAGCCTTCCTTATATAGGCAATTTTCCACCACTTGGGAAGGTTCCAAAATTTTGGCTAATAAGGCTGACCAAACTTAGAATTATCTTATTTTACATTTTATTACATCATAGTCAGCTCAAAACAACTTTTGAAACCTGAACATAAAATTTGAAGGAACCATTTCAGGTGACCCGACTTCTAGAGACCATAAGTCATCACCCATTGCTTTGATTGACTATTATGACCCCATTTCAGAAAGGTTATGAAGCATTCTTCAACACTTGAATCAAGCAAGCTTCATTCATCCCAAATTTCAACCTCATCTGGAGACTCTAAAGCCTTCAAAACTGAGTTCAAAGTTTCTGAACCTACTGCCAATACCAAAAATCTTCAATATCTTCCAATCTACACTTGATCTGACAATGAAACTTTACTGGCAGACTGATATGACCAAAATAAACCTCCAGGGAAGAAATCAGACCATTCTGAGTATGAAGAAAAATGTACTAAAAATAGTAACTTTTGAGAAATAACAACTCTACACAAGATAGCCCTCATTGAAAAGAAAATAGAAATATTTTTAGGTGATGCAAAATTACCCTTACACCAAGGATGCTCCTACATCAGACACCTAGGGTAATTTGAGAAGTGACCCTATCACAACTCAGGTGTGAAGAGGAAAACCAAGACGGCTAACCTCCTCCCCTGACAGCCATGATGAGTCTTCAACAAGTCATCCTTCCCACTTGACCAAATATTCTTCATATGTCCTGTTCCTTGTGCTTCTACCAACATGACTATACAGTATGTCCTCAATCTCCTTAGTAACTAAACTGGTTGCTAGAATACTCCACTATGCTGATGTGACCTCATCTTCAACCTAAAATTCCTTATGCCTCCTTTTCTCATCTACCTTAGCCTTATACTATACATTCATCTTGGAAATATGCTTCCTCACCTCCTCATGGATGTTCTTCAAGTGTTCTACAAAATCTTCAGCTTCACCACTACTTATCTCTCCCTTATCTATCTTCCTCAACTCTGATGCATTTCTGGGACTATTTCCATATACAATTTGGAATGATGATTTACCAGTGCTCCTATTGAGAGGTTTATTGTATGAAAAGTCTGCCTCTGGTAAAATTAAATCCCATCTTGTTGGCTTGCATCCAACCAAACGTCTCGGTAAATCTCCAAACTCCTATTCACTAACTCTATCCATTCATCAGTCTGTGATGAACTGAACTTCAAATCTATCTTCAACTCATCACTTTCTGCTAGTGCAACTTCTATAGAAACTCCTCTTTCCTAGCCTTTGAAATTAAGGTAATACACATATTCTTATACCTCATACCATCTAGGAAATTTCTTCCATGAACAAAAGTTACTCTTTCATTACCACATACCTTTTCTTTTGTTTCCTTAAATGGTTTTAGCTTATGTCACACTCCATCCTTTGTTAGGGAATAAGTATTCACATGACCATCATGTATAGAACACCTGTCAAACTACCAAGGTCTACCCAACAACATATGACATGCATTCATAGATATGATGTCACATAGCACCTCATCTTGGTAACCACCAATCTTGAAATTCACTAGACACTGTTCACGAACCATGACCTTGTGGTCATCCTACACCCAGACAACCTGATAGGGATGTGGATGTTTCTTCCTCTTGAGCTTAAGCTTTGTCACCAGCTCTTCTAACACCAAATTATAAGGATTTCCACTATCAATAATTACATCACAACACTTACCCTCACACTTGCACCTGGTATGAAATAGGCTCCTCCTTTGTTCAGGTTCATTTTCACCGCTCAGCAGGACTCTTTTATTTATCAATGTTTCTCCTCTTTCATTATCTTTAGAATGTGACAATCTAGCATCTTCATCTACATATGCAACTCTAGCCTTGCCTTCATTTCTCCTATATGTCCTTCCTTGGCAATGAGGACATTCAAATGCTCTATGACCTTCTTCTCCACAGTGAAAACATGTTCCATGGAAGCCTCCTCTTCCAGATCCTTGTCCTCTTCCTCTTCCTCTCTAATCTCTATTACTCTAATCCTGGAAATGATTGAAATTATCTCCTCTCTGATTCTGACTGCTTCTGACATTATCTTTCTTTTTCAGATCTTCATTCGGTCTCCATATGACCGTCCACCAAATCTTCCTATTGCGACCTCTTCCATTTTGTTTGCTCTTAAATTTCTTGTTGCACTTTTCCTTAACTTTTAGGGCAAATTGGTATGCCTCCTCAATACTGTTCATTCAAACTAGATTCAAATCTTCCTAAATGCTCGGCCTTATCCCATTAGGGTAACGGGAAACTTTCTCCTTATCGACTTTTGCATGGCCTATTCTGATGAGGATTCGATAGAACTCCTCTGTATACTTATGAACAGATCTTCTTGCTTACTTCAAACTTTGCATTTTCTTTAGTAGATCAAGCTTATAATCAACATGAATAAACTATTGCTTCAATTTATCCACCATTGGATCCCATCTTGAGATTTTATCCTTTCCTCTTCTCTTTCACTCCAATTGAATCTCTTGCCACCAGATCTTTACATGACCTTTCAGTCTAGCCTTCGCAAATTTGACCCTATTGGGATCCTGAATATCCTCATACTCAAAATATTCTTCGCATTCTTTGATCTAATCGATCAATTCTTCTAGGTTAAGATTCCCAAAAAATTTAGGAACCTCAATCTTAGGTCTTTTCCCAGTCTTGAAAATGGCTCAGAAAAGTCTTTGTTCTTTTGGATTCACAATTTTAACTTATTCTTTAGAATTTCCTTCTCTGGCTTCATCATCGCTTTCATCTTTGACATTAAGATTCATTCCTCTACAAATATCCTCTTTCAATGCTCGCACTTGTCTCTAGAGCGTTCTAACCTTAGGTGTCACAAAACCAACTTTTTTGCCTCGTTCCCTTCATGGAGACATTCTCACGCTTCTTTCTCAAACCCTAACCACAGTCCTGGTGCAAACTACCTCACAGTCGGTGATCTATTTACACAATCACTGAAACCCTACCCACATTCCTAGTACAAACTGCCTCAGAGTCACTAATTTGTTTACACACTCAGTTACTTGACTCTAATACTAGTTGATGAAGGGTACTCCCCTTAATCCCACAAACACACAACAGAAATAGAGAATAACAATTTGCAAGAATATAAAATGGGCTTCTTATTATCTCCACAAATGTGGAATTACAAATTTTAAAATTATTACATGAAAATCCACATGGGCATTTTCCCTTACAATATTATGTAGGACAAAGCCTCAAATCAATACCCAGATCCGCTACCCAGAACTACTTTGAACTGCCCGAACTGCCTAAGACAATATTATAGCCCTCCTTATATAGGCAATTTTCCACAGCCTGGGAAGGTTCCATAATTTTAGCCAATAAGGCTGACCAAACTTAGAATTATTTTATTTTACATTTTATTACATCATAGTTGGCTCAAAACTACTTTTGAAACCCAAACAAATTTTTTGAAGGAAAATGATTTTCTGCCATTTCAGGTGACCCGACTTTCAGAGACCATAAATCATCACCTATTTCTCTGATTGACTATTATGACCCCATTTCAGAAAGGTCACAAAGCATTCTACAACACTTAAGTCAAGAAAGCTTCATTTAGGCCAAAATTAAACCTCATCCGGAGTCTATAACGCCTTCAAAACTAAGTTCAAAGTTTCTGAACCCTGCTACCAATACCTAAAATCTTTAATATCTTCTAATCTACACTTGATCTGACAATGAAACTTTACTGGTAGACTGATATAACCAAAATGAACCTCCAGGGAAGAAATTAGACCAATATGTGTATGAATGAAAAATTAATAAAAATAGTAACTTCCCAAAAATAGTAGGTCTACACAAGATAGGCCTCATTTAAAAGAAAACATAAATATTTATGGGTGATGCAAAATTTCCCTTACACCCAAGATGCTGCTACATCAGATACCCGAGGTAGTTTGAGAAGTGACCCTATCATGACTCCAGTGTGATGAGGAAAAACAAGATAGCTAACCTCCTCCCTTGATAGCCATGATGAGTCTTCAACATGTCATCCTTCCTACTTGACCAAATATTCTTCATATGTCCTATTCCTTGTGCTTCTACCAACATGACTATCTAGTATGTCCTCAATCTCCTTAGTAACTAAACTGGTTGCTTGAATAATCCACTATGCTGATGTGACCTCATCTTCAGCCTGAAATTCCTTATGCCTCCTTTTCTCATCTGTCTTAGCCTTATACTATGCATTCATCTTGGAAAGATACTTCCTCACCTCGTCATGGACATTCTTCAAGTGTTCTACAAAATCTTCAGCTTCAGCACTACTTATCTCTCCCTTATCTATCTTCCTCAACTCTAATACATTTCTAGGACTATTTCCATATACAATCTAGAATGGTGATTTAACAATGCTCCTATTGATAGGGTTATTGTATGAAAAGTCTTCCTGTGGTAAAATTAAATCCCATCCCGTTGGCTTGTCTCCAACCAAATATCTCAGTAAATCTCCCAAACTCCTATTCACTACCTCTATCTATTCATTAGTCTGTGATGAACTAAACTTAAAATCTATCTTCAACTCTTCACTTTCTGTTGGTGCAACTTCTATAGAAACTCCTCTTTCCTGAAACTCATTCAACAATCCCGTAACTTCCACAGGAACATCTTCTACTTCCTCTTTCCCAGTCTTTGAAATTAAGGTAATACACATATTCTTATGCCTCATACCATCTAGGAACTTTTTTCCATCAATAAAAGTTATTCTTTCACTACCACATACCTTTTCTTCTATGTCCTTCAATGTTTTAGCTTATGTTGCACTTCGTCCTTGATCAGGGAATTGGTATTCACATGACCATCATGTGAAACAAACCTATCAAACTACCAAGGTCTACCCACAAACATATGACATGTATCCATAGATATGATGTTACATAGCACCTCATCTTGGTAACCACCAATCTTGAAATTCACTAAACGCTGTTCACGGACCATGACCTTGTGGTCATCCTGCACCCAGACAACCCAATAGGGATGTGGTTGTTTTTACCTCTCGAGCTTCAGCTTTGTCACCATCTCTTCTAACACAAAATTATTAGTACTACCACTATGAATAATCACATCACAACACTTACCCTCACACTTGCACCCGGTACAAAATAGGCTCCTCCTTTTTTTAGGTTCATTTTCACTGCTCAGCAGGACTCTTTTATTTATCAGTGTTTCTCCTCTTTTAGTATCTTCAAATTGTGATGATCTGGCATCTTCATCTACATATGAAACTCTGGCCTGGCCTTCATTTCTCCTATCTATCCTTCCTTGGCACTGAGAAAATTCAAATGCTCTTTGACGTTCTTCTCCATAGTGAAAACATGTTCCACAGAAGCCTCCTCTTCCAAACCCTTGTCCTCTTCCTCTTCCTCTCTTATCTCTATTACTATGATCCTAGAAATGATTGAAATTATCTCCTCTTTGATTCTGACTATTACTAGCATCATTTTCCTTTTACAGATCTTCATTTCAGTCTCCATATGACTGTCCACCAAATCTTCCATCGCAACCTCTTCTATTTTGTCTGCTCTCAAATTTCTTGTTCAACTTTTCCTCAAGTTTTAGGGAAAACTAGTATGCCTCCGTAATACTGTTCATTCAAACTAGATTCAACTCTTCCTCAATGCTCAGACTTAACCCATTAAGGTAACAGGAAAATTTCACCTAATCAGCTTTTGCATGGCCTATTTTGATGAGGATTCGATAGAACTCTTCTGTATACTCCTAAACAGATCTTCCTGATTGCTTCAAACTTTGCATTTTCTTCAGTAGATCAAGCTCATAATCAATAGGAATAAACTGTCACTTCAATTTATCCATCTTGAGATTTTATTCTTTCCTCTTGTATTTGACTCCAATTGAATCTTTTGCCACCAAATCTTTGCATGACCTTTCAGTCTAGCCTTCGCAAATTTGACCCTATCGAGATCCCCAATATCCTCATACTCAAAATATTCTTTACATTCATTGATCTAGTTGATCAATTATTCTAGGTTAAGATTCCCAAAAAATGTAGGAACCTCAATCTTAGGTCTTTTCCCAATCTTGAAAATGGCTCAGAAAAGTCTTTCTTCTTTCGAATTCACAATTTTGACTTCTTCTTCAGAATTTCTTTCTTTGGCTTCATCATCACTTTTGTCTCTGACATTAAGATTCATTCCTCTATGAATCTCCTCTTGTAATGCTCACACTTGTCTCTGGAGAACTCTAACCTTAGGTGTCACAATGCCAACTCTTCCACCTCATTCCCTTTGTGGAGGTGTTCTCACGCTACTTGTTGAAACCCTAACCACAGTCCTAGTGCAAATTGCCTCATAGTCAGCAATCTAATTACACAATAACTGAAACCCTACCCATGGTTCTGGTGCAAACTGCCTCATAGTCAACAATCTATTTACACACTCAAGAACTTGGCTATGATACCACTTGATGAAGGATACTCCCCTTAATCCCACAAACACACAACAAAAATAGAGAATAACAATTTGCAATAACAGAAAATGGGCTTCTTATTATCTCCACAAATGTGGAATTACAAATTTTGAGATTATTACATGAAAAGCCACATGGGCATTTTCCCTTACAATATTTTGTAGGAAAAAGCCTCGAATCAATACCCAGATCTACTACCCAAAACTACTCTGAACTGCTTGAACTGCCTAAGACAATATTACAGCCTTCCTTATATAGGCAATTTTCCACCACCTAGGAAGGTTTCAAAATTTTAGCCAATAGGGCCAACCAAACTTAGAATTATTTTATTTTACATTTTATTACATCATAGTCAGCTCAAAACAACTTTTGAAACCCGAACAGAAATTTTGAAGGAAAATTATATTCTGCCATTTTAGGTGAGCCAACTTCCAAAGACCATAAGTCATCACCCGTTTCTCTGATTGACTATTATGACCCCATTTTGGAAAGGTCACAAAACATTATACAATGCTTGAATTAATCAAACTTCATTCAACCCAAAATTTTACCTCATCTGGAGCCTTTAAAGCCTTCAAAATTGAGTTCAAAGTTTTTGAACCCTGTTGCCAATACCAAAAATCTTCAATATCTTCTAATCTACACTTGATCTGACAATGAAACTTTACTGGCAGATTGATATGACCAAAATGAACCTCCAAAGAAGAAATCAGACCATTTTGAGTACGAACGAAAAATTACTAAAAATAGCAGCTCTGCACAAGATAGCCCTCATTGTAAAGAAAATAGAAATATTTTTGGGTGATGCAAGATTGCCCTTACACCCAAGATGCTCCTGCATCATTCCATGACTTTAGGACCTACACATTCCATGTCGGCTTCTATGACATGTAGTAAAGACAAGATAAAAGGACATGCTCTCTTTGCATCGAATCACCTTCAGTCCATTTAGTGACTTCTTAATTTAGGATCCTTCCATCACATGCCATCATCTATGAGCATGTTATTTTCTTTCAAGTATCATACATTTTCATATATTTTGATGGGTAATGAAAATTATGTTAAATAATAATATGAGCCGTTCTATGGAAGCTAATGATTTCATATTCAATGATCTTTTTTTTTTCCTTCATGGAAACAAATGGAAACCAACATCAAATCTTGCATCAAGAGAAACAAAAATAACATAAATTAACTTTGTCCTTTTACAAAAGGAACATGAGCACTGTACACATACATAACATAGTCAACAAGATGACACCCAATCCTTGATTAAAGTTCCACATGACATAAGGAAGTTATTAAACCCTTCCACTATGATGTAGGGGCATCCAAGGATTAGGCTGGGGCATTTTTTGTCCTCAGTGAAACTACATAAGGTGTTTATGTTTGGTTGGTGTTACTCAGTTGTAGCTTTAACCGATGGTCTTGGTTAAGAAAGGAAGCTCGGTCACTAGAGGAACTCAATATTCAATGGTGCTCAGTGAAAGTGTTACTTGGTGATGCTTGTGGTGCTCAGTCGACATAGTGCTTGGTGATACCTAGCATGCTTGGTGAATTCACTAATTCTCGGTAGTTTATTTGTTTCTCAGTAGTTCTTATTTACCGAAGGGAGTTTTGTATGATTTGCTGGAATGACTTAGTGTATTTATTATTGGTAGATTTTGTTGGATTCTCCTAAGTGGATTTAATAATTATTTGTAGTAGAAGCCGACTGGCTTAGGAAGTTAATTGTTGGGAATTATTATTTAAAGGGATTTTTGGTTAGTGGTTTAGATAGGACCAAGTAGAGTGAAGAAGGGTAGATCCATGGTCAGGTAACCAATCTAGAGAAGCTAGAGTTGGTGAAGTTTCCTTGTTGATCTTGTAGATCAGATTGCTTTTTTGATAGTTTGTAATTACAGAGCTAGTGGCTGAGGCTTGGAATCAAGGAGATTGCTTGGTGGATTTGCGAAGCACAAGTTTAGATCTGCCTTAGGGTTTCCATTAGTGTCTAATTTATCTTAGAACTGAACTAGTTGTTGTGGATTGTGAGCTAGATCTTGTAATCTTGCAGAATTGTTTCTGATTGTAATTGCCCCTAACCTGAAAGGATTTACAGTTAGGCATATTGATAGAAATTGGAATTAAGATTCAAATCTTGTTGTGTGTGCTTCTACATTGTGTTCATTTGTAGCTAGTTTGGATAGTCCTTAACTGGATCCTCTATACTACACTGCACCAAGTGGTATCAGAGCAAGTTGATCTTGAGTGTGTGAATTGATCTCTAAGCCAAGATAGTTTTCACCAAGACCTTGTTGATGATTTATTGCTTTTTGGTTTTTGAAGATCTTGAAGGATGCCTCCAAGAAGATTGGACCCTAGAGAAATTGTAGATCTTTGTGGTGCTAGGGAATCAAAGATTACTGAGACGATGAAATCAGATTTGAGATCTGAGATGGAGATAATGAAGAGCGACATGATTTCTAAGATTGTGAGAATTGTTGCTGGTGTACCTCAGAATGTTGGTATTGAAGATAGCTATGAAGAAGCTATTGAAGACTTTGAAATTGCTAGATCTAGTGGTGGTGACTAGAGAGATAGATTTGGTGAAGATAGAACTGGTCGGTTGCATAGATCTGGAGCTCAGTTGAATAGTAGTTACCAGATGGAAGTCTCTAATTTCTTTGGTACTCTGAAGCCTAAGAATTTGATTGAGTAGATCGGTGAACTAGAAGATTTCTTTGAGCTTGAAGAAATTGAAGATCCTTTGAGAGTGAGATTGGCTCAGACAAAATTAAAAGGCCATGCTACTCTTTGGTGGAAGGAACTACAAAGAGATAGGGAGGATGAAGGTGAATTGAAGATCAATCAGTGGAGGTTGATGGTGACTAAGTTGAAAGCTAAGTTTATACCTGTTGACTATGAACTTAATTTGTTTAAGAAGTTGCAGAATCTAAAATAGAAGGATCTGACTATTGAAGATTATATTGAGGAGTTCTACAAACTTACTATTTGGTCTGGAAACTAAGAGCTTGATAAGGAAAAGGTAGCTCGGTATGTGAATGGGTTAAAATTCAATATTCAGGATGAGCTTGGAATGCTGAGGATTGAATCAGTTGAGGATGCTTATCAATATGTACTAAAGGTAGAAGATAAGTTGAAGGGGAAATAAAGCAATAACTCTTGTGGGAAGGAGAAAGCTGATCACTCGGTGAAGGATAAATTGATGGATGCAGAAGATGAAAAGAAACCTGTGGAACTGAAGAAGAAGATAGGGAAGGTGATCTTTAAGGGTACTTGTTACAACTGTGGAGGGCAAGGCCATCATTCTTTTGAGTGTACTCAATAGAAGAAGACCGGTGACTGACGGATGGTTGTGGTGAATAAAGGAGTACAGAATGAACTTGAATTAGAGAGCTTTCTACTCCAATGAACATTTCTCGGTACAAAGGGGGAGCCTTGCCAGAGGAGCAACCTATTTAGGAACCAATGCAAGACTGAAGGCAAACTCTATAATGTCATTATAGATAGTGGTAGTACTGATAACCTTGTTGCTGAGGACTTGGTTTAGAACCTTGGTTTGAATAGAATGAAACACCCATGTCTTTATAGGATTGGTTGGTTGCAAGATGATCATGCTTTGGAAGTTAGAGAACAATGCTTCATTGATGTTCAGATTGGCTAGTATAAGGATCTTGTGTTGTGTGACATTGTGGAGATGGATAGTTGTGATATATTGCTCAGTAGACCTTGGTAATATAATTGCAGAGTTGTGTATGACTGTGTCAGGAATGTGTTTACTATTGAAAAGAATGATAGGAAGTTTTCACTAATGCCTTTGATGGATACAATGATTAGTAAGAGAAGTCTGAGTATCGATACCCGAGTTGAGTTGGCAGATCCTGAGAAAATGAATGATCAATTTTTAAAACTGACCTATGCATTATCCAGAAAAGACTTGAAGAGACAGAGGAAGCTGAAGTGGAAGAGTATGCAAGCAGAAAAGGTGGAAGACATGTATGTGAAGAACCAGCTTGGGGTTTATGCATTGAACCCTAGAAGATGTTCTTCTCACATATGAACATCTTTTGGAACTTGAGGTGTCTGATGCAGGGGCATCCAAGGATTAGGCCAGGGCATTCTTTGTCCTTGGTGAAATTGCATAAGGTGTTTTTGTTTGGCTGGTGTTACTTAGTTGCAGCTTTAACCGATGGTCTCAGTTAAGCAAGGAAGCTTAGTCACTGAAGGAACTTGGTACTCTATGGCACTCGGTGAAAGTGTTACTCTATGATGCTTTTGGTGCTTGATCGACATAGTGCTTGATGATGCTTGGCATGCTTGGTGAATTCATTGATGCTCGGTAGTTTATCTGTTGCTCGATAGTTCTTTTTTATCGATGGGAGTTCTGTATGATCTATTGGGCCGACTTGGTGTATTTATTATTGGTATATTTTTTTGGATTCTCCTAAGTGGATCTAGAGGCTGACATGCAGTATTAAATGTTTGTAAGGCTATTTGAGAGCTGACCTTTGGGCATTTAATAATTGTTTGTAGTAGAAGCTAACTGGCTTAGGAAATTAATTATTGGGAATTAGTATTTAAAGGGATGTTAGGGAAGTGGTTTAGATAGGACCAAGTAGAGTGAAGAAGGGTAGATCCATGGTGAGGTAACCAATCTAGAGAAGCTAGAGTTGGTGAAGTTGTGCTTTTTGATCTTGCAGATCAGATTACTTGTCTGAAAATTTGTAATTACAGAGCTAGTGGCTGAGGCTTGGAATCGAGGAGATTTCTTGGTGGCTTTGCGAAGCACAAGTTTAGATCTACCTTAGGGTTTCCATTAGTGTCTGATTTATCTCAGAACTGAACTAGTTGTTGTGGATTGTGAGCTAGATCTTGTAATCTTACAAAATTGTTTTTGATCATAATTGGCCCTAGCCCAGAAGGCCTTACAGCTGGACATAATAATAGAAATTGGATTTAAGATTTAGATCTTGGTGTGTGTGCTTCTGCATTGTGTTCATTTGTAGCCCATTTAGACAATCCTTAACTGGATCCTCCGTACTGCACTGCACCACACTATATCCTTCCTAAGGATTATATGATCAACCCACTCAAAGAAAAACGACTTTAATACAAACTAACTATCATTATATTTGACAGTTTTAGGACCATTCTCCCATTCTACACACAATCAGACTTAAGCCAACCTTCAATAAAAGTTCTAAGGTCCATTTATATTGTCTTAAACCTATTTCACCATTGTCTTAATCATTGAAATATCAAAGAGAATTGGAATCACAATCTTCACTGCTTATTCATAGAATTCCACTGAGGAAGGCACACCAGGGTACCATATTTCTTGCACAATACATAACCATTTCATATAACATCAATCACATTTGGAAGCACACTAATTATAATTCAAAATATACCAAGATTCATAATTTTCCAATGGTTAATATTGAAGATACATCCAAACCCTTCTTCACATGTCTGTCACTCAGGATTTTAAACTAGTTTTATAAAAAGAGATTTGAGAAATACTTTTGTATAGAGACACCGATAAAAGAATGTAAGTATGATGTAGTTAAATCAAAGCATCAAATTGAAATCCATACATGTGGGCATGATAACAATTCTTTAAAACCTTATGTTTAAACCGATATGTTCATTAGCTACATGTGCTCCATCTATGTTGAACACAATCCATGGCTCTATTTTATTATATTTAAAATATTGCTTTTGTAAAAGTTTTAACATGATAAATGAGCTTAAATTTACTTCAAATATAATTGATACAATTAATAATATCATTAACACTTAGTCATATCTTGAACATGCATATTATATATATATATATATATATATATATATATATATATATATATATATATATATATATATATATATATATATATATATATATATATATATATATATATATATATATATATATATATATATATATATATATATATATATATATATATATATATATATATATATATATATATATTACAAGCTCACAATAAATACAAAACAACTATGATATTGTATAGTTTTTTAACAAGAGCTATAGAAGTAAAAATATTACATTTTCAAAAAGTTGGTATAATAAGTGGTTGTTCTTACTAATTCCTCCACACCACCCATAAAGAAATCCACTAAGAAATGCTTCAAGGGATATGCTTGTAGGAGGAGAATTGTATTTTTTCCTCTAGTAGAAAAATGATTTGAGTCAGATTTTAGTAACTTATTTTAAATCAGTATGATTCAATAGATGATCTATTGATTCTATTAGTATAATTTATGATAACCCTAACCAACCAAAAAAGTCAATGCTTATAATATAGTGTTAAAATCAAATTTATATGCAAATATTATATGGTAGTATAATTATGAAGCTCAAATTTTAGAGTTTTCTATCAATGAGCTCATTGACAACGAACTAATAGGCTTAATTCGTTAATGAGTTGCAATACAAAAAGATGATTTTATAATGTTTGTAATTTTCTTATAACCATTAATCCACAACATGAATAACATATTGAAGGTCCCTAAGTAATTGGCTCAAAAAACTATTTTCCTCTCATTTTTCCTTAATGAAAAACAAATTGTGCATGTATGTCTCTTAAAACATAACACTCTTTCCCAAAATGTTATGCATATTCAATAATGAAAAACATCAAGAGCTTAATTTTGAATCCACTTCCATGATAGAACTACCCTAATCTATTGTTGCATACGATGATAAAATATGTGGATTCTATAAAGCTATGCGTAGTCATTCTATTTGATATATGAAATTTTATTAAATTCAAGATCAATAACATTGTTTAAGAGTTGACATTATCTTTGTGAAAGATGTATATAGGCACTTCTTCTCTAGAATAAAGTCTAAGCATAGAGAAATGTTGCACGTTCATGGTAAGTTTGGCCAGACTCAATCTCTCAACAAGAAAAATCACATGGAAGACATATATGCTACTAGAAAACCAAGGAAAGATCAGAAAATACTCAAGCACAATAATCCAAGGCAACAAACCCTCTATTGATGTCAAAAGGAATAATGTTTATGGAACCACATGAAACCTTTAAAAAGATCCTCCAGATATAGTGAAATTTCAGGAAGAAGAAAACAAAAACACCTGGCCAAATTTCCCCAATCCTTGTATAAAGCCATAAAATCACCTTTATTCTATCATAGCCTTGGATTTTGGTGAGGCTCCCATCCTTCTCAATTATGACATTGTTGATGTCAATGGGAGAAAGTGGGATATTGTAGTTTCAATGCATAAAATTGTCTTTGTATGGGCTTTAGACTGCGACAATGGCAACATTGTGTGGTCAGCTTTAAGTTAAAAATAACTTTTTACACTTTTTAGATAGACATGCCTTGTAGGAGCATGAATGGGATGTTATCAATTTTTTTCATAGTAACAATTTCTTTTTTCTTTAAATGAAATATTGTACGTGTTTCTCTAAATTTCATAAGATAGGTTTGATATTAATAGAAATTTAGGGATGGAAACTTATCACTGTTGTTTCCTACTTTGATTATAACCTAGATGTGCCTCAGATTTTGATCTAGTTTCCAAAGGCTTTTCAACAAATCTATTTTGTAAATATTCTGAAATCTATACATTTTATGAGAACACATTTCCTAGAGGTGTTCACTTCTATAGCTCTTGCATATAATATAAATATCGTTGCTGCATTTTTTATAAAAAATATTTCCCGTGTTTGTCAGAATTCTAATGAACTTGACTGTTGTCAAAACTTTGATGCACAGAGGAAACATTTAAAAAAAAAGTAAATTTGACACAAATTGCCTTGTAAAATATGACAAAGAAAAACAAATCCCATACTCTGTCAAAAATTAATGTTAGAAAATGACCCCAAATGTATTTGTGTACAAAGTTGTGAAGAGGATTGCTACCACTATGGTACCATGATGGAGAAATTGGAGAAAGTCCAGCAGGGTATGTTGTTCATGGACTTGGAAGATGATAATTGGACAAGAACAAGAAAGAGGATTTTGGCCCCTCGAGGAGGACCCTGACTAACCTAAAAATAAAAGTGGAAACTTCAACTCGAGAGAACTAGGACCCTAAGTTCAAGGAGATGCACAACCTTGAAGCTAAAGTTACATATACTTTAAAATCTTTAACTTACTTTTCTTCCTAGTTATTTTTGGCTTTTTGCTAGCTTTTTCTTGGCTTTGGTTGTTGTCCTTATGGTGTTATTCCATTTAGTAGCCTTTTCATGAAGTGAACTCAATTTTTTTTAATCTTTGTATCTTATTACTCATTGGTTTCGGGTCCTTGTAAAACCCTTTTTTTCCTTAATCAAAAACACATTTCTATATGTCACAAACTTGATTTTATGACTTAGTGAATATACCAGCCACATTATCATTGGTGTTACAATAATGCAACTCTATCTATTGAGACTGAATTTTCCCTTACAAAATGATGTTGAATTTAGATATATATTTTGATCTTGAATGATAAATAGGATTATTTGCAAGATTGATTGTACTTTGGTTATCATAGTTGATTGGAGTAGGTCCTTCTTTCTTTTTTCCCATATCTTCAATAATTATCCTTAGCCAAACTACTTCACAGGTAGCACTACATAATGATTTGTACTCAGCTTTAGTAGATGAGAGGGAAATAGTTAGTTTCTTTTTGTTTCTCCAAGAAACAAAACTTGATCCTATGATGAACACAACCAATTGTTAATTTATGATCATATGCATCACTTGCCCAATCAGAATTTGAATAACCTATCAACTCAACATTCAAGTTGTTATTATATTAAATACAAAAATATATGATTCCTTGTAGGTATCAAATGACTCTCTTTACTAATTTCTAATTAGCCTCAAGAGGATTAGCCATTAATTGGCTAAGTATGCTGATGAAATATGAAATATTAGGTCTTGTAGTGGTCAAGTATGTCAAACTTCCTGCCATCTCCATATACTATGTCCCATTGACTTTTGATGTATCACTATCACAAGAGAACTTAAATTTTGTTCTAATGGAGTACATATTGCTTTCAAATCTTGGATTTAAACCTTAGGATCAACTTCTTTGCATAATTTATTTGAGTAATCAAAGTCTTACCATCTTTTTTCCATGTTTAAATTCCTAAACAAGGATGCATTTTTCTAAGATCCTTCATTTCAAATACCCATGATAAATCTTCTTTGATTTCAACAATAAAACCTACATAACTTCTTGTTATGATTAAGTCATCCACATACAATTAAATCAAAACAACATCTCATGTGTTCATCATTCTTTATATACAAATTTGGATCATACCATGATCTTGGTGCTTGTTTGAGATGATATAATGCCTTTTTAAACTTTCATAACAAATGCTCTTTTCCTTTCTTTAGAAAACCTTCAGGTTGAACAAGATAAATTTGTTCCTTTAAATCACCATTTAAAATGCTTAATTAACATCCATTTGATGATGATCCAAATTAAATTTAGTAGAAAGCATAATCATAAATCTAATAGTGTTCATTTTAGCTACTAGTGCAAAAGTGTCTTCATAATCAATTCCTTCCTTTTGTGAGTACCCTTTTAGAACTAATCTTTCTTTAAATTTATCAATAGTGCCATCAAATTTAAGCTTAGTTTTTAACAACCATTTAGTGCCTATAGGAATTTTACTTGTAGACAATTTAGTTAATTCTTAAGAGTCATTTTTTATAATTGAATCATATTCTTCTTGCATCACATTCATCCATTTCTTATGATTCTTAGCTTCTTCAAAATTTTGAGGTTCATCTACACTCATCACTTGATCCATTAAACCACAATTATTATACCTGATTGGTGCCTTGATTTTCCTTTTTGATCTTCTTACTACTTATTTATTAAATGGAGTGGATTTATCTTGACTTATTTCATGCCCACTTTGATCATGATTTTTTTGATCTACAATATTTGAACTTTCATTATCTTCTTGAAGTAGGTTCCATGAAATAGTATTATCCATCTTTTCTTCCTCTTGTATATTATTTGTAAATTCATGAAGTATAACATTTCTTGTAGAAAATACCTTATGAGCAGTAGGATTATACATCCTATAGACCTTACGATCAATATATAATAACCAAAAAAAATAAAAATGATTGAATTTGCACCAAGTTTTCTTCTAGTCTCTTTTTTAATATGGCAGAATGTCTTACTTCCAAAGATTCTCAAATGACTAAAAATAGGCTTAGTGTCTATGAGAACTTCATAAGGAGTTTTATATGCAAGATACTTGGTAGGTCTTCTATTTAATAAAAATATATAGTTGCATTAAATGCTTCAACCCAAAAATTATTAAAGGGAGGTTCTTTTCTTTTGGCATACTCCTAGAGCACTCAACATTTGTTCTATTTTTTCTTTCAATTATACCATTTTGTTCGGGACTATGGACAACTACATATTGCTTAAGAATCCCATTATCTTTGCAAAGTTTCTAATTTTTTTTAAAGTATATTCTCTCATTGATTTGATCTAAGAATCTTAACATTGTGAGTTATTTGTTTTTCTAGCATGATTTTGAACTTGCTGAAATATCCAGACACTTCAATCTATATCTATTAAAATCATCAACAAATATGAGAAAGTAAGATGTTCCCTCAAGTGATTGAGTTTGCATAGGAGCACACACATCTAGATGTACTAATTCAAGAAAGTTCCTTTTTATATTCACCAATCCTTACTAAAAATTCATTTCTATGTTGTTTACCTAATGTTCAACCATCACAACTAATTTGTTCATCCTCAAATATTGGAAGAACTTTCACCATCTCTTTTTTTAGTAGTGAAAAAAGATCCTTAAGATTTAAATGACCATACATATTATGCCATTGCTCTTTAGTAGATACACATTTAGAAGCCATTGCTTAATGAATTTACATTTTGAGATCAATTTTATAAAAACCTCATACTTGGATTCCTTTAGTAATCACATTATTATGATTTTTTATATATTTAACTTGGCAATGTGTCTTCGAGAACTCAAATTTTATACCTTGACGAGTAATAGCTGAATCTAATATCAAATATTTCTTAATTCTTGGGACATACATGATATTAAAAATTTGTTTTAAATTTTCATTAGGTAGTTGCACACTTATATTACCATATCCTTTTATATCATGAGACCTGTCAACTCCTAAATAGATCTTACTACCATAATTTTTCTCATGAAAATTTTTAAACCAATTTCTATGACATGGCATATGAATTGATGGCCCTAAATCTATAAACCAATTATTACAATCACTTGTTTTAGCTAAAAGAATAACATCATAAATATACAACTTTGAATTATGAAGTTTTCCATTTAACTCATCATCTCCATTCACATAATTACCTTCATGTTTGTTGTTTTTGGACTCATTATACTTCTTTTTCCAACATTCTATGAAGCATAATGTCCTAATTTACCACAATAATTACAATTTCTATTTTTCTTTATATTTTCTTTGGATGTTGGCCCATCATGATACCTTTTTTTCTCTTTGTTCCTTTTGTTGTCAAATTGACCCCTCCTTTTCTCTTTGACCATTGTTTTCCTTTAGATGGCTTTTTTACTTTCACCATCAAAGTTGTCTCTAGATTTTGAAATTTGCTATCCATATGCTTCTTCATGTCTACTTGTAGAAGGATAATTATCAAGTTCTCAAAAGAAGGTGCATTTCCCTTGTAGCCAAACTACTAATAAAAACATGATAGTCACTAATCATTCCATTTAAAGTACCTGTTACTAGATCATTACTAGAAACTTGTTCACCAACATCAACTAATTTACCCCTCAATTCCTTAAGTCTTGATAAGTAATCACTAACACTTTCATTTACTTCCATTTATATTGAAATTAATTCTCTCTTTAAAAATAGAGTTTTGTTTGTGTTTGTAATTTAAAAAAAAAACTTTCAAAGTTGACCATGTACCAGTAGAAGTGGTAATGTCTCTTATATAAGGGATGAATGTTCATCCTTTTCTGACATGCACAAGAGAATCTTGGCTTTTGATTCTCTTTTCTCTCAATCTTGAACAACAACTATTGGTGTTGTAGGTTTGACCTCTTTACCAATTACAATGGTCCACACATTGTGCCCATCTATTAAAGTCAAAAGGTTGCATCTTGAACTTCCAACTAACATAATTGGAACCATCTAACTTCTTTGATTCAGTTAGATAAGAATATATGAGATTGATTATCACTAAACAAAAGACTAAATTGTTTTTTTACCAATTTCTTACACTTGAGGGCACTACCACAATCAACACTCTTCAACCTCACAATAAAAATTATATATGCCTCTTTGCCCTCAATTTCCACCAACGAGAATAAAATTTTATATGTAGCAGTAACACACTCCAAATATTTTGAAGCAACACTAGAGGGTAAGTGCACAAAGATGGGGGACCAAAAGGGGGTATAAGATGCCACTTTTTTTTTAAATAAAAAAACTCTGAACTTCAACGAGAAATTGAAGATAGTTAGACTCAAAATATTAAGATGTGACAAGAAAAAAAGTTGCAATACTTTGAATCTAGTTTCTAAACTACTAATCTATTTTGAAAATGGTGCAGATTAAGGCTCTCAAAAAGGGGGAGCACAAAAAGTGGTTCTATTTTTATGAAATAACATAACATAGCGTCTGGTGTGCTCCCCCCCCCCCGAAATTTTTTTTTTTTTGAATTTTTTTAATCTCTCTAGTGAGAAGTTAGCTAACACCACGTAGTTTATCCTAGATTTTTCTGCTAATGTTTTCATGAATGTATATTTGTTTATGAATTTATGAAGTGCACACATCTTGAAAATGTGAATTTTTTGTGTGGTCCCCCTAGAAATCATTGAAAACTAATTGAAAATAAAAGTTTCTTTTTTTTTAAAGTGTGTATAATGGAGTCTAGTTTCTAAAAAAGTAACTTGTTGTAAAATTTGATGAACGAGCCAAAATCTATGCCCAAAATACTACACGTTGGTTTTTGAAAAAAAATTAGACATACATACAAAAGAAATTAGAGATGAAAATCTTAACATAATCAGAATTCAAAATAAATTATATGGTTAGATAGCTAACAGAGAGATCTACAATATCATGTCTTCTTATTTTAATGTTATTCAACCACGAGTAAACCTGATGAGGCTAACACAAAAAAAGATGTGAATTTTTTGTATGTCTATTAGAAAACATGTCTCCAGACTACTTGAATCATCCAAGCCTTTGGGTTGGATCTCCATGGAAAATCCAACACTTAGGCTTGGTGGATTCCAATGTATTACAAAGAGGTTATACGCTATAGTATGCATGTGCTATTTAAATTTATAGATTGAATATCTTGTGCATGCTATGTAACATATGGAAAAAGGGTAATGGAGTGAGAAGGTGGTAGGGGCTGAGAGAGGAAGATAGAGAGTGAGAAGGTGAGAAGGTTAGGGTAGAGGGAGGGAGAAGGAGAGGGAGAGGGAGAGAGAGAGAGATAAGGATAGGGGAAGAGGGAGGGAGAGTGAGAGAGTGAGAAGGATGATAAGTTGTGTGTGTGTGTGTGTGTGTGTGTGTGTGTGTGTGTGAGAGAGAGAGAGAGAGAGAGAGAGAGAGAGAGAGAGAGAGAGAGAGAGAGAGAGAGAGAGAGAGTACTATTTCATGGAACTTATCATACTAGAAAATATGGACATTTTCTAGTAGAATATTGTGAAAAGATAAAGAAATTGTTGAAGCTTTGAAATCCTTGATTGAATTATTTTGGAAGAATAACATATGGGTATCTCCTAATCAAAGAGATGTTGTAAGAAGGAGGATTGGTAGTTGAATTCGTGTTCCACATCCAAAACATTTTTTGGATTCAACTCAGACACAATTCTTTGCAAAATTTACACATATGTATCCTCAAATCAAAATTAGTCAGAGATATTTTGAAATGGGTAAACCTTTTAATGTGAAGATAAATCACACACGCACAACTTGTTGTAGGGTACATTTTGAATTTTCTAACCATTTTGATGTTAATAGGAATATATGTGTAGATTTTCACTCTAACAATGTTTTGCAGGATTGTAACATAAATGACCCACCTAGATCTTCAAGGGAATTAAGATCTACCATTTTATGTGAAAGAGTGGATGGTCAAAAATTTTACAAGCTCTCATGCTTGAATGGTACATGCATAGATTGTGGAGGTTTGTGATATTTGCCAATTTGTTAACATATGGAGAGTACGAATGCAATCGGTAATGAAATAGTATAATTTGGAAAATATAAGACCATGACATACAATCTAAAAATGGAAAAGAGGCTAAAAGATGTGATTTAGTAATTGAAAATAATCTAGTGTATTAGTTCATGAATATTTTTTTGTGAAAACATTATTTATGAGTATGCAAGGCATACACATAGAGCATGATGGTTGGATATGCAATTCATGTTGTGGAAGGACACATTCCCACTTGATACCATTGTTTCAATTGTGGACTTTGTAGAGAACTACACACTACAACAAAATAATGAGGTGCAAGAAAAGTAGTACAACTCTCAACAGGTTCCTATATTTGTTCATAAAGCATTCATGCATTCACTTGATAGTGGAGAGGAGAACACAAATATATTGAGGGAGTATTATTTTTATATCAATGATGATCTCTCACATTATACATAGTTTTTACACAGTTACTTTCAACTATTTTATGGTGATTTGGCTAACATAGGCATATCATATCATCGACACATCATATGGTTAGATAATTGTGCATTACAATTCGAGAATTCTTAGATGTTTTATTGGTTGTGCAGGATGCATAAGATTACTAGAATTGAGTATATGTGAAATTTCATAGAGGCCGGTCATGGAAAGGGACAACACGATGGTGCAGGTGCATGTATTAAAAGAGCCTTAGAGCCTAAAGAATTAAAGTATGAAGAGAAAGCCACATTTTTAGATGCAAGATGTATTATCCAGTGGTGTAATGCTACAATGGGTCCATATAATGAAGGTGAGTCTACGGCTTGTAGATTTTTTTGGTTGATGGATGAAACTAACATTGTACCACATGAGGATTGTTGTCCACTGATAGGATGGAGTGAGCTACACTCTTTTAGAAGCTGTAATGTAGGTTCATGGAGTATCCAAACATGACATATGGTGTGATTTTTTTCATCATATGTAGATGAGGATTGGGATGGGTGTGAGTCAAAGGAATAGGTTGACAAATGGTATACATGTATTTTGAGCCCACTTGCTGATGAAAGGGTAGGGAGAAAGAGGGGCCAAAGGATGGCTTAACCTAATGTTCCAAGCCCTACAATAACAATGTAGAAACAAAACAACAACAAGTGGGAGGGAGAGAGAAAGATCTGCAACTCTATTTCATCAACAAACAGTATACATGCCAGGCTGTAAGGCCTTCCCAATTTCAACCAGATATTACAATGAGTTTAGAAGTCCTCAAACATGTGAGGATCTACTACCAAACATCTTCTATCTTCCTATCTTTAATCTCCTAGAACTAATCTTCTAACTGCTCCCCCTAAACTCAAACCCAAACACTACATTTATACAAGAGTCTACCGCACTGAGTCGGCCTTTAGATCCACAATCAATGGAAGAAATGTTAGATCTAGGACCACACACTTCCTAATGATGGATACCAGCATTAAATCCATGACCCTTAATAAATGCACCAGTCGACCCCAACAAGAAACAAAATAATCCCATCGGTAAGAAGAGATTACCAAGAAATAGCAAAGCAATACCGAGCAACAGAGAAATAACTAACCACCAGGAAATTATCGACCAAGCTCAGCAACTGAAGAAAATTGCCAACAACATGATTAACCACACAGGAGATTATCAACCAAACTTGGCAACCAAAGACAACAACTGACCAACTCGGCCAAAGAAGGAACTGAGCAACATAGGAAACAACAAACATATTTTTAGTGACACAGGATTGCCAAGGACCCAAGATGCTCCTGCATCAGACACCTAGGGTTGTTTTGAATGATTCATAGAATCATGAAGTAGGTATGATTTGAGTTGCATCCAACTTAGACTATGAAATCCAAGAACTATCTTCCATCAGTCTATTCATCCACTTTACCAGATATTCCATGTACTATTTTCCTCTTGTGCTTTTTCCAACTCTTTCTTTTTAGAATCTCTTCAACTTCTTCTTTCTGTTTCTTAGGATATTCTGTCGGTACTATCATTTCTTCATCAAATTCATGATATTCATATAAATCTAAAATGTTGAAAATCGGTGATATGTCCATGTCATCAGGTAACTCAATCTCATATTCATTTCCACTATCAAATTTCCTCAATATCTTGCAAGGTCCAAACTTCTTTATTTTCAACTTTCCATAAGTTCTAACAAAAAATTGACCTTTCCTCAAATGAACCATCACTTCATCACCAACATCATAATTCTTATGTCTTCTTGATCTATTAGCTCTGTCTTTGTATTTCTAATTGCTATTTTCCAACTTTAGCTTCACATCTTCATGCAATGTCTTCATGTACTCAACAAATTTCACTCCTTCAGCACTTCTCTTGTTTTCATCATCAATGTCTCTTAAATCAGATATTCCTCTCGGTTGTATGCCATTCACAATCTCAAATGGTGTTTTTCCAATACTCCTATTTATTGAATTATTATATGAAAATTCTTCTTGGGCTAACACAGAATCCCAATTGTCTGGTGTGTCTCCTACTAAACATCTCAAAAGATTACCCAAACTTCTATTTACAACTTCAATCTATCCATCGATTTGTGGGTGAAATGTAGAACTATATTTCAACTCAGTAAAAAATTTCTTCCAAAGTGTTTTCCAAAAATATCCAACAAAATTACTATCTCGGTCATAGATAATACTCCTCGGTAACCCATGTAATCTCATAATTTCTTTAAAGAAAAGATCTGCTACATTCACTACATCTGATGTCTTTCTACAAGGTATAAAATGTGCCATTTTAGAGAATCTGTCCACTACCATAAATATAGAATCATTACCTCTTACTGTCTTTGGTAAGCCAAGAACAAAATCCATACTGATATCAATCCAAGGTTTCTTAGGTACAACAATCGGTGTATATAAACTAGTATTCTGACTTACTCCTTTTGCAACTTGACAAATTCCACAACTTTTCACAAATTTCTAAACATCCTTATACAACTGCAGCCAAATGTACTTTTCCTTCAACAAATTCCAAGTTTTATCAATGCCAAAATGTCCAGCCAAACCACTACTATGTTTCTCTTTTATCAAATTGGTTCTCATCACTCCCCTTGGTATACACAACTGAATACCTTTGAACAACATCTCTTCCTGAATAAAATGCTCATCCCATTTGGTATAATGTTGATCTTGTATAGGTGCTCTACACTTTCTCCATGGCTCAGAAAAATCAGGGTCATTTTCATACAAATCTTTCATCTCATCAAAACCAAGAACTTGAATTTTCATCTCGGTCATCAAAGATCTTCTTCTACTCAATGCATCAACAACTCGATTAGTGACTCCACTCTTATGCTTTATCACAAATGTGTAACTCTGCAAATACTCTACCCATTTCATATGTCTCTGATTCAACTTATTCTGACTACCCAAATATTGTAAAGCCTCATGATCAGTATACAACACAAATTCACTTGGTATCAAATAATGTCTCCATTTCTTCAGTGCTTGAACAATAGCATAGAATTCTTGATCATACACAAAATATTTCCTTCTAGCATCATTCAACTTTTCACTAAAGAAAGCAATAGGTTTACCTTCTTGACTCAACACAGCTCCAATTGTACTTCCACTTGCATCACATTCCACTTGAAATACTTTACTAAAATCAAGTAATGCCAAAATAGGTAATTCAAAAAATTTCTACTTCAATGCTTGAAAACTTTTATCAGCTCCATGTGTCCACTTGAATTCTCTTTTGTCTCCTCTCATAGTCTCAGTCATAGCATTACAAATTGAACTAAAATTCCTTATGAACTTTTAGTAAAAACTTACCAAACCATGAAATGATCTTACCTCACTAGCATTCACAGGTGTAGGCCAATTCAGAATAGCTTCAACCTTTTTAGGATCCATCTTTAATCCATCAGCAAAAATAAAAAATCCCAAATACACAATTTCTTCTTTCATGAATGAACACTTTTTCAGATTTATCAACAACTTTTCCTCTTTCAGTCTTTGAAAAACTTGTCTAACATGTAAAAAATGTTCTTCTCTAGTCTTACTAAATATCAGAATGTCATCAAGATAGAAAATCACAAATTTACCCAAGAATTTCTTCAAAACTTCATTCATCAGCCTCATAAAAGTACTTGGTGCATTAGTTAAGACAAAAGGCATAACCAATCACTCATACAAACCTTCTTTTATTTTGAAAGAAGTCTTCCATTCATCACGTTCTCTAATTTTGATCTGATGATACCCACTTTTCAAATCAATCTTTGTGAAATACTTTTCTTCAGTCAAACTATCCATTATGTCATCCATCCTCGGTATAGGAAACCTATACTTCACTGTTATCTTAATGATTTCTCTAGAATCAGTGCACATTCTCCACTCTCCATTCCTTAGGTTCTAATACAATAGGTACAACACAAGGACTCAGACTTTCTCTGATCAAACCTTTATCCAACAACTCTTGAATCTATTGGTTCAATTCCCAATTCTCGGTAGGTGTTAACTAGTGAGGTGCCTTATTCGGTAAAATAGCTCTAGGGATTAGATCCATACAATGATCTATACTTCTCTTTGGTGGCAAACCATTAGGTACATTGTCAAAAATGATTTCCCCATACTCTATAAGTAACTTATCAATCTCTTCAAGAACATTATCTTCTATTTTCTTACTCATCTTGTTAGGAATCAAAGAAAAACATACATCATTCCTCTTCAAAGAAATAAAAAAATTCCTTCCTTCCATTAGGAAAACTTTCACTGATGTGCAAACATTACTAATAGGTTCTTTCATCAATGGCAACAAGACTTGTTTCTTTGCATTAGCCACAAATTTATACTATGCAATCTTCCATCATATATAGCATGTCTATCATATTGCCGAGGTCTACCCAATAAAATATGACAACAATCCATCGACATTACATCACACAACATCTTATCATAGTATTCCCCTATTTTCAAATTTACATAACATTGGTCACTTATCAGGAGTGTATGCTCATCTTTGATCCACAAAATCTGATAGGGCTTTGGGTGTTCTAGTCTTTCCAACTACAGTTTATTGACCATCTCTTTTGATGCCAGGTTCTCCGAGCTACCACTATCAATGATTACCTTCCAAATTTTTTCAAAAACTCTACATCTTGTCTTGAAAAAACTTTTCCTTACCGGATCTTCTTTCTTTCTTTCATTCCATAGTGCTCTCCTCACCATTAGGTTACTTTCCTTTTCAGTCTCATTTAGTAATTCTTCTTGCACCACAACATTTCTACTACTACTAGCCTTCTTACTTGCATGTGTACATTCAAAGGATCTATTCACTTCTTCTCCACAATTATAACAAGTTCCTCAGAAACTTCCTCTACTATAACCACCTTGGTAGTTACTGCCTCTGCTTTTGGATGAACTTTCACCTTTCCACTTGGTCTTTCCTTTGTCCAGATTTGTCTTATCAGGTTCAGATCTACTATTTTCACCATTGGATCTACCTCTTACTCTAGGGAATCTACCACCTTGACCTCTTTTCCTATGTTCATGTCTTTTGTTCAGTTTCTCCTCAGCTTTCAAAGAAAATTGATAAGCCTTTTCAATACTTTTCAACTTGACCATACTAATTTCTTCCTGGATAGAATTTCTCAGACCATTCAGGTATCTACCAATCCTTTCCAAATCATCTTCCTCATGTCCAGATCTGATATCTAGTTTTAAAAATTCCTCAGTATATTCCTTTACCAAGCTATCTTTCTATCTCAAACTTTGCATTTGTCAAACTAGGTTAATCTGATAGTCACAGGGAAAGAATTTCCCTTTTAGCTTATTGGCCATCTTACTCCATACTATGATCTTGTCTTTACCTTTCCTTTTTCTATCTAATTACAGATGTTCCTAGCACAAGGATGCATGTCCTTTCAACTTAGTTCCTGCAATCTTCACCATTTTGTCTTTAGGAATGCTTTCATATTCAAAATAATTTTCCATCTTAGTGATCCAATCCATCAATTCATCAGAATCCAATTTACCACTATAATTAGGAGGATTAAAGTGTGGTGTTGAATTAAGTCTTGTGAATCTTTCTTCACCTTGATCCATAATAGGTGTAGGTTTTGAATTTGCCTATTCTTCCTCAACTTCTTCATCACTAACATCTTCAAGATGTTTGCCTCTTCTTTGGGTTGTCTCTACTACCTCTAATCTAGTAGCAATCTATCTTATCATATCAACCAAGCCTGGATCTACATCTCACCTCCCAAAAACCATCTTGACAACCTTCTATAATTGCAGGTCAAATCGCAATATGCTACCCCATAACAATCAACTTAAGGTTTCAAGAGGAACCTACAAACCTAGATCCATAGACCTAGATCAAGATCTCACCTCACTCTAATACCACCTGACACAAGGGTAGGAGAAAGAGGGGCCAAAGGATGGATCACCCTAATTTTCCAAGCCCTGCAACAACAATGCAGAAAGAAAAGAACAAGTAGGAGGGAGAGAGTAAGATCTACAACTCTATTTCATCAACAAACAGTATACATGTCAGGTTGTAAGGCCTTCTCAGTTTTGGCCAAATATTATAGTGAGTTCAGAAGTCCTTAAACATGTGAGGATCTACTACCAAACATCTTCTATCTTCCTATCTCTAATATCCTAGAATTGATCTTCTAACTGCTCCCCCTAAACTCAAACCTGAACACACATTTATACAAGAGTCTATCAAAATGAGTCGGCCTTCAGATCCACAATCAATGAAAGAAATGGTCAGATCTAGGACCACACACTTCCCAATGATGGATACCAGCATTAAATCCATGACCCTTAATAAATGCACTAGTTGGCCCCAACAAGAAATAAAATAATTCCGTCGGCAAGCAGAGATGACCAAGCAACAACAAAGCAATACCGAGCAGCAGAGAAATAACCGACTACCAGGAAATTACCAACCAAGCTCGGAAACTGAAGAAAACTACCAACAACATGACTAACTACACAGGAGATTACCGACCAAACTTGACAACTAAAGACAACTAACCAACTTGGTAAAAGAGAAAACCAAACAACTCAGTAAAAGAAGGAACTGAGCAACACAAGAAACAACAAACATATTTTTGGTGACACAGGATTGCCAAGCACCTAAGATGCTACTGCATCACTTGCCTCCTGTCATCCCCATGAATCACTACAAATGATAGAAATGGAATCATCAATTTATTTTGATCTCTTATCTGATCTAGTACAACTAGGTAAATTGTCCACATACAAATAATCTCAAATTTAGTACTTTATCATAAATATTCAGTAAATTAATGTCCTCATTATATTTATATCATTACAGACCATGTTTTTGATGTTATTGCACCTAAAGACAATGAAGAAGGAACATATTATTATTTGTTTCATTGTGTTGAGGTAAAAATTAAATTGGATCACTCAGTTATCAATGGTGAAGAATTAGAATACCCTATAGGAGAACTAGTTGTAATTGGTACATGGCTTAGGAGGTATGCTATGAAGAACCCTAGGTTTTGGTTTTTCAAGGATTGGGAGACACACGGAAAGATTCTTCATTATTCAAACCTCATCATTGCATCAAATGTCCACTTGATTAGATATGGGGGAATACCACACAATAAAACTCTTTGGAAGGTTAATGAGTCAGACCATGAGGCAACACTTGAGACAATAAAGGGTAGGGCATGTCCAATTTGGTTCATTGGACTAAATGGAGATACAAAATATTGTAATGTCAAATATATTTGAATGCATGCGCATATAACATGTATATTTATATAGCACTATAAATTGGGTGGACTGTAAATTGCTCATGCATTACCCCGTATGTATAATAGGAAGTTTTTAAGATTTAATGACAACATTTCTCTTCTATTTTTGGGGGCAATACTGAAGGTTTTCTCTACTTAGCTCTTTTCTACCTGTTCTTGTAATGAGTTGAGTTGTAAATTTTTTTCTCATTATTAATAAATAAATTTTATGATGTTATGCCAATGGCTTCCGGGCACACAATCTTGGTAGATGTCAAAACTCAGAGTGTTCCTTAGTTAAAATGAGGAACATTATGTATCTTTCAAAATGTCAGTTGTAGCATCAAACCATCAGTGCCAATAGCTTTGATTGGTCAAGTAAATGCTAGTGGAAACTTCATTTTTCTTACAGACTCTCTCAAACGCTGCCAACCACTTCAGACTGAAGTGTCCCTCAAGGTGCACTCAACATGAAATCAATGATCTTTACAGGGTCATATCTTAGAGCTCATGTGAGGTAACGTCAAACCGTTAGGTGCTACAAGACCTTATTTCTGAGGCCTACAATAACCTATCTCATTTTTCAAATATTTAAATTCATTTAAATTTGGAAACACAAGATTGATTGATGTCAAAACTCATAGTGTTCCTTAGTTAAAATGAGGAACATCGTGTATCTTTCAAACCGTCGGTCATAGCATCGAACCATCTTTGCCAATAGCTCTGATTGGTTGGGTAAACACTAGTAGAAACCTCATTTGGATCACAGACTCATTCAAACACTGTCGACCACTCCAAATCAAAGTGTCCCTCAAGGTCCCTTAAACATGAAATTAACAATCTTTATGGGGTCATATTTCAGAGCTCGTACAAGGTATCATCAAACTATCAGGTGCTACAAGACCATGTTGTCGATTCTTACAATAACCTATCTTAGTTTTTGGAGATTCAAATTTGTTTAAATTTAGCAACACAATCTCAGTTGATGTAAAAAATTGTAGTGTTCCTCAATTGAAATGAGGAACATTGCATATCTTTCAAACCGTCGGTCATAGCATCAAACCGTCTATGCCAGTAGCTCTGATTGGCTAGGTAAATGCTAGTGGAAACCTCGTTTGACTCATAGACTTGCTTGAATGTTACCAACCACTCCGGACCAAAGTGTCCCTCAAGCTCCCTTCAACATGAAATTGAAAATATTTATGAGATCATATCTCAGAGCTCATGCGAGGTATCATCAAACCATCAGGTGCTACAAGACCATGTTGCCAAGGTCTCCAATAACCTATCTCAATTTTCAAAGATTCAAATTTATTTAAATTTGGCAACACAATCTTGGTTGATGTCAAAACTCATAGTGTTCCTCAGTTGAAATGAGGAAAATTGTGTATCTTTCAAACCATCAATTTTAGCATCAAACCATCTGTACCATCATTTTGAAGCACTTTAGATTTAGTTACTAACCCTTTTGAGTGCATTCTATGTGATTGTCCTGTAGCAGCAGTGGGTTTGTGCATTGAACCAAGGATGAATTATTTGGATCCATCAACTTTTTGTAGTTATTGTGGCTGTGGGATGGATCCAACACTTTTATATTGTGTAATTTTCCCTTATTATGTGGAGTAATTATCAAATTTTGCAAGTTAACTGGGTGAAAGGTGCATAAAGTAAGGACCATGGGTGTAGCAGAAGGGGTTTGGGATGAATGAGAGGGTTTTTTTACTTTGGAACATGTTAGGACATGTTGAGGACATGGTGTAGGATAAAATAGTGGATCCTTGAAGTGAGTTTTAATCCATTTGTGAGAAAGTCCTAGTTATAGGCTTGATTTGGTGAGGGTTTATGAGTTGGGGTATGTGAAGAGGGTCCATGGCCTAAAGGATGTCAAAATCCTTGGTTTTACTTCATTTCAAGAGATTGTAGTAAGTTCCAATGTCATGTGATACAATCATGATAGGGTTGCTTTGTAAAATGGGGCTATTAGCCCTAGACATGAAAATGGAGCATTGGTTTTTGGAGAAGATATTCTAAAACAAATTGGCTTGGTTTCAACATATGTTTAATAAATTAGAAAAGGGTATTTGGATCCATGATTTTTTTTTGGATTAATTTGAAATAATTTGGATAAATATGCAAATTTCTCGCTGGATAGGGCTAGTAGGACAAGCCTAAAAAGACTAGTTTGGTTATGTGAAGATAACCACTAAATATTATGAGTTTAAATATGGGAGATGAGATGTTTGGATTATGTCAAGAACCTTTGAAGTTTTTGGAACACCCATCAAGAGAGTCAAGGGTTCTTGAATGGTTAGTTTGAGGAAAATCATGGGACATGAAGTATGGTTGAGCGATTGGGTATGAAGATGTGGGAGAGAATCTAAAGTTGTGGAGTCTAGTGGGTTGCAATATATTGAGTTTGAACTATGATAGGCCTAGCACGTTGGTTGGGTCTTGGAGTTAATCCTTGGTTCAAGGACAGATTAGAGTGTTGTTACAAAACAAAGGAGAAATATGATATTCTCCTATGTAGATTAAAAATCCACCACTACCCTCTACATCAAAATGAAACATACATATTATAATAAAGTATAAATCATATAGTAACAATATACAATGATAAATATAAAAGCATAACTATAAGGCATGGGAAATTTACAAAGCACATTCACATAAACATTAATTAGTATACATCAATACACCTGACACATGAATTCCATGCCTAAAACATAAACTATATATATTCATAGGGCATGAATCCAAATATATATGTCCAATAATTTTATACATCGAATATATCCAATATAGTTAAATTGGCTTCCTCAAAGCCAAATGGATGTATAACGTGTCACCTATACAATATACAAAAAATATGTCCACTAATGCCATATAGGCATATAATCTATATCCCTAATCTAGTCCTTTCACGCTAGGGGAAGAAAAAAAATCCTGAGCTTTCTTTGATCGTCCCATTGATGGAGATGTAGTGGATGTTGTAGACTTCCGAGTACCCTCACTAGTCCTCCTATCTAGACTCTTCTTCATATCAAGTTGATAAAAAAATGTAAGCATCAATAACTAATATACATAAAAATTAAATTATACAATGACATGAAATAGAATATTCTCTTACTACTAGCAAATAGTCACTACGTACATCCACTGAAGGTGCATGCTGATGATATAGAGTAATATGTCCCTACAATAATGATCAAAATAATAATTAAAATACATACATGAATATCATTAAAAAAATCAATACAAATTATTAAAATAACAATTAAAATTAAGTAATCTATTTCATACCTTAGTCAGTGCTTCAAAACGAGCTTCTTCTGTAGCTACTCCATGATCCAAAGTATCATGAGCAAAAGGAGGAGTCTCTGATGTCAATAACTCAAAATGAAATGACAAAATTATTATGTAGTTATCAAGATTACATATATTTTTTACAACCCTACTAATGAATAAATGGTACCTTTGTGAAGGTTCCACCGCATTCTTTAGTGTTTGGTGTCAATGTTGAAGCTCCAACATTAAACTAGTGCACATGTACATAGAAATTTATAAGACAACGGTTCATATAAGAACTTACTACTAACATGTTAATTATAATGCATTATTATATATATAAACATGGACTCAATGATGATGTCACAAAACCAGGTGAAGGAATGTGATCACCGCAATGACCACTTTACCTCAGGATTTTGATCATAATTTGTCTAATAATTTAGTATTCATTAATTTATTAATTAAATATAATCAAGTAAATCAAATTCACATGCAAATAAAGATACCTCAAGGAAAGTGGTGCGATGCCCTTCACTGTCTATTGTGGATGTTGATGGTCCACCAATGAACTAATGAACATGCACAATAAGTTATGATACATCCATTCATATAATTACATAATAATCAAATACATATTAATTAAAATTCTTTATTTGATACATACTTGTGGAGTTGAAGATGAAGTGTAGAAGGGGACTGGATGATCATCTCCACTGCAACCGACACTCTTGCCCTAAATTTTGATCATAATCAATAGCTACTAAATTAATTAGTTATTCTTTTATAAATGAAATATGATCAAATAAATTTAATGAACTTGTAAATATTTACCCATGTCTCGTTGCCAAATGTCATATTTAGAAAATCATCAGTCATCATTCCATGATCCTCTTCCTCTCTCTCGATAGTACCAAATGTGCACAAGGATCCACATGACGAAAAAATATGCCCCCTCAAAGACTAACCATGGTGACCCTCAACTAAAGTAGTGATACATTGAATGAGTTTTTGTCAGAGCACCAATTGTTCCTATTGTGTCCACCTCTACATGTTCCTTCACAATGGAATGAATACTAACATGATCCACCTGTGGCTTGCCACTAGGAAGCCTAGGTGCGTTAAGGTCATGATGTGCCCCCACTCTATCAAATAATGACCCCCCTCCTCTACCCCAAGAATCTAGAATGTCAAATAATTTGGCACCTCCTTGAGTAAAAACTCGCAATAGAGTTTCCTAAAGAAATATATAAGAGCCTCATGATTGTTATAGGGAGGGGAATCAAAGACAATCCACCATCTCTCCCAAAAGTTATTTTTTATGTCTTCATTCAAGAACCAATGAATTGGGAACCTCTTTACTATAGTTATAAGAGTATCAGTGTCCCCTGACTTCTTAAAGAGTTTGTAAATGTCATCTTTTATATTTTTTTCTTTTTTATGTCTTCATATGATAATTTATTTGCATAATATTATTTTTGTTGTTCTCTTTTATCATGCCATAAATCAAGTAGCCCATTAACTAAGCCTATGTGAGTTAAGATTGATTCCAATAATTTTGCAAGTCTTTCCTTCTAGGATTTGTAGCAATAGAATCTTTTAACCTCCTAATTAAAGATTCTAATTCTATTTTCCCTCTTTCAATTTGGTTGATCAAAATTTCTTGTGTTCTAGGAGGAGGTTTCTCGATTGGTGGAGGCAGTTGAGGTTCATTTTCTTGGTTATTTTCTTCCTTCATTTGTTCATGAGCAGAAGATGGAGGGCTTGATTGAGGGTTTCCTTCAAGGAGATAATTTATTCCTAGCAATTATAATAAAATCAATTTTAAAATCTTAATTAAACTTAAATCTAAGAAAAGAAATTTTGACAAAAAAAATTGCTTCAAAACTAAAATTTCAATTCAAATAAGAGGCACGGGCTTTAAAAACACTTACCTCTTCTTTCGGTTTAAACTTGACGACGTTGTGGAGCCATTATTTATCTAATTTGATGAATCAAACAAGAAGAATGTCTTTTCATATGTGCTATGGGAAGATCTCCTTGGCTGCAAACGCTGGTTTATGGAAGAGAAGAATGAGACTTTGAAAGGAAATAAAACTTTTATAACTTTTACATAGCGCGTGCGTGCTATAGTGTGCACGCGCTATGTTTTGAATTGAACCCAAGCCATAGTGTGTGCGCACTATAGAGCACACACACTTTAGTATGTATGCACTATGGTCATTGGGGGGCCAAAATGGAATGTGGCACCTCTTTGGTCTCCCATCTTTGTGCATATACCCTATATAAACTTTAGATTTGGCTTTGATACCAAATAGAAAAATATATCAATGGAGCATATACAAAATAGAAGAGGAAAAAAGGAAAAGGAAAGAAGACTAAAACTTGTTTATTCATCAACAAATTACACACACACACACACACACACACACACACACATAACTCAACTAGTAAATTTAACAATTCACTAAACTAAAACTTAGTCATGGCTAACATGTAACTGGACTCTTAGTCATGAGTAACATGTAACTTGAATCCTAACAATTACCTAGATCTAAGGGACAAATCCTCAATTAGCTATTGTCTTAAAGTAAAGATCTTTGATACAAACTATTTGAATGGAGAGATAAGGTACTGAGAGGGGAGGGGTGAACCAGTGCCCTTAATAGCTTTAAACCTGAAACTCAATCTACAAATAGTAGTAATTGATCTATCCAACTGAATCCAGTGTATGCAACATTCATTCAATTAACTTGTAAATGTAAATTGCATGAAAACAAACAATAATTCAATCACATAACATAAGATATTTTGGTTATGTAGAAACCCTTGTTAGAAGGTAAAAACTTTGGTGGGGATGACACCCATAAGTTCTTCACTACTACAGATAATAAAGTATGTCAGTTAAGGCTACAAGATGTGATCACTTTTGATGATCTTACCCTGTTAGGAGTAATAATAAGATTGACTAGATCTACCTAGTTAAGGATTTCAACAACACTTGTTGAGTGTGTACTCGGTTAAGAGATTTACAATAAGACTGTTAGGTCTACTCTGTTAAGAGATTGGCTAATTCTGTTACAATGATAAGAGAATAACATAAAGTGTTTGTAATTGAAAACTTATTATTTTATAAATAAAATCTATGAAATATCAAATATATATCACCATAATGTGTAGATATCTTTCCTCTGTACTCCTCAGTAGTCTTGAAAGATTTTGAATAAACTGAATATCTCTGAATATTGCTCAACCTTATCTAAAAATTGATGTCTTGAAGGTGACTACTTGCTTCAAGATCTCCTTCTTTTCCTTCACATTACATTCTTCAAACTTATCAAGACTTCTATCAAAATGTCATAAATTACAAATATATAGCATACTGCTATGATTTCCATCACCGCCTAACCTTCATGACCTAATTAGGTTTACATCATCTTAGAAAAATAACCTACGATCTAGGGTATACAAAAATAACCTAGATCTAATTATTACATATAGATCATCATCACATTATATAGATAAATGTGCCAAAATTGATTACTATGTTGTTTCCTGGATTGCTCGGTAAACACTATCAATACTGTTCAGTAAATGCACTGGTGCTCGGTGTCTAGTCTACTCAGTGTTTACTGACACTCATTATTGATATACATTGATGCTTGGTAATACTACTCTAGTTCCTAGTTAAACCTATTTCCATTTAGCTCTCAGTACTACCTTATGAATGCTCGGTATGAAGGCTTGTTTGTCTAACTGACTAGCATAGTAGCATAGTGTAGTTCTTCCTTTTACTGACTAATCAACATAGATAAGTGATTGATCTACTTTGATACTAATGACAACATCTAATTCTCAATAGAGATAAGAATCTCTTCCTTTGGCATTAGTATCAAAATCTATAATGTATGCACACCAATATAACCTTACTGTCCTTACTTCATATATACATGAAAAAAAATCAAAAGTCTATAAAATTTTCATAACTCCCCCTCGGTGCATGCTCCCAGTATATATGTAGTACACTTTATCATATAACTATACAATCTGGCATATACATTTTGTTTTCCCACTTTTTGAGATTAATGCCAAACTGAAAAATATGTACTTATAGTTTATCAAAAATATGCTGGTGGGTTTTCTTCAAAGAATCTAAGAGGTTCTCCCATTCCTCTTTCAAGTTGGTGAGAGAAATGTGATCAAGACCAACTTGTGCATGCATGTCAAAAATGTTCTCCAACACAGAAATCTCTGGTGTTGCAACTAAAGCTTGCACTTTGACAATATGTCTTTCAATTATCTTCAGGTGGGGAAGTATTTCAACCTGAATCTTTGTGACTTCATGGTCACTTATTCTATCCTCCTACTTCCTCAATTTTTCTCTTAACTTCTTAAAACTAACTAAGTTCTTGGACTTTGAGTATATGCTTACTAAAAGCATTTGACTTGGTTAAGGCTTCTTGTGCACTAGCTTGGATTTCAGTATCCAGTTGTTTTATCTTCTCACTGATCTCAGCAGTGAAACTCTTCACAGTGCAAAGTTTTACCAACATTTAAATAATTATCTGAGTAATACATTGAATGTCAGTTATTACCTCAAATAACTTTACCTTATTTATTGCCACTTCCTGGCTGATTTTCTCTACTAATTTATCCTATATCTTTGATTTTTCCCTCTCTTCAATTCTCTTTTCTACTTCAATGTTCGGGGCATTTATTTCTTGTGAAAGCATTTCAAGCTGGTCCATTATTAGTGTATCTTCATTTATTTGGACCTTAGGTACTACCTATTGTAAGATGTCCTGAAATTCTCCAAAATCTCCTTGCTCCCGCATTCTTTTCTGAGCTTCTCCTGAGCTACCTTCCTGGTACATAGTTCCCCATACTTTCTCAATTCTTTGGGGTCTAGGGTTCTTGGGTCACATTCTGGTATCACAATGACTTCTTCTAAATTAATTGGCCATTTACCATGCTTTTTATTTTTCTTTTTCTACTCTTGTGGTGAAACCTTAAAAAAAGGTACAATGTCCTTTACCTTGACATTTAGCATTTGTTTCTTGGTAGAGACATTATCTTCCTTCTTTGGCTCCTCGGTAACCCGTGTGTCAGGTGAAATGGAGGGAGTGGTGGATGTAGTGTTTGGTGTTGTGGTCTCGGTAGTCTTAGGCTCACTTTGGCCTTGTGTCTCTTCCTTTTTTACCTTAGGTGCATTTGTCTCTGTAGTAGTACTAGTTCCTTGATCCCTTGATGTATCCATTGATTGCTCGGGATTGAGCCTTCACATTTATCCTTAGAGACTACTTCAAGTGCTTCCATTAGAATAGGAATTTCACCTGGTAGGGATGTTATTTCTAGCTTGGTGAGGTGTTCCTCATCTTATGTGTTTTCTCTAGCAATAGTTACATCCTCATATTTAGCTCAGTCATCAGGATCACCATCTTTGATATCCTCAATGAGTACATCAAGTACAATGTTGTCTATTATGTGGATCTCATCTTGATCTGGTGCATCCTATGTAAGATTTATTTCTTTAGTGGAAAATCATATATCAGGCACCTTGGTATCTGATAGGTCAATTCTTTCTATGGTTTTCAAATCTACATCATCAGTGTGTATTCCCTTCCCTTTTCTCTTTGATTTCTTCTTGGGAATTATGGCTAATGCCATCTTTTCAACTTCCTCTCGGGCTTGTATAACTGAAGTCCAGATGAGTTGACTTTTCTCATCTATGTCTACCAAATTTTCATCAAGTATCTATAGTACTCAGTTCTTCACTCTGAATCTTTTTGAATATTTACTCATGTATTCCTCAATTTTAGGTATTTCCAAAACTAGGGATTGTTCCATCATTCTTTTCTTAGTATCCAAGATATATGACCACTTTTGTGAAATTCTTTCCTCTAGTGCCTTCGGTAAGTGTTTGGAAAATTCAACCGGGACTCTTTTAAATTGAATCATCATTTGGATGATTTCCTCTTCAAGTTTATTTTGATCCTCAATTGACAGGTGCTCAAACCGACTGAGCTCAGGATCACTAAGTCCACCATTTTCTATTATTTATTCTTCTACCTCATCAATTGACCAATTTTAATTACTAACAACTTTGAATTAATTATTATCATCTTCTTCATCATCTAAATCATCCTTACCTCTAATCAAATTTCTTCTTTTCCTAGGGGCATCAGTAGTAGTTTTAGTACATCTTTTTGTGCATGTCTTGGTTAGTGTTGTTGCTTTTGGCCTTGATATCTTCACAACTCCTTTCTTCAGTAGAGGTGAGGCTACAATTGTAGACCTTGTTCATGCCCTTGTCTACACATCTAACTACTTCTTTGGATTAGGTGAAGGGGAAACTGGTGTAGAGTCTACATCTTCACTTCATTTCTCATTTTTTCATTTTCTTCCCTGAGTGCTCCAATGTCTTCAAGTTTCCTTGATAACTCATTATTTACTCAGTTGATCTCCTGGCTTACAATAATCATCTGATTGGATGTTTCAAAATGATGCTCAATAAGTCTCAGTATATGATGTAGAGGGTTTGGGCCCCAGTGTTCCTTCCAAGGTTCCAAACCTTTCCTAATCATCCAATGATTAGTTTAGTGTTATCCTCACCACTTAGGATCTCCAAGACCCTCTTCACCAACTTCTCCTCCAAGGTATAGTTGGTATCTAGAAGATACACTACTTCTAAATCCTTTTAGGTCTTCAATTCACTAGGCTCCTACACCAGGACTTCCCCTTTAGAACCCCAAACCCCTTCTTACGATCTTCCCACACTTCATTCTAACTTCCAACTAGCTTATTTACCCTTCAACATCATTTAGGACCAACTCATACACTTCTGGATACATTACCAAGTCATTAGGCATCAAACTACATAAGAGGTCCAATTGGCTCAAATCCTATTAGGCCTATTTTCTCTGATTTTGGGCTCTAGCTTCCAAAATCCCCAAAAAACCTCACAAAAGACATTGAAAATATTTAAGTTTTCTATCAACCCTCTCCAAATCCAAAGTTTAGGCTACTAAATGTACCCACAACCCCTCTTACTAGCAGGCCCTAGTTTTAAGCCTATTATTTAGGCCTCTGGATCAATTTGCATAAAAGACCATCAAATTGGTCTCCAACCTTCCAATCACTTCCTCTAACCTATTGAATCTTCAAGGTCACTCCTAGGGGTTTCCTCAAAGGCCACTAAGTGTTTCCCATCAGGTCATGGATGTACATGCCAATTCCTTTCATACCTTATCATGGCTCACCTGTATTCAGGAGTCAGCCATAAGGCTCCCAATTTGGCCTTGAAGCCTTAGTTCCACAAAAAAAATGTAAATAAAAACTATAAGTAAAAACTCTAACCTAACATCCCCCATGGTTTCAGGCATTTCCATAGGTGGATGTTTAGGTTAGAGCCATTACAAGAATAGTGGCTCTGCAAATGGCTTTTACAGACCAGAAGCTTGAAACATTTTCCAAACTTCACTATACTAACCTATTACCAAAAGAATCAATGCAGTATAAAGACAAAATACTAAACTAAACTTCCATGGATTTGGATCACTCCAATCAATCTGTACAGGTCGTACAACTCAGAGTGAAACCTTGCAAATAGTGAACAATTAATACATGGCGTTCGTACAGGAAGTTCTATAGCATGAAACTCAAACCAAAGATTCATTAACCTTCAAAATATATCATCCCCATGCTCACATACCAAGCATGGGTGGTTACAACTACTTGAACCTCCATTTGAGAAAATTTTCAAAACGTTGCAAAAGTTGCTCAAGAAACTTTTTGCCAAAGTCTCATTTTGCCTATTAGACCCCCTTAATGACTTAGTAAGGACTCCTAAGTCCTAAATACAAATATTTAAGGGCCTAAGACCTTATTTAGGAAATTCCTAACAAAATCCATCACTTAGAGACTTTGGAGGACATTTAGACCAAATGGTTCCACTAAGCTTCCTTGAGCTCATTTGGCTCTTACAAACAAAAAGAAAGGATCCAATCCAATGGATCTTATTGCAAACTCATAAAAACCTATCAAAAACTCCTAAGACCCCTAAAAGACACATTAATTCATCAAGGTGGGAGGTTCTCTACACTAGTATCTTAGTTTCTTTCACTTGTAGTTGTTTAGTCATTTGTCTCATGTCTTCAACAACCAAATTTATCTCTTGTCCAGCTTGTCTAGCATTGTTCATCACATCAATCATTCTCACCATTGGTGTCTCTTGACTGATCTATAGGGCTTTCACTTGTTCAGTCAAATGAATATTTTTCTCAAACAAATAAAAAATTACACTTTCAAAACCATCAAAAATACTGCCTAAACTAGATCCAATATTATCAAATAAATCAACAATCTCTTCTTCATGATAGTTAGTCTCATTTTCCAGAATAGTCATGTTCTTTCTATGAACCACTAAATTCTTTAATGCATCCTTATCTTTCTGGTATTTCTCAATAAACATCTAGATTTGAATCTTTTGATTCTCTATAGTTTGTCCAACTTGTATCTGTCAAGAGTTATGGAGTGAGGTCGAGGTCAAGGCGAGCGGGATTCTGGAGGAAATTCAAATCCTTTGTTGGGTGGGAAATCTTCTACTGCTGGTTATCAGACAACTTTAGTGGTGGGCACGATACTAGGTAAGGATGGGGAGAAGGAAATGGAAGGGGATAATGACCCAGCTTGAGAACGACCCTGTGATGGTGGGAAAAACTATGTCTCGAAGGCTGACACAGACGGTTTTTCCTCTAGGCATGTTCAAAAACTCCCTATTAGTACCTAGAGTAAGGAAAAACTTGCGTCAGGAGAGGGCTCCACAATTGCATCCAGGGGAGATAGATCTCACCCTTGTTCCACCAACTGAGAAAAGGATCCAAAGGCAAAGAATGTTGTCAGTAAGTCCCCTGATGCAATGATTGATGGTCAAACTTTCTTTGAAAGGGCCGCTAAAAATAGCTAGACTTTTCTTTTTGGTGTGAAACTGACCGGGAAATCTTCCTTCCCTCTTGTTGATGTCACATCTAAGCCTGAGAAGGGAATATTCAGTATTTCTCTCCCAAACTCCCTGATTGATCATACAATTGAGGCCATGAAGAACACTCTCATTGGAAAATTCATAGGTCCAAGACCTAACATAGATGTCGTAAGGCTCCTTATGGTGAGAAAGTGGAAACTTAAAGGCCAAGTTGATATTGCTGCCCTACCTAAGGGGTTTTTAACCTTTGAGTTTTCCAGCAATGAAGACCTTTCTGATGTTTTGTGTGGTGGTCCCTGGATATTTGGTAAATCATCCATAGCTCTTCAAAAATGGGGAACAAATCTTGATCTTAATATGGATATGTTTGAATCGGCACTTGTTTGGGTTAGGTTCCAGGGTCTCCCTCTGGAATATTGACATGAAGATGTGTTTTCTAGGCTGGCTAGTTCTTTTGGAGAGCTTATATCTATTGACCCTATGACAGCAGAAAAGAAAAGGTTAGTGTATGCTAGAATATGTGTTAATATTAACTAAAAAGCTGATCTCCCATAAGTTATAACCATTAACTCAAAGCTAGGAACCCATTACCAAATGGTGGATTATGAATCCCTTCCTTTTTCTTGCTTTACTTGCAAAAAGACTGGTCACTAGGCCAAACACTACCCTCTCAAACCTTCAGTGAAGCCTAAAAAGAAAGAACCAAGAGTTCAAAATGGAGAGAGAAAAATTATGTCCCTATTTCATCTGAGACCCCCATCGAAGGCAAGATAGGGGAAGACCAACCCCCTATTAAAGGGGTGATAGAGGAAGGTTAGACTGTTGACATCCTAATAGAGGGATCTATCCCTAAGGTGGTTCTCAAAGAGGTCCAACCTCAATCTAAGGATTTAGAAGTCCCCCAAGTTACTGATCAAGAGAGTAAAGGGGAAAAGGCTAGTATTACTTCTTCAGCAAGTTTGCAATTTGGTAGTGGAAAGATGGATTTTGATCTTGAAGTTGTCTCTCAGGTTATCATAAATGACATGGAGTTTTGCAACCTAGAAAAAGTAGAGAATATGGAGAAGGTTATCTCCTTGGCTACTCTTGTCTCAAGTGAAAAGGTGATTGAAAATCCTGAAATTGAGTCCCTATTTAGTGAGGAAATCATACCTTATGCTAATGATAATAATGGTAACTACTAGTTTGATGTCAGTGAGGAAGAGACTTGGAAAGATTTCCTAGATGAATCCTCTCCAGTCCCAGAAAAAATCTAATCCCCTCGGTCTGAAGTGAAAAACAAGAAAAATAAGAAGCCTCCGAATAAGGGTGGGTCAGGGTCGAATCTTAAAGCCTCAGAATCAGGGAAAAAACTAGAAATTACTCCTCAGGGGGGAGTCCAAACTAGAAGAAAGAAGGCTAATGTGGGATCGCCACAAGGTGGAAGAGGTAGCCCTTCTCGCAAAATAATGAGAGAGCAAGAAACCAAACAGAACATAGTGGATGGTAAGCAGTCTACTATCCCAAAAATTTATTCTCCAACCCTTTAAATGAAGATCATGTCTTGGAACATAAGAGGCCTCAACAGTCCTCATAAACAAGATGTTCTTAGAAACATAGTTAGAGATATTAAACCAGATATCATGCTTATTGAGGAAACTAAAATGTCTAGAGAGAGTTGAAAAAATCAAACCTTTCAAGAATGGCAACTGTGTTGGTTGTGATTTTGAAGGGGCCTCTAGAGGGGTTGTTATTTTATGGAACAACTCTATTGTAAATTGCACTAAGCTCCATTCTAAGAAGAATATCATTCTTATCCATGTCAAGCATCTTAAGTTGGATTACTCTTGGAACCTGATGAATATCTATGCTCCCAATACCAAAAGTGGCAGGCTGAAATTTTGGAAAAGACTAAAAGATATCGGAAGAAACTTCTATTCCCCTAGCTAGATGATTATGGGAGACTTCAATACTCCCTTGCAGGCTAAAGAAAAAATGGGAGGTACCCTTTCCCAAATGGATAGTAGATTGGATCTTATGGAGTTCATAAATGATCTTGATCCCTCATTGATATGGAGCTGGAAGTAATTTCCTACACCTATTCAAATAGAAGAATTGGAGATGATCTAATTCAGGTGAAACTTGATCATTCTCTGATTTCAATTGATTGGCTCTCTAACTTCTCTTGCTCTCTGTCTTCTTCTATCAGGATCGGGTCTAACCATTTCCCCATTACTTTTAATGCTAACTCTTTGAATGGTAAAAAGAATCTTCCCTTTCATTTTGAGAAAATGTGTCTTGCCCATCCCAACTTAAAAGATTGTATCTCTAATTGGTGGGATTACAATCAGGAAGGGAGTGCTATGTACAGAATAGCTAAAAAGTTGAGCAATGTCAAGAAAAATGTTAAAATTTGGAATAAGGAAATCTTTGGAGATATCTTCAAAGCTAAGACTACCAAATAAGAAGAAATAAAGATTATTCAAGATTCAATCCAAAAAGGTCTCTTTGAGGAACTCAGAAAAGTTGAAAATGAGTTGGTGGCTAATTATCACAATATCATTTCTAAAGAAGAGATCTTTTGGAGGCAAAGATCTAGGGCCCTTTGGCTCAAAGAAAGGGATATAAACACTAGATTCTTTCATATGATGGCCATGAAGCATAAAGCTACCAATAGAATTTCTTCTTTGATAGTGAATGACAATAATCTAGTGAAAGAAGAAGATATTAGAAAGGAAATGCTTCACTCCTTCTCATGTATACTATCCAAAGAGGATAACCTTGCCCTAGAAAGTCAACTTGAGATTCTTTCTGCTATCCCATCCCTTATTAATAAATACACAAATTTCAGACTCAAATTTGTGCCCAAAGACAAGGAAATTATAGATACGGTTTTCTCCTTTGAAGGGGACAAATCCCCAGGACTGGATGGTTTTCCCCTCTTTTTCTTCCAGTAGTTTTGGGAGATTACTGGAAAAGATGTTCAAGTGCAGTTAAGGAATTCTTTGCCACCAAATCTCTTCTAAAAGAACTCAATGCTACTTTCTTCATTCTTATCCCAAAAAATCATGGTGCTAATTCGGTGGACTCTTCTAGACCAGTCAGTCTTTGCAATGGGATATATAAGATCATCACCATGGTCATGAAAACAAGGCTCCTTGCTTTGTTGCCTTCCATCATTTCCCCCCAGCAAAATGGTTTTGTGCCTGGAAGACAAATTTTGGATTCAATTGTGGTTGCTCATGAAAACATTCATTCTCTTGAAGCTACTAAGAAGCAAGGTTTCCTTATGAAATTGGATCTTTCAAAAGCCTATGAAAGGGTTGATTGGCATTTCCTCCAAAAAGTCTTAAGTAGTTTTGGCTTTGATTCTGGGGTCATAAAAATTATTGATCAATTGGTTTCCATGGTCTCTTCATCTGTTATTGTTAATGGTGGATCCTCAAAATTTTTCAAACCAACAAGGGGTCTTAGACAAGGGGATCCCATCTCCCCCATCCTCTTTTCTATTCTAGCTAAAGGTCTGGGAAGGTATATTTCCAAGCTTGTTAATGTAGGAACTCTCTCTGGTCTCTTTCCTTCCTATGTTAGTTCCCCTTGCTCCCATGAGCAATTCATTGATGACACTTATTCATGGGTGAAGCTATAATCAAAGAAGCCAAAAATCTTAAAAAATCTCTGACTACCTATACCTCTACAATGGGTCAGCTTGTCAATTGGAATAAGAGCTTCATTTTCTTCATCAACACTCCTCCCGAGCGTCAGACTAAGATTTCTAAAATCCTAGGTTGCAACATTGGTTCTCTTCCCTCTTCCTATCTGGGTCTCCCCTTTTGTTCTAAACCCCCTGATAGCTTTTGGAATCTTATTGTTGATAGATACAACAAAACATTGGTAGGTTGGAAAGGAGCTCTTCTCAGTAGCACTGGAAAACTCCAACTCCTCAAGTCTACTCTTCAAAACCTTCCTGTGTATGCTTTGAGTCTCATCAAGATTCCTCATAAGTTTCCAATGGTTTTAGAGACAATTCAAAAAATATTTTTATGGATTGGAGTGGAAGAAAAGAAAAGATTCAATCTGATTTCTTGGGACAAAGTCTGCAAACCCAAAAATAAAGGTGGTTTGGGGATAAGACCTATGAAACTTATTAATAAAGCTCTCCTTGCCAAACAACTCTGGAGAATGTTTGGAGACCCCAAGCAATGGAACAGGATTATCAGAAGCAAATACTCCTCTGATTCCCACAATATTAAGGACCTCCTTAATAATGATTCTAGGGTCAATGGTTCCTACATCTGGAATAGTCTCTGCTCCTCTATTGATCTCATAAGAGAAGGGACTAGATGGAAATTGGGGAATGGGAGAAACATATATTTCTAGGATGACCCTTGGATCCAAGACAGCCCTTTGAAGGATAATCAAGAGTGGAAGGATATTATAGATCAATCCAAAACTTCTATTGGTTGTAAAGTCTCTGATTACTGGGTCAACAACTCTTGGAAGGACCTCTCTATCCTTGATAGAAGTATGGTCCCTCTTATGTTAGATTTGTAGTCTTGGTCAAGTGTGAACAACTCTTCGGATCAAATTGTCTAGAATCCCTCATCTAATGGTGAATTCTCTGTGGCTTCTACTTTCAAATTCATGTTTTCAAAATAAATCAAGCCTCCTAGTGCATCTATCTGGTATAAAATTCTTATTCCGAAGATTAACTTTTTCTTTTGGATTCTTATCCACAATAAACCCCTTACTATTGACAATTTAGCTAAAAGAGGTTTCAATATTGTCAATAGATGTTTCCTCTGTATGGAACAAGCTGAAACCTATGATCATATAATGCTCCATTGTAAATATACTCAGGAAGTGTGGTCAATGGTTTTTCAAAATTGGACTCTTTGCTGGTTGTTTCCTAACTCTTTGCAGGATTTTTTTAATCAATGGAGATGCCCCTTTGATTCTAACCTTGCCAAAGAATTCTAGAATCTCATCCCACCTCATCTCAGCTGGTGTATTTGGAAGGAGAGAAACAACAGAGTTTTCAGAGAAAAGAGTTCTAATCCTAAAGCCACTTTCAATTCTCTCACTAGAGCTATCAAGGAAAATCTTTTGAATGCCATCAACAATAGAAATAGTAATCTTAAGGGTCTCCTCACAGTTTTGGATTGGAATAACTAGAACTTCCCTCATCAATTCAATCAAAAGTGTTCATCTAGAGATTCTTCAGTCTGGATTGCTCCTCCCAATGGTTGGGTTAATGCCAACTTTGATGGGACCTCCAAAGGCAACCTGGGGATTTTCAGAGGTGGTGGCATTATCAGAGATAGTAACGGCATATGTCTTGGTGCTATCTCTATTCCTTTGGGCACCCAGACTAATCACAAGGTTGAAGCTTTGGCCACTTTAAACACTATGTTAATGGTGCAAGATTTGGGATTCAAAAAAGTCTGGATCGAAGGTGATTCCCTTAATGTCATAAATAATATTAGAGGAATAAACACCCCCTCCTAAAAATTGAGCATATTATTACTAAGATCAAATCTATCATTAAAAATTTCAAAGGGTGTCACATAACTCATAATTACCATGAAACAAACCAAGTGGTTGATCAACTTGCAAACATTGGTGTTAAAAGTGAAATGACTCAGCAATGGGTTGGCAATACAATCATCAACGATGATCTCATCTCCCTTCTTAATTATGATAAAATTAGGCAAAAAGAAGGAGCTATTAATAGCATTATTAATGTATAATCCCAAGTCTAATCAAAGAGGAGTGAATTTGAATGTCACTCATGAAAAGGTGAAGTACACTTCCAAGATTTGGAAATATTGCCGTTTAATGAGCATTGTCAATGTGAAGTGCGCTATTATTAATAACTATAATAAGAGCCACTCTAAGCACATGAGAAGGATGGAGGATCAACTTAATTGCTTTATTTTCCCCAAGTGTCTTCATTCTGATTGCACTTCTTACTCTAAGTCTGAGGAGCAACTGAAATCTTTGCAGAGAATATTTCTGGGTATGAGGGGTGAGCTAAGAAGAGAAGAGACGATAGAATGCAAATGGAGACAGAAAAAAGAGGTCTGGAGTATCTTGAAGAAGCTTGGCATCCATTAGTTTTTGAAGCACCTCCATGGTCATGACAATGAAATTTCTCAAGCATTTGTGAATGGATGGGATAAGGGCATTGTGAATTTGGGTGGCAAGTCCTTCAGCTTGAGCCTTGACCTTCTGTCAGAAATTATGGGTCTCCCTATTGAAGGTGCTAAGTTCTCTAAGGAGATCAAGATTGGTGCCAAAGCTTATATCCAGTTCCTAGCCACAAATGAGGAGAGAGCTCTACTGGTTAAAGGTAAGAAAGACTATGTTGAAATGGACAACATTGCTAAAGTTTGGGGTTCTGTTATAAAAGTTATTATGGAGTACTTTACCTTAGGGGGTCATTTCTCCAGGGTTTACAACTACCATTTTGCGCTTGCAAACCATTTTAGACACAATAAGAAGATTTTGTTTCCCCTCTTCCTCCTTAGCTCCCTCAATCAAAGCATCTCTGAACATAGAGTGAAGAATGCCCCTATCCTCCATGTAGGGCTTATCCTTCTTATTGTTGAATATGCTAGGGACCATATTCCTGATCCCATCCCTTCTCAGGTTAAGAAACACAAAATTGAGGGTCACCTACCAAGGAAAACCAAAACTAAAAAGACCCCCTATGAGCCCTTTTCTTCTAAGGATAGCCCAGGGAAGGACAAGGAGAGCCCTGTTGCAAAAATCTCTATTGAAGCTACCCATGAGTTGCATCCCTTTCTATTCAATTAGAGCCTGAAAGTGCCCCAGTTCCCTTGGAGAAGAGAAACAATGTGGCTGAGGGTGCTGAGTATTCTACTCCCCATTCCCCTATCAATCAGAACCTAGAGAACCCTAATGGCCCTACTATTAAGGAATGCATCGAGAAGATTCTGGAAACTCATTTTACTGACACTAATACATTTGGGGTGAAATTACGATGGCAATTTGCGACGGCAGGCAAATGTCATGCGGTTTTGGCTTTTTTTTTTCAAATATAGCCCGACACCATCGCAATTGCGATGACAATACATTTGGAACTGTCGCAATTGCGACGTTGTCGGGATATAAGCGCAAAATTAAAAAGGAACGTTGTCATTTGTGTTTTCAATAGCGTCGTAACCCTCCGCGAAATCACATCGGGATATAAGGGCAAAAAAAACAAGAACGTTGTCATTTGTGTTTTCAACAGCGCCGTAACCCTCTGTGAAATCACATCGGGATATAAGGACCAAAAAAACAAGAACGTTGTCATTTGTGTTTTCAACAGTGCCGTAACCCTTCGCAAAATCACAGCTACAATTTGTGAGTACGTTGGGTTTATTTTTGTTTTATCATTATTATGTAATCTGGTATTCAGCTGTTAGAGAGCTAAAATACCCAGAAATGAGGACATATCTGTGTTGAATTTATTGTTAGCGTCTTTGGTTATTTAGAAGTTTAATTTTATTTCTTCATCTTTCAAGCACAAACGTTTTGTGGACCGTAACGTCTTCATTATTTCGGGTATGCAGTGAAACAACCCTAACTTGCAATGTTGTCATTTGTGTTTTCAACAGCGCCATAACCCTCCGTGAAATCACATCGGGATATAAGGGCAAAAAAAAAAGAACGCTGTCATTTGTGTTTTCAACAGCGCCGAGAGAGATTCCCTCCGTGAAATCACAGCTACAATTTCTGAGTACGTTGGGTTTATTTTTCTTTTGTCATTATTATGTAATCTGGTATTCAGCTGTTAGAGAGCTAAAATACCCAGAAATGAGGACATATCTGTGTTGAATTTATTGTTAGCGGCTTTGGTTATTTAGAAGTTTAATTTTATTTTTTCGTCTTTCAAGGACAAACGTTTTGTGGACTGTAATGTCTTCATTGTTTTGGGTATGTAGTGAAACAGCCCTAACTTGCAATGTTGTCATTTGTGTTTTCATTTTATTTGTAGCTATGATTTCGCGGAGGGTTACGGCTTTGGTTATTTAGAAGTTTAATTTTATTTGTTCGTAACCCTCCGCAAAATCACATCGGGATATAAGGACAAAAAAAACAAGAACGTTGTCATTTGTGTTTTCAACAGTGCCGTAACCCTCTGTGAAATCACAGCTACAATTTGTGAGTACGTTGGGTTTATTTTTGTTTTATCATTATTATGTAATCTGGTATTCAGCTGTTAGAGAGCTAAAATACCCAGAAATGAGGACATATCTGTGTTGAATTTATTGTTAGCAGCTTTGGTTATTTAGAAGTTTAATTTTATTTGTTCGTCTTTCAAGCACAAACGTTTTGTGGACCATAACGTCTTCATTGTTTTGGGTATGCAATGAAACAGCCCTAACTTGCGACTACCTTCACGGTACTTGTGTACAATATCATAATGGGACCTTTGACAACTGGCCCTCAAATCTATTTGTAGATTATCTTTGAATATAATCTTTATTGTCTTTCTCTTCTAACTGAGCTTACAATGAAAATAATCCTAATACATTTGTATCCTTTCATTATTTCTAGCAAGCTACCTTAAAAAAGAATGGTAATATTTTTATCTTTTCTATTTAATAATACAACCATTATTTTAGTCTTGGTTATATGGACTTGCATTCTAACCTTCTGACAAAAAGTGTTCCAAGGCCTTCAAGTGCTCTCTCAATGCATGGTCTTTTAAAAAAAAAAAAAAAGATAAGATCAACAACATATAAAAGAACCTTCACCCCATAGTTTTCCAATTGAATAACTTCCCCATCTATCTTCATTAATCATGCCTCTAACTTATAAATGTATATGATATAGGGGGAATAACTATTTGAATCTAGTGTCACCACCAAAATACTTAGACATATTCTTTCTTGTTATCATTTTAGCTCTAACCTTATCATAAAATACATGCACAACTTCTCTATATAAATCTTAGATGATTGATTATTTTATTCTATTCCATAGTTTATCTCTGGGTACCACGTTGAATGCTTTCTTTAAGTCCACAAAACAATAAGCATCTTATGCACCTTGACTGTCCAAGATTTTTTCAATCAAGTCCCTACAAAATAATGTGATGATCAATGGTAGAGTATCTGGGCCTAAAACCTAGTTGTTATTTTCCCCCCTTTCCCTCATTTTCTACCCACACAAAAACCAAGTTTTAAGGTCCTTCACACACCGCAACCTTCTGATTTTTCACTATATATCATTTTCCTAGTAAAAAACATAGAAGCTTTTGACCTAGGGCTTGCTCCCAAATGGTGTAACCTCAACCTCCTAGTTCAAAGCTTTTGGAATATGAAAAAGGACCTCCCTAACTTGCATTGTACCGAGGAAGAAGAATTTCCAACGGTCAAAATTCAAGTTAGGGCCATTTGAATGGCTAAACCCTGAAAACAAGGGTTTCTTAGACCAGCGGACAAGAAAATTGAATAACTCTGATATAAAATGACTCAAAGTTATCAAACCAATTCTAAAAGCATAAAATGGAGATGCTCCAACTTTCAGACAGGTTTTGATCACCCCTTCACATCCGTACACCGTACTGTCACCGTGATTTGCACAGAAAATTGCTCTGAAACAGGTAGTTTTATTGATTTGAAAGCAATTTGAATACAATGAGGATCTCTTCAATTTCCTCAGTCATTTGGAAGCCTAAATAGGCTCTCCCCACCATTGGCTTAACCATTTTTATGGTTGTAGTTTCAGGGTATGTGTACATTATCATGTTGTCTTTACAGTGACTGTCCTCATTCAAGTGGCAATTACACAAGGGACAGTCACTGTGAGATGTCCTCATTTGTGACAAGGACAGTCACACATGAGGACATCTCACAGTGACTATCCCTTGTGTAATTTCCACTTGAATGTATTGTTATTCAACCACATTTATGGGGCCATTTGGACCACGACACACAGTAGCATCTACAGAGAAGAAGTTTGGTATGCAATGGTCTTGAAACCTCCTGAGAAATTCTTGGTATGCATTTGTGTGGTGCAAAAGCTTCGTTGAAAGAGAAAAAGAAGAAAAGAATAGAAATGATTTTTTTTCTTTTTATGTCATATACTGTAACCAGCTACTTATAACTTGCAAAAATTATTATAACCATTTGAAATTGAAACTTGGTTTAATGTGAAATTGAGAACTGCTTTATTAGAGCTTTATGTGATTTAGATTCAGACATCAAGAACATTGTTTGCCTAATATTGTGATTAATGCTTATTTATTAATATCTCATACTAATAGACAATTGATAATTGTAGGGAAAACATCATTGGGGGTCTTTGAGGATCCACCAGAAGCCAAGGAGAAAATGTATTCAAATGCTAAAAATGGTGTAATAGTCCTTACAGCTGTTGAACCTTGCTGTGTAGATCATCTCTGATTCTCCAAGTTCAATAGTACTGTGGTATTCCTTTGGATACTTCTAATGGAAAATTTCAGACATCAAGTTCTTTTTGTATGAAACTACTACACTTGTAATCTGTAGTTTTAAACTTTTAGTTTATAAATGTTCATCAGCTTTAGTTCGTATGCTGCCATTTCAAGTATGATTAATGAAGTTACCTTTATCACAGGATGAAAGTGAGCAGTCAGCATACTGGTACGGAGCTGGCAGCATTGATACGGTGACTAGGGCATCGTTTAATGGTGGTATTGTGTTTTCCCGTGTTTAGGGCATCGGCCTTTTGAAGCATTGCCTTCATCTTTCTTAAGTCTGAGTTTTAAGTTTGTTTATTTCCATCCTAACTTGATTTTCCCTCTTCGGTTTTGCGGTACTGTGAAGGTAGTCGCAAGTTAGGGCTGTTTCATTGCATACCCAAAACAATGAAGACGTTACGGTCCACAAAATGTTTGTGCTTGAAAGATGAACAAATAAAATTAAACTTCTAAATAACCAAAGCCGCTGTTGAAAATACAAATGACATGGTTCTTGTTTTTTTTGCCCTTATATCCCGATGTGATTTCGCGGAGGGTTACGACGCGGTTGAAAACACAAATGAAAACACAAATCCCTTGTGTAATTGCCACTTGAAGGAGGATAGTCACTGTAAACACAACATGATAATGTACACTTATAGTGAGTGTACATTATCATGTTGTCTTTAGAGTGACTATCCTCATTTGTTGAAGAAGAAAAGCATTAATGTGGCTGAATACCAATACATTCAAGTGGCAATCACACAAGGGACAGTCACTATGAGATGTCCTCATTTGTAATTGTCCTTACAGTGAGTGTACATTATCATGTTGTCTTTAGAGTGACTGTCCTCATTTGTTGAAGAAGAAAAGCATTAATGTGGTTGAATAGCAATACATTCAAGTGGCAATTACACAAGGGACAATCACTGTGAGATGTCCTCATGTGTGACTGTCCTTGTCACAAATGAGGACATCTCACAATGACTGTCCCTTCTGTAATTGCCACTTGAATGAGGACAGTCACTGTAAAGACAACATGATAATGTACACATACAATGAGTGTACATTATCATGTTGTCTTTACAGTGGCTGCCCTCGTGTTGTATATTCTTCTCTGTAGATGCTACTATGTGCTAGGGAACTTCTTAGAACTGTTGGTATATTCTTACAACTTGTTATACCTGGGATATTCTTCTCTGTAGATGCTACTGTGTGTCGTGGTCCAAACAGGCCCATAAATGTGGTTGAATAGCAATACATTCAAGTGGCAATTACACAAGGGACAGTCACTGTGAGATGTCCTCATGTGTGACTGTCCTTGTCACAAATGAGGACATCTCACAGTGACTCTCCCTTGTGTAATTGCCACTTGAAGGAAAAAAGCATTAATGTGGTTCAATAGCAATGTATTCAAGCAGCAATTACACAAGGGATAATCACTCTGAGATTTCCTCATTTGTGACTATCCTTACAGTGAGTGTACATTATCATGTTTTCTTTACAGTGACTGTCCTCATTTGTTGAAGGAAAAAAGAATTAATGTGGTTCAATAGTGATGCAGAGTAGTCAGCAAGAAACTTGGATCTATGTCCCAACCCACTTCAAGACACCAAAATGACTCAACCAATCAATTAGGCTCTGATTTCTATAGGTTAATGTTTAAATGCTGCAAAGTAATGAATTTGAAGGTTTCAAGGATCACACAACAACTTATGGACTCAATCCCATTCAATAACAAATTTCCTTTTAGGGACAAGTTCCTTGATTTTCTATCAAAAGAGACTTTTAAGGTTCTAGATCTTACTTCCTGTAGAAAAACTTAGAAACCCCTTAGATATCATCTAAATAACAAGAATCATGCATTGGTTGTGATCTAAACAACCCAAGACATCAAAATAACAAACTAAGCTAGTGACCCTAGTAGGTCTCCCAAACCTGCTCTGCAGCCATAACTCTGCAACTTGCCAAAGGACTCTAAGAAGTTATATGTTTTTTGAGTACCCTTTTGGGATTTCTAACAGACCACCAACTCCCAGACCCTGAATCCACTCTAGCATATCAATGTCTTCATTGAGTCTGTAGACCTAATGCATGCTTTTAGGTGTGGGTTCCAAAACAAAGCATTGAAAATGGGTGTATGAAACCAAGATCAAAGTTTTGGAGTGTTCTCCTGATCCAGATAAACAAGAATGCACAAGTTTTCAAGTCCTCAATACGATGCAAGCTTCTGATTTTAATCTGATTACCATCTTCCCAGCCAAAAACATGGTAGTTTTTGATCTAGGGCTCGCTCTCAACAAATGTAGATGCAACCCCCTGCCAGGCAAAGCAACAATCTGGGTATGATAAGGTGAAATTTTGTAGTCCTTTTGGGTATGATAACAGTTCCAGTTTCCAATAAGATGGTTCATTCTTATAATCTAGCTTCAATTTCTCTTGTGAAAATCTTTTTTTCATTTTATGGGTGGTAAAATATAATTATTATGCTAGAGGTGTGTACTTATGGATGATAATGAAACAAAATGATAAGATTTAAGACTCTTGTTTTTTTTTTTAAATAGCAATTTAAGTTTCCTTCTATTATAAATTACTGTTTTTCTATTTTTTAATGTATCTTTCCAGATCTTTTATATCAATTTTATTTATGAAATATAAATATATTAATAACGTTTTAGTGTTTTTAGGATTAGTTTATATCAATTCTATATATCATCATTCGTCATTCAATTGTCAGTATTATTAATTTAGACTGTGCAATTGTAGAACTACTCAAATATGGGTTGGATGGATACTCAAGCAGGGGAACCCTCCTCAAATATCTCAAGCAGTGAACTTGGAAAAATGTGTCTTGAAGGAACCCTTTCCATCAGAGAGATAAAAGTACAAACAAGTAAAAGAAGCAGGCTCTGCAAATATGTTTTTGAGAAGAAAAATGATAGATTATTCGAGTATGGTTCATGAGGTATATCTAAAAAGACATTTTTTTTCTTATTATAATAAAAGAGGAAGTTGTGAATGTCAAAGTTGAGTGAAACAAAAATTATTTTCATCAAATTTTGTTAGGCTTGCTTTTGGGAATAGTTTCTTACAATATTGCTATTAAGATTTTTATTGTGTAGTTTTTAGATTAGGTTTATAAAATTATATTTCATGAGTAGTGATTCATATTAATCAATTAACGATACTTTTGGAAGGTATTTTCAATGTGTCAAATTTTGATATTTTTACAAGAATTAGATTGTGTAATTTTTTTAATTAAAGTCATTGACTCATATTTCATAAATAATAGTTCTCATGAATCCATCTCTTATAAGATTGAATAGTCTATTTAGGAAGTATTTCTGATAGTATGTCAAATTATGATATTACTATTACCATTAGATTTCCTGTCAACCTCGTTGACCCATATTCTTCTCTGTAGATGCTACTATGTGCTAGGGAACTTCTTAGAACTATTGGTATATTCTTACAACCAGGTTACACCTAGGATATTCTTCTCTGTAGATGCTACTATGTGCCATGGTCCAAACGGGCCCATAAATGTGGTTGAATAGCAATACATTCAAGTGGCAATTACACAAGGGACAGTCTGATGTAGAGTGGTCAGCAAAGAAACATGGATCATTACCCAACCCACTTCAAGACACCAAAAATGAATCAATCCAAAAAATCAGACTCTGATTCTTATAGGTGAATGTTTGAACTCTTCAAGGTAATGAATTTAAAGGTTTCAAAGATCACACAACAACTTATGTACTCAAACCCAATCAAGTTCAATTTTCTCTTTAGGGACAAGTGCTCTAAATTTGATCAAATGGTGTTCTTAAGGTTCCAGACCTTACCCCCTTCAACAAAACTTAGTAACCACTTAGATATCACTTAAATAACTAGAAACATGTATTAGTTTTGGTCCTAACAGCCCAAGGCATCAGAATAGCAAAATGACCTAGTGGCTCTAGTAGGTCTATGAAACCTGCTCTGCCCCATTAACTCTGCAGATTGCCGAAAGACTAAATGACATTATGTGATTTCTAGACACCCTTTTTGATGTTCTTTCAGACCTCCAAACCTCAGACCCCAACTCCACTCCTGCACTCCTCTTCTCTTGTCAAGTCTGCAGACCTAATGCATGCAATCAGGCTTGGGTCTCAAGACAAGTGTTGAAGAATGGGCTCCTGGAATTAGAATCAGAGTTTTAGATTGTTGTTCATACCTTAGAAATTCACAAAAACCAAGATTAGGGGTCCTTCACACACTTCTAGACTCTGATCCTTCATTTCTCATCAAATCCTAGTAAAAAACAATAGAGTCTTTGAACTAGGGCTCGCCTTCACCATGCACAGACTTAACATCCTGTTCTAAAGCCTTTGGAATATGAAAATATACATGTCTAACCTTCATCTTTCCGAGAATAAAGAATTTTCAATGGTTAAAACTCAGGTTATGGCCATAAGAGCAGTCAATACCCTGAAAACAAGGGTTTGCAGACAAGGTTCAGAGAAAATACAATAACTTTGATTTAAAACAAGTTAAATCCTCCAAACCAACTCTCAGAGTATCTAATATCTCTAATACAATTTCCAAGCTAGTTTGATCATACAACCATCATCCGTACATCCGTACAGAGTTAGTTTTTGCACAGGAAATGCTCTAAAACAGGGTTATTTATTAAATTTTGAAAGCAAAATGGTTCTCCAAGTCTCCTTTGCCATTCCTTTGACCATTGGAAGCCTAAAAAGGCTCTGTGGACAGTTTCTTAACCATCTAGATGGTTATGTCCGTTCAATACAACAAATAACAACTTTTGAAGTAACTTTTAAAAGTTGCATTACATATTGTTAACAATTTTGCAAACATTCTTGCCGAGAAAGGCTAAAATGTGTTTTGAATAGTTTTAGACCTTTATTAATCTTCCAAAACTCCTAAAACACCTAACAGACACCTAGCAATCAAATTACATCCAAAGACTAATTGATACCCAAGGCTTATAACAATACCAAGGGGTCATAGTCCAAACATGTGGATGGGTTACAAGGAGATGTTAATCAATCCTTTAACCATTATTACAAACAAGAAAACTTAAATACTAAACCATTGAAAACATCTTAAAACATTTAGTCTATCAATCCTTCAACACAAGGCTCCATGGTGATATGATGTAACCTTAGGAAAGTAGGTGCTTGTTTCAATAGGATGGGATGACTTCTTGGCTTCATGGTGTCTTTCTTCAATCACATGGTTTTTGGTTTGCATGAGGGATGCCCCTGCATCATAGTCACTGTGAGATGTCCTCATGTGTGACTATCCTTGTCACAAATGAGGACATCTCACAGTGACTGTTCCTTTTGTAATTGCCACTTGAATGAGGACAGTCACTGTAAAGACAACATGATAATGTACACATACAATGAGTGTACATTATCATGTTGTCTTTACAGTGGCTGCCCTCATGTTGTATATTCTTCTCTGTAGATGCTACTATGTGCTAGGGAACTTCTTAGAACTGTTGGTATATTCTTACAACTTGTTACACCTAGGATATTCTTCTCTGTAGATGCTACTGTGTGCCGTGGTCCAAACGGGCCCATAAATGTGGTTGAATAACAATACATTCAAGTGGCAATTACACAAGGGACAGTCACTGTGAGATGTCCTCATGTGTGACTGTCCTTGTCACAAATGAGGACATCTCACAGTGACTGTCCCTTCTGTAATTGCCACTTGAATGAGGACAGTCACTGTAAAGACAACATGATAATGTACACAAGTACCGTGAAGGTAGTCGCAAGTTAGGGCTGTTTCATTGCATACCCGAAACAATGAAGACGTTACGATCCACAAAACGTTTGTGCTTGAAAGATGAACAAATAAAATTAAACTTCTAAATAACCAAAGCTGCTAACAATAAATTCAACACAGATATGTCCTCATTTCTGGGTATTTTAGCTCTGTAACAGCTGAATACTAGATTACATAATAATGACAAAAGAAAAATAAACCCAACGTACTCAGAAGTTGTAGCTCTGATTTCGCGGAGGGAATCTCTCTCGGCGCTATTGAAAATACAAATGACAACGTTTCTCTACATTATCATGTTGTCTTTACAGTGACTGTCCCTTGTGTAATTTCCACTTGAAGGAGGACAGTCACTGTAAAGACAACATGATAATGTACACTTACAGCCCGTGTACATTATCATGTTGTCTTTAGAGTGACTATCCTCATTTGTTGAAGAAGTAAAGCGTTAATGTGGCTGAATAGCAATACATTCAAGTGGCAATTACACAAGGGACAGTCACTGTGAGATGTCCTCATTTGTGACTATCCTTACAGTGAGTGTACATTATCATGTTATCTTTATAGTGACTGTCCTCATTTGTTGAAGGAAAAAAGCATTAATGTGGTTCATTAGCAATGTATTCAAGCGGCAATTACACAAGGGATAGTCACTCTGAGATTTCCTCATTTGTGACTATCCTTACAGTGAGTGTACATTATCATGTTGTCTTTACAGTGACTGTCCTCATTTGTTGAAGGAAAAAAGCATTAATGTGGTTCAATAGCAATGTATTCAAGCGGCAATTACACAAGGGATAATCACTCTGAGATTTCCTCATTTGTGACTATCCTTACAGTGAGTGTACATTATCATGTTGTCTTTACAGTGACTGTCTCATTTGTTGAAGGAAAAAAACATTAATGTGGTTCAATAGCAATGCATTCAAGTGGCAATTACACAAGGGACAGTACATGCCCATTAAAGTTGGTGTTTTGTTATCTAGCATGACAATGGAGACAACATACTCTATGTCAATTTTTCTGATCAAATTTCCCTCCGCCAGGCAAAGCAACAATCTGGGTATGATAAGGTAAAGTTTTTGCAACAATTTCTTGCTGCTGCTAAGGTTACCATTGTTTATGGTTTCTATTATATAGTTCTATCTATATTGCTATATGGCCTTTTGTTTAGGATTAAGTAGACGAGGGAAAATATTTCTTTTGTGGATTGTAAACAAAACATTGAATTATTTCAGAGAACAGATCTAAATCTATAAGATGCTACGATGGAGCACATGACCATGTACTTGTGAATATGAGGATCCATGTTAATCAAATGACTGCTTTATGTAAATTACTTTTGAGTAAGTAAAAGGCAATACAATTTTTCAAAGTGTGCAAGGATTTTTATGATATACAGGTGTATGAAGAAATGAATCTGTGTTGTTTTGTATCAATATCAAACATCTCTGATATATTTTCATGTTTTTATAATCTATTTTGTAGATGGAAAGTTGAAATGCCAGCTATCCTAGAGCAGTCAATAAGAATATTGTCTGATGCTGGTCTTGGTATGGCCATGTTCAGTCTGGGTATGTTTTGAATTCTTCTCTATCTCTCTGATTGAGGAGTACTCGATATATGCATGTGCTTTTTTCTTCTTTGATGGTTGTGAAGCTCTGTTTGTTCTAAATACCACCGTATTGCAATTGTATTAGTTTCATTATTTTCTCTATTTTCATTATTAGTTTCACCGTATTGCAATTGTATTAGTTTCATTATTTTCTCTAAATACCAATGCTCCTGTTTTAGGCAATAAGTTTGTTGCATTCCATGAGCCATTGGTCAAGTTTCTTCTACGAGCTTCTGATGCCTCAAAATCTAAGCAGCACCTACGCATGCCTCGTTGTGGTTGATTATCATTCTGAACATGAATTATAATGAGTAATCAGTTTTGGGCCTTGGAATCTTGTATGTAACATGCACAGGCATTTCATGGCTAAATGAATCTATTTTAAAAGCATCAACTTTTCTTACATGATGCTGGATACATAAGTAGAACAAGCGTATATCAAATTGGAAGCAATCAGAACTCCACAATGACATATTATTTAGAGTACTCTTCAGTTTAAGTAATAATGCATATATTGACACTGTAAAGACAACATGATAATGTACACTCACTGTAAAGACAACATGATAATGTACACTCACTGTAAGGACAGTCACAAATGAGGACATCTCACAGTGACTGTCCCTAGTGTAATTGCCACTTGAATGTATTGCTATCCAGCCACATTAATGCTTTTCTTCTTCAACAAATGACGATAGTCACTGTAAAGACAACATGATAATGTACACTCACTGTGTACATTATCATGTTGTCTTTAGAGTGACTATCCTCATTTGTTGAAGAATAAAAGCATTAATGTGGCTGAATAGCAATACATTCAAGTGGCAATTACACAAGGGACAGTCACTGTGAGATGTCCTCATTTGTGACTATCCTTACAGTGAGTGTACATTATCATGTTGTCTTTACAGTGACTGTCCTCATTTGTTGAAAGAAAAAAGCATTAATGTGGTTCATTAGCAATGTATTAAATAATTTTTTTTTTATCCACCCACGGGCGTCGCAATTTGGACGGGCTCCCATCGTAATGCGATGCAGGCACCCGTCGCAATTGCTTGGGAGGCCCATTGCAATCGCGACGGCCCTCCGAAGCCATGCGACGCCCATGCCGCTAACAAATCTTAGCGACATTGCGATGGGAGGGCGTCACAATTGCGACGGCTACCCATAGACGTCGCAATTTGTGACTAAAAAACTATGATGTCTATGGGTGTCGCTATTGCGACACATAGCCGTCGCAATTGCCGTCGCAAAATGCCCCCAAATGTATTAGTGTGAGGTGTTGTTGAGCCCTGACTAGATGATAGGTGTTGAAGCTGGTAAAGAGGTTTCTGACAATGAAGTAGAGAACAAGAAAAAAGAGATGGTTGAGAACTCAGGCAATGTCAACCCTAGAGCTACTGATAACATTGCTCTAGAGGATTCTCTCAGCTCTGAGAAGAATAACAACAAGGATGGCAGTAATAACCCCATCGACTACACCAGAACTCAACCTCTGCTGGTCAATCTTAGAAAAATGGATTCAAAGATGAAACATACCCTTATAATTTCCCCTCATGACATGGAAAAAAATAAGTCTATTTGCAGCTACAACCTGGATAAATGGGTGCAAAATGACCTGGAGGAGCTGAAGAATAGATGTATAAAGCTGGAGAATAAGAATGCAATGCTTGAGGAAATGTTTGAGAATCTTAGGAAAGGTAAATCTTCTATTTTTTATTACAGTATTGATCTTGAGGAAAAAATTAAAATTGGTATTGAGAAGACCATGGCCCCTATCAATGAGAAGACCAACAAGAGCGAAGAGATGCTGAAATATCTGCTTGGTCTGGCCAATTCTGGCATGAAAGCAACTCTGGATAACCTGAACACTCTCAGCAACATGTTGGAAGGTAACTGTGACATTTCAAGGAATGTTGACACTACTGGTGGTGCTATTCAAGGACCTAGTACTAGAACACATTCCAAAAATAAACTAAAAATTGGTGATCAGGATTTCCAGAAGTTGAAACAAAATGTTAAGAACATGCAGGGCCAGCTGGAGGAGTTTGAGGGATTCCTGAAGTCCCTGTCTTAGGTGTTGGCGGTCTTTTCTCAGCTTCTTTTCCAGTAGATCTCTTTTTTTCTATTTTGTTGTTTATATGTCTATTGAAAATCTCGGTTTAGACCCTTTGTAGTCTAGTCCTTTCTCAAGGTCAGCTAGTTGTTTTTAGGATCCTTCAAGTTTATCTTTCGTATCTTTTGTAAAGGGTTTCAGGACCCCTTCAAAACCTATTTTTACCATAGTCAAACACTTGTATCTTTCCATGATTAGATCTTTACTCTTCTATGATTAAACCATCCAAAAAGAGATATGAGCTCTGATGCCAATTGTTGGAATGGAGAGATTAGGTACTGAGAGGGGAGGGGTGAATCAGTTCCCTTAATAGCTTTAAACTTGAAACTCAATCTACAAATAGTAGTAATTGATCGATCCAACTGAATCCATTGTATGCAACATTCATTCAATTAACTTGTAAATGTAAATTTTATGAAAACAAATAATAATTCAATCGCATAGCACAAGATATTTTGGTTACGTAGAAAGCCTTGTTAGAAGGTAAAAACTGCAGTAGGGATGACACCCACAAATTCTTCACTACTATAGATAATAAAGTATGTCAATTAAGGCTACAAGTTGTGATCACTTCTGATGATCTTACCCTAGTAGGAGTAACAATAAGATCGACTAGATCTACTCGGTTAAAGGATTTCAACAACACTTCTTGAGTGTGTACTCGGTTAAGAGATTTACAATAAGACTATTAGGTCTACCCTATTAATAGATTTGGCTAACTTTGTTACAATGATTAGATAATAACAAAAGTATATGTAATTGACAACTTATGGGTATGTGCAGGATCATGGTATACCAAACTATGGCCTTAAGTGGCAATGAAAAATTAGAAAATAAGGGTTAGTCAACTTGACGTAAAAGGTTGAGCATCTTATGAACCTTATGTAAAAAAGTTGTAAGAATAGAATCTGTAGAAAATTGAATGTAGTTTCTAAACTACTAACCCTTGTTTGAAATTTATTTTATCTAATTGTTCAAAATTTTAGATTTCAATGCAGTAGTATGAAAATTTTAGGGAAAAGATAAGGAGTACGTGTATGTCTGACCACCTTAATCACAATCAAATGATGATATATTTTCCCAAGATTTTAGATATAAGTAGTACACATAATTTTTTGTAATTTTTGGTGAAATAAATAATTAATTATGAATTTTCTGCTACAACTTTTTTAGAATAAAAAAACTCTCGTGTCTGACCACCTTAACTAATTCAAAATTTTACAAAATTCAAAACTTTTTTTTCTTATAGTAGCTGAAGCATAGAATGTGACACATGTTTTTGATTTCAAAAAGGTTAAACGGTTTGAAAGTTATAGTTATTTTTCAATCAGTATGTCAATTATGACTTTAAAGGTAACTCAACTGAAAAATAAGTAATAATTATTCACTAAACTCAGAATTTGATAGCAATTTATATTGATGGAAAGCTGATAATGTCTGTAAGAAACCCTTTTTGTTTCATCAATTTCAGGTGGAAAAATAGTCGTCAGCTACATGGTCAAAGTCTCAGTATCAAAAACTATCTCATGAAACACACCTAAAGGGTTGACCACCGACATTTGGTAATGCCCAAGAAAATACCAAGCCTAATCAGATATCTGAAATTTTTGGATATCTGATAATATCGGTTATCTAAAATTTCCCACCTATTTTGAAATTCCAATTGCACCTCTTTTTCCAAATTCAAGTTTCATATTAAATTGTATTTTTGTTATGTTAATATTAATTGTCTTGTGTATTTTTTTCAATTTTAAAATATATATTACATTTTTTTTAAATATTAATATTAAATAATAATATCATAGCATTAATACTATAATATAAATTTTTATATTAGTATGTATTATATTATTTGATATACAAAATGATTTTGAAAAAATACCTGCACAGTTGATTTGATGACAGATAGTTTTAGCCCAAGTCCTCTTAAAAGTATCCAACAAAGGATTTTTCTACAGACTCCTTGTAATTTCGGTGGTCTGACTATACTGAATAAGTAGATGTCAATGGACTTCCCCTCAATTGAATAAAATCAATTGATTTTTTAACTCTCAAAATGAAATTTCACATAGATGTAGAACCACCGTACACTCATCATCTGTTCTAGAGACTAACAGTGGCATAAAAATTGATGTAAGAACATTTAAGGTACATTGTCCAAAAAAAGGTATACAAAACCTTTAAATATACATTAAAAAGTGGAGGTGAAGGCTCTAGATGTGAGAGAGGGGGGAGGGGAGAGAGTAGGAGAGACGGGAATTGGAGAGAGTAGGATAGAAAGATAAGGGGAAGGAGAGAGAGAGAGAGAGAGAGAGAGAGAGAGAGAGAGAGAGAGAGAGAGAGAGAGAGAGAGAGAGAGAGAGAGGAGAGGGGGGGGGGGGCGGGGGAATTGGAGAGAGTAGGAGAGAAAGATAAGGGGAAGGGGAGAGAGAGGGAGAGAGAGAGAGAGAGAGAGAGAGAGAGAGAGAGAGAGAGAGAGAGAGAGAGAGAGAGAGAGAGAGAAGGGAAGAGAGTAGGATGTTAGAAATAGGGAATATTGAGAGGGGGGTGAATTAGTATTCTACAAACTTTTAATTTTTCCCAATTATGGATATAACAGATTATCTGGATACTTGCATAATAGAGTAAACTAAAGAACATACATAACAATAAAGAAAATGAACTCATAACACATTATTTGTTCTTGAGGAAACCCTGGCCAAGGGAAAACCCCACTGGGGATGGTACCCACAAAGATCCACTAATCAAAAGTATCATGTTAAGGATGTTGACCCTGTTAGGAGCCTGTTACATACATATAGTGTCTCAATCCTGATTAAGGGACTCTAGGCCTTGTTAGAAGACTCAACCCTGCTAAGAGTTGGTAGTATAAAATGATATGATTACTAGATGAGCCCACTGCCCAAACAAGTAATGTACAATAATTCCTAATTACAAAAATAGGGAAAGGCACATAACCTTATACTGCTTGCTTGAATTTTACAACTTCACATCAATATCTTTTGCATACATATATCTCAATCTTTCATTCATTACTATGTCTCCTTCTCTTTACATATGTCTTATATTTATACAAGTTATTAGGAATAATAACTTTTATAGTCGGCTTTACCAAACATAAAGATATTTACACAATACATTTTAACATGCACTACCCAAGGGTTAATATCTAGGATTTCATCCCTTTATATGATTAAGACATTATTTTGATAAACAAAATAATCCCTTAACTATTTACTGATTTTGTCTTCTTCTTTGTTTTGTCAGCTTCAACTCTGTCTCTAACAATAATGTAATAATGTCTTCTGTACAATCCATATAGACTTGTACTCTCAAGTGAGTCTTCAATATACATCATAGTATCCATGTTCAAGTGTGCAAGGACTGAACTTACTTCTATCAACGTCACCAATCAAAACTGTCTCCAGTTACACATAGGAAAATGTTGCTTACACTTAGACAATTTTTCTCTGCGCTTTGTCATACTTTCTCTCTGCCATATGTGGACTTCACATAGATCATATATTTCCATAATGACAACATCTAGATATCTAAGTCAGCCAAATTTCCAACAATCTCCCCCTTTGTCATTGGTGGTATCATATGAGAAAATTGGCTAAGTCTCAAAATTTCAAAACTCAAAATTGTGGCCATAACAAAATATATCTATACTGTCCTTATAACTCCATGTATATCTTATCTATGCTCCCCCTAGGAATACACTTCATTATCATATATATATATATATATATATATATATATATATATATATATATATATATATATATATATATATATATATATATATATATATATTATATATATATATCAATTTTATGCTATCACTCCCCCTTTGACAAAAATGACAAAAAAAGGGTGCCAAAACTATGGATCTCAAAAAAAATGTTTACCTTAATTCAAAATTGTAGAGCCAGTAGGCTTGCAACACAATCTGCAAAGTTCACTTTTATGTTTGCTATCTCTTTCTCCCATGTCTTCTTAGTGGTGTCTGCAACATTGATTAGTGCACATAAACCATAAGATGCAATCTCACATGCATGAAGATTTGCAAAGTTGAACTTCTCATAAGATGTCTTCTTCGATGAAAGACATTCTTCCAACTGTCCTTCAATGATACTTAAATTTTTTGAAATGTGCTCTCTTAGAAGAGCGAATATTCTCAATTTCTTATCTTTTTCATCATTAAGAATCCTTTTTTTCATCATTCATTTTACTAATTCTTTTTCTCAATATTGTATCATAACATTAGGGCTAGCTAAAAGATTTACCTCTGTTTGAATTTTTGTCTCTTTTACTCTTAACTTCTCAGTCACTTCTGATACATAATTGTCTGTATTTGTACATTGCATATACAAAGGTTTTTCTCTATCCAAATTCCTTCTCAGAGATTTTATACACATATCCAAATTATTAATATCATTTATGATATTTTGACTTATTTCAAGAAACATTTTAGCCTCATAGGTTGCCTAAGCCTTCACTATAACTATATCTGGAAAATTTGCAAATTCATTATCTAAAGTCTTCATTACTTCTCTGGCTTTTACCTATGGATCTGCCTCTTTTACTTGATTAGTCACAACACTTTGCAAATTTCCTATTACTTCCAACAATAATCCTTCAAGGCTTTTCACCTTCGTATTCTTTCCAATTATCTTATTCAGGGATGAGATTAACTCCATTTGATCATCATCATCAACTTCTTTTCTAATATCAGAAAAAATTGATTCAATCTGTGGTTTCTTTGCTGCAATCTCACGGATAGGGCTGATTTATACCTTTCTTGATGTTACTTTGTATTCTTTCATCTCTATATTAACTTGAGTTTCTTCTTGATCATCTAATTCCTTCTTTGTTTCCTTTCCTTCTTTCTCAATATACCTGTCCTGCTCTTCTAAAGCCAAATTGTCAACAATTGATGCAGGAGCATCTCGGGTCCTTGAAAATCCCATGTCACCAAAAAGATATTTGAAGTTTGTCTGTGATGAAGGGTGCTCCCCTTAATACCACAAAAACATAACAGAAACAGAGAAACAACAACAATATGCAAGAACAGAAAATTGGCTTCTTATTATCTCCACAAATGTGGAATTACAGACTTTCAGAATTACAATATGCAAAGCCACATGGGCATTCCCTTACAATATTCTGTAGGAAAAAGCCTCAAATCAATACCCAGAACTACCCTAGAAACACTACGGGCCCTTCTTTATATAGGCAATTTCCACCACCCGAGAAGGTTCCAAAAATTTTGCCCATAGGGCTGACCAAACTTAGAATTATTTTATTTTTCAATTTATTACATCAAAGTCAGCTCAAAATAACTTTTGAAACCTGAACATAAATTTTGAAGAAAAATTATTTTCTGCCATTTCAGGTGACTCGACTTCCGGAGGACCATTAGTCATCACTAGTTGACCCGATTGACTATTATAACCCCATTTCAGAAAGGGCGCGGGGAGCTCTACAATGCTTGAATTAAGCAGGCTTTATTTAGCCCAAAATTAGACCTCATCTGGGGCCTCTAAAGCCTTCAAAACTGAGCTCAAAGTTTCTATACCCTACTGCCAATACCAAAAATTTTCAATATCTTCAAAACTAGACCTGATCTAGCCATGAAACTTTACTAGTAGGTTGATATGACTGAGATGAACCTCCACATGTGAAATCAGAACATTCCGAGATCATATGACCAACTTACTAAAAAATAGCAAGTTTCCATAAATAGCAGCTCTACATAAGATAGCCCCTATTGAATACAAAAACAAAAATATTTTTGGGTGATGCAAGATTGCTCTTACACCCAAGATGCTCCTGCATCAGTCTGTGTTGTTGAGTTCCTTCTTTGACTGAGTTTCTCGGTAGTTGGCCAGTTTCCCTTGGTTACCGAGTATGGTTGGTTATCTCTTGGGTGGTCAGTTATTTCTCTGGCGCTTGACGATGCTTGTATGTTTCTCTATCATCCTTTCTTACCGAGTAGTTTATTTTAGTTTTGGTTGAGGCTAACTTATGCATTAATTTTGGGGTTGCAGATTTAATGTTGGTATCCATCATTGGGAATTGTGTGGTCCTAGATCTGACCTTTCCTTCCGTTGATTATGGATCTAAAGGCCGACTCAGTTCGGTAGCCTCTTGTATAAGTATAGTTGTTTGGTTAGAGTTTAGGAGGTAGTTTTTTTATAGAAGATAGAATATACAAAAAGAAGATTGTTGGTAGATCCTCAAATGTTGGAGGACTTCTATAATTCATTGTAATATCTAGCCATAACTGGGAAGGCCTTACAACCCAGCATGTATGAATCAATTTAAATGAATAATACATTGTTGATCTTACATTCTCTCTCACTGTGTTGTTGTTTCTTCTACGAGTTGTTGAGAAAGATTGGATCTATAGGGTGTGCCATCCATTGGCCCCTAAGGCCCCTCCTCTTATGTCAAGTGGTATCAAAGTGACATGAGATTTGGATCTAGGTTTGCAAATCTAGATTTGTAGGTTCCTTCTTGCAAGTCCTAGTTGATTGGTTGTGGGATAGCAGATTACGATCTAACCTACAATTGTAGAGGATTTCAAGATGGTTCATGGGAACTGAGAGGAAGATCCAAGATTAGTTGATATGCTAAGGTAGATTGCTACAAGATTGGAAGCTATTGAGATAGCCTAGCACAGAGGAAGAAATCTTGAAGATGTTAGTGATGATGAAATTAAGAACAAGAAAGTGTAGATCCTACACCTATAATGGATCAAGGTGAGGAAATGTTATTGAAGGCCTTGACAAATTTGAAATCTACACCACATTTTAATCCTCCTGAATATAGTGGTAAATTGGATTCTGATGAATTGATGGATTAGATCACCGAGATGGAGAAATACTTGAGTATGAAAATTTCCCTGATGATAAGAAGTTGAAGATTGCAAGCAAAAATTTGAAAGGTCATGCATCCTTGTGGTGGGAGCATCTGCAATTGGATCGGAAGAAGAACGAAAAAGATAAAATCAAGGTATGGAATAAAATGGTGAATAAATTGAAAGGAAAGTTCTTACCTTGTGATTATCAGATTAACCTAGTTAGGTGAATGTAAAGTTTGAGGTAGAAAGATAGCTCGGTAAAAGAGTATACTAAGGAATTCTATGGATTAGATATTAGATCTAGACATGATGAGGATGATGTGGAAAGAATTGCTAGATACCTAAATGGTTTGAGAGTTTCCATCCAAGAGGAAATTAGTTTGGTCAAGTTGGAGAACATTGAAGAGGCTTATCAATTTGCATTGAAGGTTGAGGAGAAATTGAACAAGAGACATGAATAGAGACAGAGGTCAAGGTGGTAGATTCCCCTAAGGAAGAAGAAGATCCTATGGTGAAAATAGTAGATCTGAACATGAAAAGAAAAATTTGGACAAAGACAAGACTGAATGGAAAGGTGAAAGTTCATCTAGAGGCAGAGGTAGTAACTACTGAGGTGGTTATAAAAGAGGTAATTTCTGAGGAACTTGTTACAATTATGGAGAAGAAGGACATAGATCTTTTGAATGTACACATGCTAGTAAGAAGGCTAGTAGCAGTAGAAATGCTTTGGTGCAAGAAGAATTACCGAATGAACCTGAGAAGGAAAATAACTTGATGGTAAGGAGAGCACTATGGAATGAAATAAAAAAGGAAGATCCGATAAGGAAAAGTTTGTTCAAGACTAGATGTAGAGTTTTTGAAAATTTTTGGAAGATAATCATTGACAACGGTAGCTTGGAGAATCTAGCATCTAAGAAAATTGTAGTTGGAAAGGTTGGAACATCTGAAACCCTATTAGATTTTATGGATCAAGGATGAGCATACACTCTTAGTAAGTAAACAATGTTATGTGAATTTGAAGATTGGAAACTAGTATGATAAGGTGTTATGTAATATCATGGCTATGGATTGTTGTCATATTTTGTTGGGTAGACCTTGGTAGTATGATAGACATGCTATATATGATGGGAGATTTCATAAGTATACTATTTTGGCTGATGGAAGAACCTATTAGTAATGTTTACACATCTGTGAAAGTTTGGTTGATGGAAGGAAGAAAGTTTGTTAAGGATTTGAAAAAGAATGATGTATGCTTTGTTGTGATTCCTAACAAACCAAGTACGAAAATAGAGGATAGTATTCCTGAGGAGATTGATAAGTTACTCACTGAGTATAGTGATATCATTTCTGATAATGTACTTGATGGTTTTCCATTGAAGAGAAGCATTGATCATTGCATGGATCTTATCCCTAGAGCTAGTTTACTGAATAAGGCACCTCATCAGTTGACACCCACTGAGAATCAAGAATTGAACCAACATATTCAAGAGTTGCTGGATAAAGGTTTGATTAGAGAAATTTTGAGTCTATGTGTAGTACCTTCTGTATTGGCACCTAAAAAGAATGGGGAATGGAAAATGTGTACTAATTCCAAAGAAATCAACAAGATAATAGTGAAGTATAGGTTTCCTATACCGAGAATGGATGACATAATGGATAGTTTGACAGGAGCAAAGTGTTTCACAAAGATTGATTTGAAAAGTGGATATCACCAGATAAAAATCAGAGAAGGTAATGAATGGAAGACTACTTTCAAGACAAAAGAAGGTTTGTATGAGTGGTTGGTTATGCCCTTTGGTTTGACTAATGCACCAAGTACTTTTATGAGGATGATGAATGAAGTTTTGAAGAAATTCTTGGGTAAATTTGTGATTGTATATCTTGATGATATTTTGATATTCAGTAAGACTAGAGAAGAACATTTGTTGCATGTTAGAAAAGTGTTGCAGAGATTGAAGGAAGAAAAGTTGCTGCTAAATTTGAAAAAGTGTTCATTCATGAAAGAGGAGATTGTGTATTTGGGATTTGTAATTTTATCTGATGGTTTGAAGATGGATCCTGAAAAGGTTGAAGCTCTTTTGAATTGGCCTACACATGTGAATTCTAGTGAGGTAAGATCATTTCATGGTTTGGCAAGTTTTTACCAAAAGTTCATAAGGAATTTTAGTTCTATTTGTAATGCTATGACCAAGACTATGAGAGGAGATAAAAGAGAATTCAAGTGGACACATGGAGCTGATAAGAGTTTTGAGACTCTGAAGTAGAAGGTTTTTGAATTGCCTATTTTGGCATTTCTTGATTTCAATAAGGTATTTCAAGTGGAATGTGATGCAAGTGGTAGTGCAATTGGAGCTGTGTTGATTCAAGAAGGTAAACTTGTTGCTTTCTTTAGTGAAAAGTTGAATGATGCTAGAAGGAAATATTCTGTGTATGATCAAGAATTCTATACTATTGTTCAAGCACTGAAGAAATGGAGACATTATTTGATACCAAGTGAATTTGTGTTGTATACTGATCATAAGGCTTTACAATATTTGGGTAGTCAGAATAAGTTGAACCAGAGACATATGAAATGGGTTGAGTACTTGCAGAGTTATACATTTGTGATAAAACATAGAAGTGGAGTCACTAAACGAGTTGTTGATGCATTGAGTAGAAGACCTTTGATGACCAAGATGAAATTGAAGTTGTTTGCTTTGATGAGATGAGAGATTTGTATGAAATTGATTCTGATTTTTTTGAGCCATGGAGAAAGTGTAGAGCACCTATTCAAGATCAACTAAGTACAAAATTGGAAGAATATTTCATTCAAGAAGGTATGTTGTTCAAAGGTATTCAATTGTGTATACCAAGAGGACAAATGAGAAACATAGTAGTGGTTTGGCTAGACATTTTGGTATTGATAAGACATTGAATTTTCTTAAGGGGAAATACTTTTGGCCTCAGTTGTATAAGGATGTTTAGAAATTTGTGAAAAGTTGTGGGATTTGTCAAGTTGCAAAAGGAGTAAGTCAGAATACTGGTTTGTATGTACCAATTGTTGTACATGAGAAACCTTTGAGTGACATCAATATGGATTTTGTTCTTGGCTTACCGAAGATAGTAAGAGGTAATGATTCTATATTTGTTATTGTGGATAAATTTTCTAAGATGACACATTTCATACCATGTAGAAATACATCAGATGTAGTACATGTAGTAGATCTTTTCTTTAAGGAAATTGTGAGATTGCATGGGTTACCGAGGAGTATTATCTTTAACCGAGACAGTAAATTTGTTGGATACTTTTGGAAGACTCTTTGGAAGAAGTTTGGAACTGAGTTAAAATATAGTTCTACATTTCACCCACAAACCAATGGATAGACTGATGTTGTGAACAAAAGTTTGGGTAATCTTTTGAGATGCTTAGTTGGAGACACACCGAGTAATTGAGATTTTGTGTTGGCACAAGAAGAGTTTGCATACAATAATTCAGTGAATAGGAGTATTGGAAAGACATGATTTGATATTGTGAATGGTATACAACCAAGAGGTATATCTGATTTGAGAGACATTGATGATGAAGGTAAGAGAAGTGTTGAAGGAGTGAAATTTGCAAAGTATATGAAGACATTGCATGAAGATGTGAAAATTAAGCTAGAAGAGAGTAATCAGAAATACAAAGACATAGCTAATAGATCAAGAAGACATAAGACTTTTGATGTTGGTGATGAAGTGATGGTTCATTTGAAGAAAGGTCGATTTCCCATTGGAACCTATGGAAAGCTAAAGATGAAGAAGTTTGGACCTTGCAAGATTCTAAAGAAATTTGATGGTGGGAATGCATATGAGATTTAGTTACCTGATGACATGGACATATCAATGATTTTCAACATTTTTGATTTGTATGAGTGTCATGAACCTGATAAAGAAATGACAGTACCAATAGAGTATCCTAAGAAATAGAATGAAGAAGTTGAACAGATTTTGGAACGAAGAGTTGGTAAAAGAACAAGAGGAAATCAATACATGGAATATTTGGTAAAATGGAAGAATATACCAATTGAAGACAGCTCATGGATTTCAAAGTCTAAGTTAGATGCATCTCAAACCAAACCTACTGAATGATTTGGAGAATCATTTCAAACAACTCCAGGTGTTTGATGCAGGAGTATCTCGGGTCCTTGGTAATCCCGTGTCACCAAAAAGAGATTTGAAGTTTGTATGTATTGCTTGGTTCCTTCTTTGACTGAGTTGGTCGGTAGTTGGTCAGTTTCCCTTGGTTATCAAGTATGGTCAGTTATCTCATGGGCAGTCAGTTATTTCTCTAGGGCTCGGTGATGCTTGTCTATTACTCGGTCATCCTTTCTTACCGAGTAGTTTATTTTAGTTTCTATTGAGGCTGACTTATGCATTGATTTTGGGTCACATATTTAATGTTGGTATCCATCATTGGGAAACATGTGGTCCTAGATCTAACCTTTTCTTTTTTTGATTATGGATATGAAGGCCAACTTAGTTCAATAGTCTCTTGTACAAGTATAGCTGTTTGGTTAGAGTTTAGGAGGTAGTTTTTTTTATAGAAGATAGAAGATAGAAAAAGAAGATTAATGGAAAATCCTCACATGTTGGAGGAATTCTATAATTCATTGTAATATCTGACCATAACTGGGAAGGCCTTACAGCTTGACATGTGTGAATCAATTTGAATGAATAATACATTGTTGATCCCACATTATCTCTCACTGTATTGTTGTTTCTTCTGTAAGTTGTTGAGCAAGGTTGGATCTATAGGGTGTGCCATTTTTTATCCCCTAAGGTCCCTCATCTTGCATCAACAATGTTCTCAAGGTTATTAAAAGTATTATCATCACTATCCAATGTTATATTGGTTCCTTCCACATTCATTGATTCATATTCAATGTTAGTTAATGGTGGTGGAGAGAGATTCTTCTGATGCTCAACTTCTAGAGTCTGTTATGCTGCACTAGATTGTTTACCAACACTTGATGTCATCACCTTTACAACAGCTTGTTCAGTTTCTTTACTGATTTCATCATAATTACCTCCGATTATCTAAATAGTTCTCCTTTTAGTTCTTAGAAGAGTACCAAGTTCTTTCATGATTTTCTTAAAGTGGTCTTCATCTCTAATGTCACATAACTACCTCTCAAAATGTTCTCTAATCTTGTTATCTTCTTCAACTGCTCTCTTCTTCCTATTTAATAATTTCTCAAACAAATCATCAGGTATCTTTCCTTGAATTGAATCAAATTTCTTGTCAGCTAGGATCATGTGCCTGACAACTACATTCTCCAAGTTTAATCTCTCTAAATAGTCATATAACTTATAATACTTGTTCATCTTAGAAAAATATCCTTCTTTAATTATTTGATCATTTACCTTTTCAATCTTAGGCTTCCATTTCTTCTTCTTAACCTTTGTATCCTCATCATCTTTGATTTCTGCTAATTTCCTTTACACTGGGGTAACTATTATCTTTTGTCTTTTACCTAGTCCAGGAGCCATTTCTTTCATTCTTATACTTGGTGGGGTGGAGGAGGATCTTGTAGATTTTCTTGTTTCTTGTTATGCTGGCTCCACTTTCACTACATTCTATAAATTTACAGCTTCATTTGCAACTGCTGATAGGGATGGAATAGACAAAACTTCCTTTTATCCAATATCTTTAAGAGCTACTGCTATATTCTTTGCAATTAAAAATTCTTGTTTTGTCAAACCTAGGTCCTTAAGAATTTTCTTTATAGTACTTTCCACTCTCTTCTTAGATAGCTTTTCACCTTGAATAGACTTTGCAGAGTTCAAGTTCTCCTCAAAATTCCTAAATCTATTGTTGTTTGTATCCAGTTTACATTTCAGAAATCTATTCACATATTCTTCTACTTCAACTTCAGAAATTTCATATCCAAGAGGGTCTATGAACTCTATTCTAGGTTCAAGTGCTTCAATGAAAATTAATAAAGTCAGTGTCAACCATAAAACATATTTCATTCTTATACTTTTCAACTATAGCCTATGGAATTCTTGTTCTTTTCTTCATCAAATTATGAAATGATTTGATTACTAAGGTTACACTCTCATTAACCTTATCTATGGGATATCTCATATACACTCTCTGAATTTTGTCCATGGTGGTTTTGTTATCATTCTGATCTTCTCCAATAGTAAATGGAAATCTTCTCAACAAATGGAAAAACCTATATGTAATCAATGATGAGAATCTAAACTGGGAATTATTAGTCTTTTTAATCTTTTCCAAGTTCTCAAATAACTGAATTCTCAAAATTTTACACATATCCACTTGCAGTTTATCAACACACATCAAATAAGATACATGAATCATACCAGCTGCCATATCATCTTCTCTAGAGTTAGCACAAAACTTAAATGTTAGGATCTTGCATAAATATCTAACATCATCTTGTTGAATCTTATTGATCACTATTCCTCTACCATTGTAGGATGACTTAGTATTATCTAGTACTATTTTCTTTACATTTTTCTCATTGAATGGTATAACTCCAAATTTTGACAAACCAGTTACTTCATGAATTAGGTCTTTTGTTATATCAATCACTCTATCATCTAACCAAAACTTTTAATTATGAATTCTGCTTAAAATTATCTTGGTGCATTCTTCATCATCAAATACATATTGTAGAGAATACTTAATGATTTCATTTTATTTCAAATGTTCAAACCCTACTTTCAAAGACATATCCTAGTTGTATAGCTTCTCATATTCCTTAGAAAAATTTCTTTCACTGAGGGTTTCAAGTTTGTATCCCAAATAACTTCTAACATTCTCTAAATGTAAAACTTCATCTAGTATGGATGATAATGCTAGATTACGGTCTTCTTCCAAGGGTTCTACTGGTTCCATTTTAATCTTAGGTCTAATCTTATCTCTTATACTATGAACTAGTGAAACATCCATATCTTCTACAAATTCTCTAACTGACTGATAGATTTGCTTAGTAAAATAACTCAATTTCATGATTTTATAGCTTGCGTAAATTTGACACAAAATTCCTTCACTAAATCTTTGCAAATGCTTCCAATCACATTGCTTCAATCTCCTTAACATTTGTAGTCACTTGAATGATTAACTAATACCAATCTCAAGCTTTTAACTTCAAGATTCTGACATTGCATTTAATTCTTTTGCCGCTTCTTTCCAAAAATTTGTTCTTTCTTTCCTGCAAAACTTAAAACTTCTTGCGAACTCGCATAACTTCATATTAGCTCATGCGCTCTTAACCATAGTATCACTACATCATATGCTACCTTTCATTAACTGCACAAAACTCAATTCATCCTATGCTAATTTCTACACTATCCTGAGTTCCTATTATAATGCATTCTTTATGAATTAAGTACTTTGAGATGGGTTAGGAAGAGATTCACTCTTACCATTAGATGCTTCACCTGTCCGATTACCTTCAGTGCTGAATGTGTCACCTTGTTCTATGGCTTAAAAAAATTTCACTTCATCTGAATTGCTACAACATCCTCTTTGACTGTTACTTGCATTCTCATTTCTCCTTGTATAACTTATAGGGTTAGGGTTTCTCATGTTATTCATTCTACAAAACCTTTCTGTATGACCAAACATGGTGCATATCTGACAAACTACTCCATTGTTTCAATATCTTGGTCCAATCTAGTTGATTTGTGATTTGCAATACCTAGCAATGTGTCCAGCTTTGTTGCATCTATAACATATTACTCCATTTCTCTTGTTCATATCTTTAGTAGGTTTCTTATCTGCATTGTTAGTATCTCTAAACATTCTACTATTATTATTACCATTAAATTTAGGCTTCTTACATTCAATAGCTCTATGTCCAAAACCATAACAATTATAACAATAACCATTCAGAGGTTTAAATTGCTTACCTGTACAATCTTTATTCATATGACCAAAAGTATTACACGTAAAACATCTACCTTTAAATTCTTTCTGCGCACCTTAGGTGATTCTTCGTGTTTAGGTGGTTCTTCTTCTTTAGGTGTGTCGTTGGATTTGTTAGCCTCATCAAATTTATTTTCTTCAGTATTTTCAGAAACTTTCAGATCTGGTTTCTTTCTTCCTTCACTTAACTTAAATTAGTTAAATCCAAGACCAGTTTTATCATAGAATGGCTTTTGATAAGACATTTTTTCATCAATCTTATCACTAGTGGAATATAGTCTCTCAAGTTGTTTCTTAGACTGAGTCAGTTCACCTTTCACAATCAAATTGTACTTTTCAAGTTCAACATACTGCAACTTTGTTTTCTCAAGTTTAGATGTCACATTACAAAGTTTAGATCTCAGATCTTCATTCTTAGATTTCATATTTGCTTCAGTCTTGTTGTTTCCATCTTTCAAACTTAACTTTAGATTTACTATCTTTAATTCATGTTTAAGGATCTCATTTTCTTTTTCCAGATTTTCCTCACAATTTTCAATTTGAATTGTAGATTCCTTTTCTGATTTTAATTCTTCCAGCTTCTTTTTTGGTTTCTCAATAAGGTTTTTTGCATCATCATATTTTCCTTTTAGAGTATCTCTTTCATCAGTAAGTATATCAATTTGTTGAAGAGCTTCTTCAAGATTCTTTTGTAGCTGATCCATATCCATAGAGATCTTACTCAAGCTGCTAGGCTTTCCTTGAATGATTCTTTTCTTAGTAACTAACCTCTGATACCAATTGTTAGAAATAGGGAATACTGAGAGGGGGGGGGGGTGAATACGTATTCTAAAAAAATTTACTTTTTCCCAATTATGGATATAATAGATTATCTTGATACTTGCATAACAAATTAAATTAAAGAACATGCATAACAATAAAGAAAATGAACTCACAAAACATTATTTTTTCTCAAGGAAACCCTGGCCAAGGGAAACCCTAGTGGGGATCCTACCCAAAAAGATCCACTAATCAAAAGTATCTTGTTAAGGATGTTGACCCTGTTAGGAGCCTGTTACATACATATAGTGTCTCAGTCCCAATTAAGGGACTCTAGGCCTTTTTAGAAGCCTCAACCCTATTAAGAGTTGGTAGTAAAAAATGATATGATTACTAGATGAACTCACTGGCCAAACAAGTAATGTACAATAATTCCTTATTACAAAATAAGGGAAAGGTACATAACCTTATACTACTTTCTTGACTTTCACAACTTCACATCAATATCTTTTGCATACATATATCTCAAGCTTACATTGATTATCGTGTCTCCTTTTTCCATATGTCTTATATTTATATAAGTTATTAGGAATAATAACTTTTATAGTCGGCTTTACCAAACATAAAGCACTTTACAAAATACATTTTAACATGTGCTACCCAAGGGTTAACATCTAGGATGTCATCTCTTTATATGATTAAGACATTATTTTGATAAACAAAATAATCCCTTAACTATTTACCAATTCTATCTTCTTCTCTGTCCTGTCGGCTTCAACTTTGTCTTTGACAATACTGCAATAACTTCTTCCGTACAATCTATACAAACTTGTGCTCTTAGGCGAGTCTTCAATATACATCATAGTATCCATTTTCAATTGTGAAAGCACTGAACTTACTTCTATCAATGTCGCCAATCAAAACTATCTCTAGTTACACATAGGAAAATGTTGCTTACACTTAGACAATTTTTCTCTGCACTTTGTCATACTTTCTCTCTGCCATATGCAGACATCACATAGATCATATGTTGCCATAATGAAAATATCTAGATATCTAACTCAACCAAATTTCCAACATAGGAGAGAGAGAGAGAGGGGGGAAGGGGAGAGAGAGAGAGAGAGAGAGAGAGAGAGAGTGAGAGAGATTTTGCCAAAAAATTTGGTGGGAGATATCAGATATCTGATAGTGTTGGATATCTAATTTTATCAGATATCTGATTCTTTTTACTAGTGTAAAAAAATAAGATTCTCTAGGTCCCTCCAGAGAGTCACGTTTGTTTCCTGAATTACAGGATTTGAGTTGTAGTGAAGCAAGTTTTGTCATTAGATATTATCGAATATCTGATTCTTTTTATTGGTGTGAAAAAAACAAGATTCTCTGGGTCCCTCTAGAGAGTCACATTTTTTCCTAAATTACAGGATTCGAGTTGCGATGAATCAGGTTTTGTCTCCAGACAAGACAAAAATCCACTTTTTGGGGTGATTTTCTCTATTACCAAAGGTATTTGAATCACCTTTTTGGCTAACTATGGGGAGTAGTAGTCGTCGAAAGCATAAATGGAAGAGGAGACTCACAAATGAAGATATTGAAGTATATAGAGAAATGGATAGGGTTTCCCATCGAAACAAGAGACAAGGTATGTTAAATATTAATGAAGATGTCGGTATAGACCCACCTTTGAATGTGGTTTCAAGTGAAGAACATGAATTTGAAGATGAAAATGTAGGTTTTGAAAATGAGAATTTAGGTTTTGAAGATGAAAATGTAGGTTTTTAAAATGAACATATAGATGTGGCCAATGGAAGTGTGGACATTGTTAATGACAATCCACCAATTGAATATTAAGGAATTGACAATGATAATGGTGCAAAAGAACCAAATCAACATTACACATCTCCAAATTATATGAGAAACGAAGTCCCTTCAGGGAAGAAAGATAAACTTCAAAATTGAGACCTTCAAGAAGAACTAAATGGTTACTCGAAATTGATGAGAACATAATGAACAATTTCATTGGTAAGAGATCAGAAAGAACCATTCGGTTGTGGGTTTCAAAACTTTTTGATCAATTTTTTAGGCACAAGATGTTGGTTGAATAATGTCAAATATTTGTGCAATTGTTGAAGATGCAGAAGATGAGACATATACTAGTCAAATTGAAGATTAGTGTGAATAAGAAAAAGGAGCAAAATGCTATTATTGTGAGAAATCTTTTTAGTGCTCTCAATTCCATTGGGAAGACTACCAAGGAAAAAGATAAGAGAGCCACTAGGAGGGTTATTACAACCTCCTTAGTAAGTCATCATTTGAGAAAGGTTCATTTGATGAGACAAACTTGTGTTGACTTGAATCTAAATCGTAAAACTTTGGATATAGCACTTGCAAGAAGAGAAAGACTTGATGATCCTCTTCAAAATGATACATGGGCTTATGATGGGAGACTTTCACGTTGTGATAAGAAGCTTCCCAATGCTGTCAAGAAACAAATTCAACTATTTTGGAAATCTAACTCAAGAGTGTCTCCAAATGTGAAGGATTTCTTGAAGTTGAGAATTGGTATTTGAGACCGCACCTCGCATCCCAAACATTATTTTCAGGTGAGTCAAACAATTTTATTCAAAATTTTTTTTGAGACACATCCAAAATTGTAAATATCACAAAGAGATTTTGAAGCCCTAAGCCCTTTTTTTGTGTGCCTCTTAAGATTCAAAATACTTCTTGTTGTAAATATCATGTGGAGTTTTCAATGTACCATGAATTGTTACGATCCATCCATTCTACTTTGCATAGTAGTGAAATGTTGGAGGAGTGTGGTGCAAGTGCTCTTCCAAAATCATCAAGAGACTTGCTAGATCATTTTTTATGTCCTAGAGATGATGGATGTTTCTTTTATAGAAAAGATTGCATAAATGATAAGTGCTCAAAGTGTGGTGGGCTAGTGAAGTTTGTTGAATGTTTTCATGAGGGTTGTGAACACGATTTTGGAAAGATAATTCTCCACAAAAGGGTATATGAAACCATTAAATATACATTAAAAAATGGAGGTGAAGGCTCTAGATGTGAGTTGGTTACTAAAGAATGCAATGCAGTTGATTTTGTTTTAGATTTCAGGAAGAATCTTTTTTACAAGTATGCAAGGCATAGTCACAGGTCTCAGTGGTTGGTTCAACAATTCAGTATGTGTAAGGACACTTTCCTGATTGGCACTATTATATCAGTTGTTGACTTTGCAGAGAACTATACATTACAACCCCAAAATGAGTTGCAAGCTTAATATTACAATTCTATTTAGGTTTCTATTTTTATACACATAACATATAGACATTCCCCTGATAGTACAGAAGATGACCCGAAGATAATCAGAGTACCATTTTTATATGAGCGATGATAGATTGAACTCATCTAAGTTTTTCTAACATTGCTTTGAGAATTATTTTGAGTGGGTGCAGGAAAATAATATTGCTATGGATACACATCTCATTTGGTCAGATAACTGCACAGGTCAATTGAAAAATTCTTGTATGTTTTATTGGTTATGTAGAATGCATGTAGAGAGAGGTGTACCTCATATTTGGAGTTTTTTGGGGTCGCTCATGGAAAGTGGGAGCATGATGGAGCAAGTGCATGCGTAAAGAGAGCTCTAGTTAAGGAGAAACTGAGGATTTTAGGTGCATAACTCATTGATGCCCATTCAATTGTTGATTGGTGTACTTTAGCATTGTCACAGGGGGGACTTTTGATTCAGCAATGTGTAGATTCTTTTGGTTGGTTGAGTTGGGCACAATAGGAGATAGGTTGGACCATTTGGACATGAGAGTTAACTTGTTATTGTCTGAGTTGCCTTCAGTGTGATTGGGATTAGTGTGAGTCAAGTGAGTGGGTTGATACATGGGTTCCACATTATCTTACTCCTTTATCTCTCTGTAATAAATGATGACATGGATTGTTCACTTGACTATGACCATCTTTCAGATCTTCTATCTACCCATGACATATTTTTGCATTGGTTGCACCAGAAGGGAATGATAAGAGATTAGATTAATGGCTAGCATGTTGTGTACGAGGAAAGTAGAAACTTGCACAACCGACGACAGATGATGATATGTTCACATATCCAATAGGATCACATGTTGTTTCAGGAACATGGTTGCGCACATATATGATTATAAATAATGGTATTCCTACATTTGAAGACTATGAGAAGCACAAAACCATTCTCATGTATTCACACCTTGTTATAGCAACCAATGTTAAGTTGTTGAAACATCAAGGAAAACCAAAGACAGGAACTTTGGACTATTAGTACTATTGATCATGAAGCAATACTGAATACTCTCAAGCACAGAGATGACCCTTCAGACACACTTTAGTAGGTAAGTTCAACTCAAGTTAGATATAATTGTGTAATTTTCATATTTAGATGCCACACGGACACTTCTTATATTCTCTATTAACTTTTCTTTTGCCTTCTGAATGCAGGGATCTGAGTGAAAAGGAAACTTATTTTTTATATATAGTTGTGTAATTTGCATATTTAGATGCCAAATTTTGTATATAAAACCAACAATCAAATGTAATGTGCATAGTTAGATGCCAAAATTTGTATATAAAAACAACAATCAAATGTAATGTGTATATTTAGATGCCAAATTTTGTATATAAAAACAACAATCAAATTTAATGTGCATATTTAGATGCCAAATTTTGTATATAAAAAATTAGATGCAAAATTTGAAATATAAAAGAGCCCATGGGGTTGATTTGCAAATATTAAAAGCCCACATTTGCATCATCTTAATGCCATGTAAAGTGCACAAAATGTATTTCCTTACTATGAATGTTGTATCCTTATATAATTTTTAGTGTCTTAATTGTCTATCCTTACATTTCTCTTCTCTTAATTCCATTACATTTGTATTCTCAAATGATGTAATAGTTGGAGTCATTGAGTCAAAATTGGTCAAATGTGTCCAAAGTAAAATGATGATTCCCTAGAGTGAAGGGATAGTGTTCAAGGATTGCATCCTAGCACCAAATGGTCTATGCCATTAGCTCTTGTTGGGGGGGTAAATGCTTGGAACAACCCCAATTTGACCACTGAGTTAGTAGAACATTTTGGACCACATCGGACCAAAGTGTCCCCAAGGTGCACTAAGCACGATTGGGCAATGAACTTTTGAGGCTCGTAACTCAGATCCCGTGAGAGATATCAAAGATCTATGAGATTCTATAGGATGATGTTTCCAAGGCCTACAATAACCTCTCTCCATTCTGGGAGATTCAATTTTTTTTGAATTTGGTACGTTAGTCTCGCTTGATGCCAAAACTTGCAGTGAGGGTCAGTTGAAAGTTGCACCAATGGATTACTTCCAAACTGTTCGACTTGACACCAAATGGACTGTTCAATTAGCTTTGGTTTGGCAGGTAAACACTAGGGACAACCCTATTTTGACCACTGATTGAGTAGAACATTCCAGAGCACGTCTGACCACGCTAGACCAAAGTGTCCCCAAGGTGCATTAAGCACGATTGGGTAGCAAACTTTTGAGGCTCATAACTCAGACCCCATGAGAGGTATCAGAGATTTGTGAGATGCTACAAGACATCATTTAAAAGGCCTAAAATAACCTCTCTCCATCCTAGGAGATTCAAATTTGTTTGAATTTGGCATGTCAGTCTTGCTTGATGCCAAAACTTATAGTGAGGGTTAGTTGAAAGTTGCACCAATGGATTACTTCCAAACCATTCATCCCAACACTACATGGACTATGCCATTAGCTTTGGTTGGGTGGGTAAACACTAGGGAAAGCCCCATTTTGACCACTGAGTCAGTAGAACATTCCAGACCATGTCAGACCAAAGTGTCCCCAAGGTGCACTATGCACGATTGGGAAATAAACTTTTGAGGCTCGTAACTCAGACCCCATGAGAGGTATCGGACATCTATGAGATACTATAGGATAGAATTTTTGAGGCCTAAAATAACTTCTCTCCATTTTGGTAGATTCAAATTTGTTTGAATTTGGCATGCCAGTCTCGCTCGATGCCAAAACTTTTAGTGAGGGTCAGTTGAAAGTTGCACCAATAGATTACTTCCAAACTGTTCATCCCGACACCGAATGGACTATACCATTAGCTATGATTGGGTAGGTAAATGCTAGGGACAACCCCATTTCAACCACTAAGTCAGTAGAACATTTTGGACCATGCCAGACCAAAGTGTCCCTAAGGTGCACTAAGCACGATTGGGCATAGAACTTTCGAGGCTTGTAAATTGAACCCTGTGAGAGGTATCAGAGATCTATGAGATGCTACAAGATGAAATATTTGAGGCCTAAAATAAGCTCTCTCCATTCTAGGAGATTCATTTTTTTCTAAATTTGGTACATCAGTCTCTCTCGATGCCAAAACTTGCAGTGAGGGTTAGTTGAAAGTTACACCAATGGATTACTTCCAAACCATTTATTCTGGCACCAAATAGACTATGCTATTAGCTCTGGTTGGGTGGATAAATGCTAGGGACAACCTTCTTTTGACCACTGATTCAGTTGAATGTTCCAGACCATGCTGGACCACAGTGTTCCCAAGGTGCACTAAGCATGATTGGGCAGCGAACTTTTGAGGCTCGTAACTTAGACCCCGTGAGAGGTATCAGAGATCTGTGAGATGCTACAAGACAATTTTTTAGAGGCATACAATAACCTCTCTCCATTCTGGGAGATTCAATTTTTTTTGAATTTGGCACGCCAGCCTCACTTGATGCCAAAACTTGTAGTGAGGGTTAGTTGAAAGTTGCACCAATGGATTACTTCCAAACCATTTGTCCTGGTACCAAATGGACCATGCCATTAGCTCTAATTGGGTAGGTAAATGGTAGGGACAACCCTGTCTCAACCACTGAGTCAATAGAATTTTCTAGACCACGCCGGACCAAAGTGTCCCTAAGGTGCACTAAGAACAATTAGGAAGCAAGCTTTCGAGGCTCGTAACTCAGATCTCGTTAGAGGTATCAGAGATCCATGAGATGCTATAGGATGGAATTTTTGAGGCCTACAGTAACCTCTCTTCATTCTAGGAGATTCAAATTTTTTTAAATTTGACATGCCAGTCTCGCTCTATGCCAAAACTTGCAATGAGGGTCAGTTGAAAGGTGCACCAATGAGTTACTTCCAAACCGTTCATCCTGACACAGAATGGATTATGCGATTAGCTTTGTTTGGGTGGTTAAATTCTAGGGACAACCCTATTTCAACCACTAAGTCAGTAGAATGTTCTGGACCATGCTAGACCAAAGTGTCCCCAAGGTGCAAGAAGAATGATTGGGCAGTGAGCTTTCGAGGCTCTTAACTCAGACCCCATGAGAGGTATCAGAGATCTGTGAGATGATACAAAATGAAATTTCTAAGGCCTACAATAACCTCTCTCCATTCTGAGAGATTCAAATTTGTTTGAATTTAGAATGCTAGTCTCACTCGATGCCAAAACTTGTAGTGAGAGTCAATTGAAAGTTGCACCAATGGATTACTTCCAAAACATTCATCCCAGCATCAAATGGACTGCTCCATTAGCTACGATTGGGTAGGTAAATTCTAGGGACAACCCTATTTTGACCACTAAGTTAGTAGAACATTTCGGACCACGTCGGACCAAAGTGTCCCTAAGGTGCACTAAGCACAATTGGGTAGCCAACTTTTGAGGCTTGTAACTTGGATCCTGTGAGAGGTATCAAATATTTATGAGATGCTACAGGATGACATTTTTGTGGCCTAAAATAACCTCTCCCTATTCTAGGAGATTCAAATTTATTTGAATTTAGCATGCCAGTCTCGCTCGATGCCAAAACTTGCAGTGAGGGTCAATTAAAAGTTACACCAATGGATTACTTCCAAACCATTCATCCCAGCACTGAATGGACTATGTCATTAGCTCCAATTGGGTGGTTAAACACTAGGGACAATCTCATTTTGACCACTGAGTCAGTAGAACATTCTGGACCACGCTGACCAAAGTGTCCCCAAGGTGCACTAAGCACGATTGGTCAGCAAACTTTCGAGGCTCATAACTTGGACCCCATGAGAGGTATCGACAATCTATGAGATGCTACAAGACCGTGTTTCTTAGACATTCCTAGTGTATTTGTAGGGGTACAGGCAGAGTACTGATATTTTTTCCAAAAGACCAATACCTAAATTTGAGATATGTTTTGATATAGCCAAAAGGGTATTTGATTATTGCCAAAAGGGTGTTTGATTATGTAATTAGGCTAGTTTGAAGTATTTTAGCCATTGGGAGTAAAGGGTAAGTCTAGAAACCTTGAAACCACTTTAATAGATATCCATATATACCTCAAATGATGAATTACACATTTGAACACACGTAGCACATAAAGCGTACACATAAATTTTCTTAAGTCGTGAAGCATACATGTAGCACATAGATTATAAAGCATACAACATGAATTCACTTAAGTCATGCAGGTAGCCCATACACGTGAATTTAGGTTATGAATAATGTACTTGAATATACATGAATATACTTAAGGCATAAATTGTACACATGAGTACATACACACAAGCATATTTACATACTAACAATGAATAAATGAACACACAATTAACAAATTGGATCGAATATCAACTTTCATATATATCAAAATGAACAATAATTCTGTACATATTTACATGTCAACATATCTAGATACAATGTGGCATACGCCATCTCAAAATGTGTCATATGACATCTCAAAATAAGAAGTTCAACTATAAATGTTTCTAGGACATCCTATTCTACTAGTGGATCATCAAAATGCAGCCTCTTTGAAGTAATCTTCAGCTTTGATGGATCCTGCATTCAAACACAAAAGTGAAACCCCGAGTTAGATTAAAATTCAGAATCATAGTCAACAATAATAAAAAATTTAAACTAAAATTAAACTCTCATATACCTCACCTCTCTGTCTCCTCCCGTGGATAGGAGACCTAATATATGTCCTTGGTAGCGCAAGAATAGTGCCACCAATGTCGACTCCCACCTGTATATGTTTGCGAACATGAGATTGATCTACAAGTTATACTATTTAATGTTAAAAACTTGGTCGCAAATATATGTTTACAAAATAACTGAATTAACATTAAAACTTATCTATGTTGAACTTTCTTTAGGGATTGTTAGCTGAGTCATTAGCGATACAAACCGTTGGTGTTCTGGCTCCCTCAAACTAGGAGTGACCTAGAAAAGCTAAACAGATACTTCATACTGTCATAACTTGACCATATTATATATACTTGATAGTAAAATACACACAAATAACTTTAGAAATGTATGTACCATGGGGCTATCACTCCGAATGGATATGCATGTGACTCCATTGTGATGATAGGGTCTCACGGCATCATCATATGCCACTCTCTATCAAATAAACCATGTAAATTAAAAATGAGTACGCACAATTGACAAAAGTATACATGTATGCATAAATAAACTAAATTACTTAAGTACCTTTCCTTTATCAACGGTTGACACCTGCACCCCCTCACATTGCCCTTGGTCGCAACTGGTGATACCTGCATCAGTATGTAAAAGATGATCATAAAAATTAGAAAATAATGTACATATACTATCATCATAAGTTAAAAGTAAATCAATGAGTACATTAAAATATATCTACTGTGGAAGTGTCAAGACCAAATGATATGGCCGAAGCGTGGACCCCTCCACCTGTGTCCTTTGTCATCAATTGAACATAAATATAACACATAGAAAAACATAAGTGGGAAATTATTATAAGGAAATTCTATTAAAAATACAAATAATAAAATTTAAATATAATGTAAAAAGGGAACGGTTTACCCTTACTGTAATAATGGGATTCCATGGCTCTATAGGCTCCTAATGCACATCTCCATGAGCTACTTCAGTGCATGTAGTGTGCTATGAGAATCGTCCCCATCGAAGCTAAAATTATATGCATCACTATCAGTTAGGGGAGAAAAGCATAGATTCTTGCATATAATGCAAGTGTGGGGCACACAAACATGTGAGCTCATGGAGGATGTGGAAGTGCTAGAAGCATCAGGATGAGGAGACAACAATGTTGTGCTCTGCGTAACCAGCAAATCACTCAAGGTGTGAATGGCTCGAATAGTCTGTGAGCTGACCTCAACAATAATGTCTGGATGTTGCACTGTGGAAGGTGGTGAAATATCAGGAAGGGGGACATATGTGCAGGATTTCACCCATTGTGCCCATGGCCTTTCTTGTGGAGTGCCTAAACCTACAGCCTGGTTCGGTCTCATACTCCAATAATTCACCTTGTGACCGAGCACAAATTCAACATACAATTTTTTAATAAAATAAAATGGGACATCCAGATTGTTGTGAGGTGGTTTATCGAAAACCATCCACCAACAGTCCCAAAATTTGTCACGTATTGCACTATTTGTTCACCATTTAATTGACAACTTCATTTTTTTAGGGTCTACTTTTAGACCAGTTTTAGGATCCACAAAAAGATTAGGTATGTCATGTTTTGTTATATTTAGGTTCATGACTTGATCATAGTCAAGCCCATCATCAAACTGGATGTGCATGGAATCACGCCAAATAAGTGCAACACTATGTTGATGTGTAAGTTTCTCCATGTTTTCAATAATTGAGTTTAATGTCATAAACATGGGATGCAATGTTGGGATATTGGCATATGTGGTTTGAAAACCTCTAAGTTCATTTAGATTATTTCCTATTAGATCTTCTAAACGGTGAGGGTTTGTAAAAGGTACATCTTCTAGAGGTGAGGGATTGTTGGGAGGTGGTTTTGGATTTTTTGCAGGATCATTTGGAGGGTTTTCTAATTCCATGTCTGATTACAATGAAAAAACAAATAGATAATTACAATGAATTTTAAAAAACAATACAAAAACTCATTTCTACCCTAATTTTTATATAAAAAACTATATATTTCTATTTAAAAACAATTAAAATAATAAAAATAATAAAAATTAGAAGCTTTCACTTACCTGGCAATAAAAATAATTAAAATAATTAAAACAATAAAAATAATTAAAATAATAATTAAAATATTTAAAACAATAATTAAAATAATTAAAACAATTAAAATGAACCTGTATTAGAATATGTTGATTTCTATCCCCATACATTACAATCAACAATGAGCAGTGCATTGGTCCATATTGCTATTTTTTCTGAGAGCTATGTAGATTCACCCTGATGTTTGGCTGAACTATCCTTTATGGTTAAGTCTAGCACCCCAATTACTCCTATTTTCTACCATGTACATCCTATTGATCTCAGATGGGTACATCAAGGGAAAGGAAAGTATGTTCATGCCTTCCACAAATATATACAGAATAATAGATATCTGGGAAAACTTAATGAGTGGAAGACAAAACTCTACAAGGGTGAAGTCATAAAAAATAAAGAGTAAGTCCCACACAGTCAACCTCCCTATTGTAACAAATTATGTTTTTTTTGGGGGTGTGCGTGCAATTTTAACTTTGGCATGGCTTAATAACTTGTGTGCAGTGTTTTGATTTTTCAATGGTTTTACTTGTTTTGATTTTTCAATGTTTTTACTTGTTCAACGATGAGGATAGGCAGTTGAAGGATATTGTGAATATTGTATTGCAAATAGTAAAAAGAGAGTCATTATGAGTTGCAGACTATCCAGTAGATATGGAACAAATAGTAGAGGACTTTGAGAGGAACACACTATATTCTATAGAAGTTGATCAGGGTGTACAAATTATTGGAATTTGGGGGATGGGTGGGTCTGGTAAGACCACCCTTGCAAAAGAGTTTTATAATAAAAAATCTTCTTTATTTAAGTGGTTCAGTTTTGTATTTAATGTTTGAGATGCCTCGACCAAAGGTCTTTCGTATGAGAGGCAACAAAAACTCCTCAAAGATCTAGGTGTCCAAGATGTAAGTTTTTTTAATATTGAAGAAGGTAAAGAAGCTCTTTCAAGGCATTTGAGATCAGTTAAGGTGTTTATTATTCTAGATGATGTGGATCATGTGGACCAATTGGCTACTTTGATGTTCGCAAAAGCCAGACTTGAAAGTGGTAGTCTTATCATTGTTACCACAAGAGAATATGATGTCCTTAAATTTTGGCCTAGCACTACTATATATAAAATAAAATCTATTCATCCAATTTATGCTAAACAACTTTTTTGTTGGCATGCCTTTGAACGATCTCTTCATCGATATGGATGTGAGGAGCTTGTTGAGAAGTTCTTATAAGCTTGCAATAGATTACCACTCTCTCTCAAGGTAATTGGAAGACAACTAAAATGAGAGTTTGACAAAGAAATTTGGAAGTCTTTGTTGCATAAAATCATAACAGTGGTACCTAATGATATTCAAGAGATACTCAAAATAAGTTATGACAACCTTGATCATTAAGAAAAAGAGATGTTTCTTGATGTTGCATGTTTTTTCATTGGAGAAGAGAGTAGTTTGGCAATTGAGTTATGGAATGGATTGGGATGGAGCGGTCAACAAGGTTTGAAAAGTCTGTTTAATAAGTGTTTCGTTGAATTAGATAAAGACATAATTAATATGCATGAGCATATTAGAGACTTGGGAAGGAGCACTGCGACAAGCCAATCACCCTATCGCTTTGGACTCCAGCAAACAATTATTGATATCCAAAACCAAGTACAGATAAAATTTAATTGTTTTGTTTACTTAAAATAAATAAATAAATTTATTATATTATTAAATAATAATTTTTTTTTAACAGACAATTGTTTGCATCCACTAAGTTCTATCTATTTTATGATTAATTAGCTTTCTAACAAGATAATCTGCCTTATTAGACCTAATTCCCATTTACTCAAATAATATGTGTTTCAAGCATTTACTAATCATAGTGCTAGATGTATTAGCTTTTCTATTTTCAAGCTTTTGATTTTGTACATTTCTTTTTTATCTGTGCTGATGTGTACGGTGTATACATTGTTTATTGTACGTATCCTATTGAAGGTATTATGTTTTTCCTTTATGCAGGCTGTTCTTTCTGGAAGTAGTCTATTCTGGGCGCTGGCAGCGTTAATTTGCCCCCGCCTGATGTCTATTGTTTGGTCATTTTGTTCAGTTGGGAACACATTCTCTCAAGTTTTACTTAGTTCTGTTTCTTTTCTCAACTAACATATTTAAAATTGCATCTGCTCATTTTTTGAAAAGAAAAATAGGCGCTAATGTTTTTTAAATAATTAAATTGATGTATTTATTCATTAAAAGTTTTTATGTATAAACTGTACCAAATTCAAAGTTTAATGGATACAAGATATGCTGCATGAGCAGTATTATTTTAATTTTAATTTTTTTCTCATTTATTTCTTTGGCCCGTCAAGCTCTGAGTTGATTTCAGAATCTCTGATGACACTGTTACATGAAATGCAATACGGAAATCCTGGTGTGAGTTGTTTAAGTTTCTGTGACTAATTTACTGGTTTTTTCTTCCATAACCAAGAAGAAGATAGTCTTGCTAGCTGGGCCTATTTTACAATGAAATAGGGGAAGAAAACTACTGATTTATTGAGATAGTATGTGTTTGGGCGGCTAAAAATAAATTATTAATCTTAGTGCTAGTTGTTTAAGCTCTTTTATTTTTAAGTTTTTAATTTTATATTCTCTCTGTATGCAGAACAGAACCAGCATTCATGGAATAAATAGTAACTCGAGATCGAGTAGATCGAGTAGATTGGGATTTTTGGGTTTGTTTGACTACATCTCTTGTTTCTCTACTCTGATAATTTAAATATCTGTAGAAGTATATAACATTATATATTATGTTTTATGTTATTTCTATTATGTTTTATGTTATGACTCAGCAAGGTGAGAAACATGTTTGTTATTGGTTGTCAGATGGTATATTTGCCTGACTCTCTCGTTGACGAATCTTCTAATTATAGATTGTACAAAGCTGGAATGTCTGATTCTCTCGGATGTTTGTCTTCCTTGACACATCTTTATATGACAAATTGTCCCGAGCTGGATCGTCTGGGAGTGAAATCTCTACCAAAAGCAATTAGGCAACTGAGTAATCTTCAGAGGCTGAGGATATCCAACTGTCCAATCAGCGGCGCATCATTATCTTTTGGATCGAGCAGCATCAAGGAAATACAACTAAGAGAAACAGAAGTGTGCAGGATTTCATGCTCTCCCTGTTGGAATGTTCTAGAAATATGTGGTAGTTTCTACCACAATAAATATAGAACTTCCAGCTATTTTTATATTGTTCTATGGAAGTTTCTAGAAAAAAAAGTTTAGAAATCATAAGTCGGCTATGACTAGTAGTTTCTAGAGGTTTCCTAAGCCTTCTATAAATAGAGACATTTTGTAAGCATTTAGATATCAGATGTTTATCTGATCATTGTGGATCTTGAGTGGAAATAGAATGTTGTAGCATTTTAAGATAGAATAGAGTTTATTAAGATAAATTAATAAAAAATAGTCCTGTAGCACTTATATTTCTTTATGAATTTCTATATTTACTTCCACTCCATCCACCACCTACACTCCCCAATTGGAGAGACTTTTTTTTCCAAGAGAATCATCATTTAGAGGAGATCGAAACACTGCCAAGGACCCTCAATGAAATACGTTTGGAAAACTGTGAAATGCTCAAGAAAATTAGGCCACTTTTGTAAGATTAACGTCTTTCGGAGAATTTTGTCTAGAGGGTTGGAACAGAATTGAGAAAATCGAAGATATAGGAAATTGAATAGGACTCGAAAAGTTAAGAGTTGAGAGCAGAATGGAGGTTCCGGGTATAGAAAGCTTGCAGCACTTGCAGAATTTGAGGGAGCTAAAACTCATTGCAAACAAGGGAGCAGTTATTGAGCGTTGTATTCAAAGGATGCAGGTAATAATGGTGTAAATTTTTTAAGTTATTTTCATCTGTTTGCGCATTTACTTGAATGTTTGGAGGAATGGTCATCTATTTTTGGGATAAAGGTGAAGAGATAGTTTAAATGTAAGTGTTTGTCAATTTTTTTATTAATGTCTAATTTTTCATAATTTAAAGTTGTTTTTTGTTTGGCTATTTCTATTTTGATGAAATAAGTTTCTGGATTTGATTGTGTAAGTTTTTTTACATCAACATTTTGGATCACACTCCATGATCCATCATCAGGATAAGAGAGTGAAGAATGAACAGTAAAAAGTGCAGACTTAGACTCCTACAAGAGATATAAGGAGAGATGAAGAAGAGGCAACACAGTAACCAAGAAGGAGAAGAAAAACATAAAAGAGACTAAAAAATAAAAATAAATATCTCATTGAAAATAAGGCAAAAAGTAAAAATAAAAATATCAAAGAAAACAAAGAAACCTAAGTTTATATATGAATTGGAGTTAATCCAAATATAAATTTAAGTGCACCCAAACAAAGAACATCATAAAATAAACAAAAACAAAAATAAATCTGAATATGACAATATAAATATAAAACATATCAATATAATGAATAAATATATGTGTATATATACCCATATATATATACATAAATATCATTTCTATTTTTTCGAGTGGTTATAAATATTTTTATAAGAAAAACTTAGATAATTTATGTCATGTGGGCAATGCATTTTGTTTTCTGGCCACTATTCCTAAGGCATATTAACTGTATATTCAATGCAAGAGGCCTCACAAGGACGAGGCATACATGTTACAACTTTTATCTCCTTTATTCTCTCATCCTTTGCATTATGTTCTTTTTATTCTGGTCTTTCGCATTTTGTTCTTCTATATTCTGGGCTTTGGCATTTTGTGTCTGTACTGGTCTTCGGCATTTTGTTTGACACATGCTCTTGGTGTGTTCTGTGCATTGATCCTCAGCTCTTTCTGTTTGGCATTCAAAGCTAATGTAATTTTGTAGTGTATTTTTTAAAAACTCTATTTTTTTCACCCGTGTTTTTATAGTGCACCTCCAGTTTTTCCCATAGGTGCACTTTTTTCCACTCTTGTTTTTTACAGTGCACTTCTTATGCTTTTTGGTTGTTTTATATTTATTTCCAATTTTTCCAGTAATAATTTGTGATTTTTTTCCTTTGTGTAGTATGCTACATAGAAAGGGCTTCATAGTGGGAAGGTGAAGAGCTATGAAAGGGCTTCATAGTGGGAAGGTGAAGAGCTATGAAAGGGCTTTGAAAAGTAAGGGTTTTAATAAATCCTACCTTATTTCCAACTTAATGATGTAAAAATATCAAAATATATGAATGACCAGACACCACATATTTATGTATGAACAATCATGTTTGACATATTTGACAATACTATTCATATTTTAGAATAGGCTGGAAAGATTTGCAAAGTAAACCAGTCTCTGACCAAGACACCACACAAGATTAAACCCACTGCAGGAGATTAAACCCACTACAACACAACCAGAAGCACCGCGTTGGTAGTTTTACTGTCAGCGCTGACTGAGTGATCCCTGCCTTGCACAATCCTGTATAGAAAATTCCACTACAACACAACCAGAAGCACTGCATTGGCAGTTATACTGTCGGTGCTGACTGAGTGATCCTTGCCTTGCACAATCCCATATAGAAAATACCCTCTGATAAGATCCATGATAAACTGACAAAATAATTAATACCAATGTTGTGTCCACTTTACTTTGATGAGATTTTGGCTCTTCTTCATTGCCCCCAAACTTGAATGCTCCTCAATCGACACCATGCCAACCTTACTAGATTTTTACTAAGTACCCACTGCAGAAACATAGATTTACACAACATAAACACTAGAAATATATAAAATGTGAATGTTCAAAAGTGACAGTAGTCAAGAGGCTTCAACCTTACTAGATTTTTACTAAGTACCCACTACAGAAACATAGATCTACACAACATAAACACTAGAAATATATAAAAAGTGAATGTTCAAAAGCGACAGTAGTGAGAGGCTTCAACCTTACTAGATTTTTACTAAGTACCCACTCCAGAAACATGGATCTACACAACATAAACACTAGAAATATAAAAAAGTGAATGTTCAAAAGTGACAGTAGCTGAGAAGCTTCAACCTTACTAGATTTTTACTAAGTACCCACTGCAGAAACATAGATCTACACAACATAAACACTGGAAATATATAAAAAGTGAATGTTCAAAAGGGACAGTAGCCGAGAGGCTTCAACCTTACTAGATTTTTACTAAGTACCCACTACAGAAACATAGGTCTACACAACATAAACATTAGAAATATATAAAAAGTGAATGTTCAAAAGTAACAGTAGCTGAGAGGCTTCAACCTTACTAGATTTTTACTAAGTACCCACTGCAGAAATATGGATCTACACAACATAAACACTATAAATATATTAAAAGTGAATGTTAAAAAGTGACAGTAGTTGAGAAGCTTCAACCTTACTAGATTTTTACTAAGTACCCACTGCAGAAACATAGATGTACACAACATAAACACTAGAAATATATAAAAAGTGAATGTTCAAAAATGACAAACGAACTACTTAATTTTCTACCTCATGGCCTTTTGCTTCATAGCTATAGTCAAGTTCATTTCTATATTTCTTTTAGATTCAATGATATAGTCACAAATATATAAGTCTAATTTCTATTCAAGAAATGAAGTCTATGGTAGAAACTTGTATCATGGATTATTATCTTTTATGAGCTAAGCATATTCCTAAAACTCTATCTTAAAGGTTTCTTTTCTTGAGAAGAGTGAATGCATGAGTGCTTCGACTTGATGTGCACCATAAAAAAATATTTTCAAGTAACGTATATCTTGGTTAATGAATCTTGGGTGTTTGCAATGATTTTGGGAGCTAAAGTAAGAGCTGCGAAGATATAATTCAACTATTCTTAACAACTATAGGTATTCTTTAAATAACTCTTGTAACTTTAGTCTTTATCATTATCACTCCATTTTATCACAAGTTTATTTCATAGGGATTTTTCATTGATATGGTGGATTACCTATTTTCCTTTTCAACCATAGTTGTTATGAAGTTAAATCCCTAGCATTTTTCTTTCTCTTATGGGTTCTTAATTGCACTGAAATCCATTATAAAGATATCATTGAATTCCTTCTTTTCTTGGACCCAATTTAGCTAGTTGTTACCTCCACACAATGAAATATGAGAATTTGCAATTCAATTTTGTTAGAATGAATATCAATAGCGGATTACTACTATTTCCAGCAAAAAGATTGGTAAAAAATGCTACATACTTGGGTTCACTAAATCATTATTTTTCTTTGTGAAAAGATGACACTAGTACATTTTGCACCTATTTTTGATGGACTATTGGTCAAAAATTACATACATAATAGATAAACATGAAATCAACAACAAATATCTACCACTAAATACAACTCCAAATGAATGAATAAAAGAAGAAAATGGTAATGTTGATTGGGTATCCAATAAATTAAATAATTTAATCATGCAAACAGATGTGAATGTGGATGTGCGACCTTATTCTTTTACTACTAAGTCTTTTTTTGTCGGGCATACTAATTATAAGTATTTGAGGTATCGGGTTCTTCATACATCTCTGGTATTTTCATGCATTTAATCTTATAAAATCATCAATTCTTAAGCATTAAGCATAGTAATATATCAATCTTCATTTAATTGCAAATATGAAACACCAATGAAGAAAATAATGAGCAGCAAATAATAGATATTATTAACATAGGTTGAAGGCAAACTCATCCTTCAATTATAAGAAGGATTTACAAGATCCTATTTGAAAACAATAGATATTATTGAAATAAGGGTATGTGCAAGATCATGAGGGGCCAAACTATGCCATTAAGTGGCAATGAAAAAATCAGCAAATCAAGGTTAGTCAACTTGACATGAAAATTTGAACTAGCTATCAACCTAATACCAAAAAGTTGTAAGAATATAAATTGTAGGAAATTGAATAAAGTTTCTAAACTACTAGGCCTTTTCTTAAAAAAAATTAATATAAGAGGTGAAAAGTATAAATTTCAATACAGCAATACAAAAATTTCAAGAAAAAAATAAGAAGTAGGTGTATGTCTGACCACCTTAATCATGATCAAATGATAATATTTTTTTATAAGATTTTATATATAAGTATTAGACTCATTCCCGGATGTGACGCATATTTTTTTGTAATTTTATTCCAAAAAAATAATTAATTATGAATTTTTTGCCACAACATTTTCAGAATAAAAAAACTCCCATGTCTGACCTTAACTCATTCAAAACTTTATAAAATTCAAATTTTATTTTTTTTCTTATAGTAGGTGAAGCATAGAATGTGACGTATTTTTTGGATTTCAAAAATGCTATACCGTTTGAAAGTTATAGTAATTTTTCAATCAGTATATAAATCAACACTTTAGAGGTAACTCAATTAGAAAATAACTAATAATTACTTACTAAATTCAAAATTTGACAGCAATTATATCAATAGAAAGCTGATAATCTCCTTAAAATACCCTTTTCATTTCATCAAATTTAGGTGAAAAAAAATTGTCAGCTACATGGTCGAAGTTTGGAACTCAGAGAAATAGGGGAAAAACGTGTTTTTGTGACATTTGAAGAGTTGACCTGGTAGGTTTGGTGCACAAACCAATACCAAGCCAAATCAGGTACCCGATTTGAAATTGAGTACCCAATTTTTCCTGGCAGAATTTTGAATTTTAAATTTTCCCTCCTGTTTCTCCCTCTTAATTTATTTCCAACCCATTTCACCCTCCAATTTCTCCATACTTCAATATGTTATATATAAAAAATAATATATTAGATTATCTATATATATATATATATATATATATATATATATATATATATATATATATATATATATATATATATATATATAATATTACATAATATCTATTACATATTAAATATTATATAATATATATTTTACATTAAATATTATATAATATATTAATATTAAATGTTACATTATACATCATATATTATATATTATTTTATATGTATTATATATTAATATGTATTTTACAATATATCATATGATATCTTCATATTTTAAAATTGTATTTAAATTGTATGCAATATATATTTTATATTATAATATATATATATATATATATATATATATATATATATATATATATATATATATATATATATATATATATATATATATATATATATATATATATATTATTTATAAAATATTGTTGTATAAATAATAAAATCAAGTATAGTATTTATATAATATATATTATATAAGACATTAATACATAGGTTAATTACACCAATACAAGGCATCCAAAAGATTTTCAAAGGGGTCATAGAGGGGACCCCTTAAGACACACTTGAGGGTTCCAATGTGTCAAAAGGGGTCATGGGGACTCCCTAGGGGTCCTAGTATGCCTTATCACGCGTTAAGACCCCTAGAGACTTAAGACAGACTTGAGCATTCTAGTGCATCAAAAGGGGTCATGGGGACTCCCTAGGGGTCCTAGTATGCCTTGTCTTTCCTTAGGATGCCTAGGGAGTCCCCATGACCCCTTCTAACACATTGGAATGCTCAAGTGTGTCTTAAGGGGTCATAACCTCTTAAGACACACTTGAGCATTCCAATGTGTTAGAAGGGGTCATGGGGACTCCCTAGGGGTCCTAAGGCATGACAAGGCATACTAGGACCCCTAGGGAGTCCCCATGAATCCTTTTGACACATTGGAATACTGAAGTGTGTCTTAAGGGGTCTTAATACCCCTTAAGACACACTTGAGCATTCCAATGTGTCTTAAGCGGTCATGGGGACTCTGAAGGGGTCCTAAGGCTTGATAAGGCATACTAGGACCTCTAGGGAGTCCCCATGACCCCTTTTGACACATTGGAATGCTCAAGTATGTGTTAAGGGGTCCTACGACCCATTAAGACACACTTGAGCATTCCAATGTGTAAAAGGGTTCATGGGGACTCCCTAGGGGTCCTAGTATGCCTCATAATGCGTTAGGACCCCTAGAGAGTTCCCATGACCCCTTTAGACACATTAGAATGCTCAAGTGTGTTTTAAGGGGTCGCAGGACCCCTTAAGAAACACTTGAGCATTCTAATGTGTCTAAAGGGGTCATGGGGACTCCCTAGGGGTCCTAGTACACCTTATCATGTGTTAGAAACACCTAGAGAGTCCCCATGACCCCTTTTGACACATTGGAATGCTCAAGTGTGTCTTAAGGGGTATTAGGACCCCTTAAGAAACACTTGAGCATTCCAATGCATCAAAATGGGTCATGGGGACTCCCTAGGGGTCCTAGTATGCCTTATCATGCCTTAGAAGCCATAGGGAGTCCCCATGACCCCTTTTGAGGTCATCGAGACTCCCTAGGGGTCCTAAAGTTAGTGTACTAGGACCCCTAAGGAGTCCCGATGACCCCTTTTGACATATTGGAATGCTCAAGTGTGTCTTAAGGGGTCATGGGGACTCCCTAGGGGTCCTAAGGTGTGATAAGGCATACTAGGACCCCTAGGGAGTCCCCATGACAACTTTTGACACATTGGAATGCTCAAGTCTGTCTTAAGGGGTCTTAGAACCCCTTCGAACAAACTTGAGCATTCCAATGTGTCAAAAGGGGTCAATGGGACTCCCTAGGGGTCCTGGTATGCCTTATCACATGTTAAGACCCCTAGAGAGTCCCCATGGCCCCTTTTGAGGCATTGGAATGCTCAAGTGTGTCTTAAGGGGTCCTAGGACCCATTAAGACACACTTGAGCATGACCCCTTTTGAGGCATTAGAATGCTCAAGTGTGTCTTAAGGTGTTGTAAGACGCCTTAAGACACACTTAAGCATTCCAATGCATCAAAAGGGGTCATGGGGACTCCCTAGGGGTCCTAGTATGCCTTATCACGCCTTAGGACCCTTAGAGAGTCCCCATGACCCCTTAAGACACATTGGAATGCTCAAGTGTGTCTTAAGGGGTCATAGGACCCCTTAAGACACACTTCAACATTCCAATGTGTCAAAAGGGGTTATCAAGACTCTCTAGTGGTCCTAACATTAGATAAGGTGTACTAGGACCCCTAGGGAGTCTTGATGAACCCTTTTGACACATTGGAATGCTCATGTGTGTCTTAAGTGGTCATGGAGACTCCCTAAGGTTCTAAGGCATGATAAGGCATACTAGGACCCCTAGGGAGTCCCCATGACAAGTTTTGACACATTGGAATGCTCAAGTGTGTCTTAAGGGGTCTTAGGACCCCTTCAGAAAAACTTGAGCATTCCAATGTGTCAAAAGGGGTCATTGGGACTCCCTATGGGTCCTAGTATGCCTTATCATGCATTAAGACCCCTAGAGAGTCTCCATGACCCCTTTTAATGCATTGGAATACTCAAGTGTGTCTTAAGGGGTCCTAGGACCCCTTAAGACACACTTGAGCATTCCAATGTGTCAAAAGGGGTCATGGGGACTCTCTAGGAGTCCTACTATGCCTTATCATGCCTTAGGACCCCTAGAGAGTACCCATGACCCCTTAAGACACATTAGAATTCTCAAGTGTGTCTTTAGGGGTCGTAGGAACCCTTAAGACACACTTGAGCATTCCAATGTGTCAAAAGGGGTCATGGGGACTCCTTAGGGGTCTTATTATGCCTTATCATGGATTAGGACCCCTAGAGAGTCCCCACAACCCTTTTTGACATATTGGAATGCTCAAGTGTGTCTTAAGGTGTCCTAATACCCATTAAGACACACTTGAGCATTCCAATGTGTCTTAAGGGATCATGGGGACTCCCTAGGGGTCCTAGTATGCATTATCACACCTTAGGACCCCTAGGGAGTCCCCATGACCCCTTAAGACACACTTGAGCATTCCAATGTATCTTAAGGGGTCATGGGTACTCCCTAGGGATCCTAGTTATCATGCCTTAGGACCCCTAGGGAGTCCCCATGGCCCCTTGAGACACACTCAAGCATTGCAATGTGTCAAAAGGGGTTATGGGGACTCCCTAGGGGTCCTAGTATGCCTTATCATGGGTTAGGACCCCTAGAGAGTCCCCATGACCCCTTTTAACACATTAGAATGCTCAAGTGTGTCTTAAGGGGTATTAGGACCCCTTAAGACACACTTGAGAAATCCAATGTGTCAAAATGGGTCATGGGGACTCCCTAGGGGTCTTATTATGCCTTATCACATGTTAACACCCCTAGAGAGTCTCCACGACCCCTTTTGACACATTGGAATGCTCAAGTGTGTCTTAAGGGATCCTAGGAGCCCTTAAGACACACTTGAGCATTCCAATGTGTCAAAAGGGGTCATGGGGACTCTCTAGGCATCATAGTATGCCTTATCACATGTTAGGACCCCTAGAGTGTCCCCATGACCCTTAAGACATATTGGAATGCTCAAGTGTGTCTTAAGGGATCGTAGGACCCTTTAAGACACACTTGAGTGTTCCAATGCATCAAAAGGGGTCAAGGGGTCTCCCTAGGGGTCCTAGTACACCTTATCTCACCTTAGGACCCCTAGAGAGTCCCCATGACCCCTTAAGACACATTGGAATGCTCAAGTGTGTCTTAAGGGGTCGTAGGACCCCTTAAGACAAACTGGAGTGTTCCAATGTGTCAAAAGGGGTCATGAGGACTCCCTAGGGGTCCTAGTATGCCTTATCATGTGTTAGACCCCTAGAAAGTCATGGACACTTCCTATGACCCCTTCAGACACACTGGAGGGTTCACATGTGTCAAAAGGGGTCATGAGGACTTTCTAGTGGTACTAGTATCCCTTATCATGTGTTAGGACCCCTAGGAAGTCCCCACAACCCCTTTTGACACATTGGAATGCTTGAGTGTGTCTGAAGGAACCCCTTCAGACACACTCAAGCATTCCAATGTGTCAAAAGGGGTTGTGGGGACTTCCTAGGGGTCCTAACATGTGATAAGGCATACTAGGACCCCTAGGAAGTCTTGGTAACCCCTTTTGACATACAATTTAAATATGATGATCTATAAAGTTTATATATATATATATATATATATATATATATATATATATATATATATATATATATATATATATATATAGATATATATATATATATATATATATATATATATATATATATATATATATATATATATATATATATATATATATATATATATATATATATATATATATATATATATATATATATATATATATATATAATTATATCTATAATACATATTTTAAAATATATAAAATATTTACATAATACCCCTTAAACATTATATATATCTATAATTTGTACATATAAATATAATATAAGTTCATTAAATATATTTATATACAATATATATTAATATAAAATATATATGACATACAATTTAAACATTCTAGGATATCATAGATTATTCCCTTTTCATCTATGGATTGTTTCATCTTTTTCAAGTTGTTAATTTTTTCATAAAACCAAAAAAAATGGGTGCAAGTCATAGTGTGGCATCGTTCCATTTTCATCAATCCATAGAGCTGAATACATGATGAAAGTGCTCATATCTTGGCCAAAACTGAAGCTGTCCAATCAATCAAGGGTGTCGAGGAGACGAAGAACAAAGAGGGTAAGAGGAGCTGAGAATAATACAAAATAGAGAACGTATAAAGCCTTCAATAATAATAATCAAGGGTTTCTCTGCAATGTGCAAATATTGTAGAGAAATCCTTGACCATAACATTATATATGGAACCCTCATCGAGCCATGAAAAGAACAGGTAAAAGATGTCATAAAAATGTGATGTATTCTCTTGTGTTCTCCTTCAGAAGAACATAGCCTAGGGAAAATCATGACACATACCTAGCAATGAGCCTAGATATATCTTCTAATTTAGGTTTTCAGACAAACCTTGGGATGAAGCCGATGACACTCAACCAAATGAAGCAACGACCCCAAATTTGTAAAAAACACTCTTAGAGATCTTCAAATTCACATTTTGCACACTGAAATTCCCTTCAAAAAATATTTCCATGGTAATAATGAATGAGAAATGAAACCTTTTTTTTAAGTTATGCCCTCATGCGTCAAAATTTCAACGCAAATAGTGTTGGTCAAAATTTTGACTAACATGGGCATAACTTTTAAAAAAAATGAAAATTTTCCTTCTATATTCTGACCAACCAAAACCTTTTGGCTTCATGGTCGAAAATTTTGGTAGAAAAACTAGGTCAAATGTACTAGTGTGATGCTATTTTTCGTTACCACATTCCAGCTACCTTGATACATGAAAAAAAGTTAATAAGAATTATTTTGGATAAACTTGAATTAGAACACTACTTCCCTGATTTTATTCCTAAAAAATAGTAATTTTTATGGTTTGCACAAATATCTTATATTCTGTAGGGGTAGGTCTGCATTGCACCGACTCACTGGCATCAACACACCTATGATTTTCACTAAAGAAATCTTAGACAACATAGTTTAGCACATTAGTAGATGGTTTTCTTTCTTGTTCAATTGGTTGTCTTCTTGTGACTCATTGAAATTGCCAACCGATGACTCTTTTTGTTTTATTTAAAATATTATTGCACTACTCTCTATTTGGAACTTCTATTCCCTTTTTGTTTTTTCCTTTATTATTTAATACTAGTGTATCCACCAGTAATGTGAATTGGATCTAATCTTGAGACTTTTCTAGTCTCTCCTTTTCATTCACATTTTCTCCACCGAGTTTAGTTTTTGATCTACATGTCCAAAGCATTTCTTTCATGATCTAAATACCATTCATCCTTCTCTTATCTCAGTGGTTTAGATCTTTGGATGGGTTGGAGACTGATTTAGCTATTTGGTTGTAGTTATCATTTTCTCATGAAGCCTATTAAAAAATATCTCTTTCCTTAATGATCCTTTCTTGAGGCTTGGTTCTTTTGATTTTCTTATGACTTCATTTCAAGATTTTAATTCAATATAATGTATTGTCTTTACTTATTCTCATGGGGAAAATTTCACTCCTCTATTTGTACATTCATTGCTTGGTCCTATTGCTATCAAGGGGAGAACCACTACTGCCAAGTGACCATCTTTATTAAAGATCAACCAGCAGAAAGGGATATTCTAAAAATCTATGAGCTAGTCCCCTTCAGTCTCTTCAAATTCCAATTAACTCTATCAATAGGGGTTTGTTTATGTAGATACTTATTAGTATTCGGGTTGTTTTCTTTTAGTAGTTATGAAAATTGAAGTCATAAGCAATCAAAACTAATCCATTGGAAAATATAGCAAGAGATAGGCCAAGACATATGTATTTCACACTCTTCTCTCATATAACCATTCTCTGCAAAAAATTATAGAATTATTAATCATTGCTTGTGATCAATAAGGAAAATTTTCAAAATGAAAAAAGTGAAGCTTGCTACTTACTATGATGGGAAATTGAAACATGTACATCAACGCATCAAATTCAATGTAGATGGTTCCTACAAATGTGTAACCCATTTTGTGTTTAAATTCCATAGGACCTACTCCTGTTCTAAAATTGTGCTTTGTTGATTGCATGAAACACATTCATATGAGATTTAGGCTAGAAGGCAGTGATGGTATCTTTATCATGCCATGTCTATTAACTATTTTCTACCTTCACCTACAAACTGATATGCTGGTGTCCATTTCATCTTTGGACATTGCCCATTGAAAAATGGGACACAAGAATGGTGCCAAGAATGGTGGTGTGCATGTGCTTGAAAATTGTTTAGTAGTTTCTAAAACCTTAACTACAAATGTTGTCAATTTCTTTACTTACACCATATTACCAGTGTCCAAAAACAATGAAACCCATATAGACGTGTCTTGCAAATGAGCCTGTAAATATGGGAACATGCCACATTACCCACCTTCACTACAATTTGTGCACCACACGTTTGTAAGTTTGTGTTTTCGCTTTTTACCCATGTCATGAAAAGGAAGTTACCTAGACTCATTTTATGCTAAAAAAAATCAATCCAAATATTACTCAAAATATGTAGTCTGAAATAATCATAATAAAATTTTATATGGCAATTTATGTTCATACATTTACAAAACTAATGCTCAATACTTCCAACCAAAAATATTAGTCTCCACAAGCGGGACTAATAAAATTTGTAATTATAATTATATACGACTATTTTACTTCATCAATCATTTAATTTTAGGACTTTTATAATTGATGGTAAAATTAAACATGGTTGAATTAAACTATTAATCAGTTATTCATCAAAATTAAATTAAACTATAATATAATACATTGACTAATTGACCAACTAAAATAGTCAATTAGTCACTGTATTATATTACAATCAATTATACTTGGTTGAATTAAACTATTAACCAATTCTAATAAAAAATGTCACTCTTAAGTCTTGGATGGTTCAACATTTGTTTTATTATTTGAATAGAATTAAATAGTGCCAAAGGAGTGTGAATGTATGAAAGTATGATATATATATGGATGTGTTGGAAAATGTTGTGGGTATAGGGGTAGAATATATATGAATAGGTTGTAATGGAAGTAGGGAATATAAGACCTATCCTTAATCAAAATTCCCAAAAGGAAAGATCCAAATGGATTAATCACAAAGAAGTGATCAATACACAAATGAATCAAACAATGGAGAATATGAAGAAAGGAGGAAAACTTATAATCTACTATAGAAAATATATGCTTGAAATCTGAAATAAATATAAGGCAAATACTAACCTCAAAATAGGGAAAATATGGAAAATGTTGATTTCTGATGTCTATGCATAGTTTCAGGCAATTCTGTAACCTGTTTCAGACTAGAAATGCTGAGATGGAAAAAACCCCAAAAATAATTGCCTTTCTAGAAACAAGTCACCTTTGACCTAGATAAAAGGTCAAGGGCTATTTTTTTCAAATGAAGGTCGAATTTGACCTTGTTCATGGATCTCTGAAGTTTTCCAAAAAGGGTATCCATATCCAAGCTCCGATTCATAGCCCTCTACCAGTACTTGCAAGAAAAATAGTTTTTTTTGTTGGGAGAGGGGTTTTCCTTGGTCAAACCCTGATTTGGAATCAACCTTAATAATAAAATTGAAATGGAGAATGCTAGAAAGTAGTAGAAGTAGATCTAACAATGAAGCTATGATATTCAATAGATATGCAATTGTATTTCAAATGTAAATAAATATGTTGATATGAAAGCTTGATCATAACATTAACAAATGTAAATCAAAACCTCCATGTTTGTATGCTTGGAATCCACCTTGAGTGAAGAATGAATGGATCTTGAAGGAAGATCACACCACCATGATGGCTAGATCTAGGGTTTGAATGATAGATCTTGAATGCTTGAACCAAATCCCTTCAAAGGCTTAAATGCTTGAATTCTTGATCTTCAAAGGAGAACTTGAATGGAGAAGAGGACGTGAATGCTTCCTTGAAAATGCTTGATATAATTCTTTCTTGGTCTTGCTTGATTTCTTGAGAGATTATGAAAGTACTTTCTTGAAGATGATTGATACTTGATGGATAAAATGAGAGAGGAAGGGTTCCTTTTATAGTGATCTAGGACATAATCCTCTAGAGAGGCTGACATTGGAGAATTAAATTCTAATTAACCTTAACCCCTAGAGGTAGACCCAAATTAAATTCAATTTAAGAGTTTACCATTTCAGAGACCAAAACAACCAACCTAGACGCGGGAAAAAAATTCTTTCCAAAACTTGACATCCAGAAATCATGGGACGTTGAAATTTGAACCCTAGGTCAAGGACAAGGTCGATTCCACCCTAGGTCAGGGGTGAGGTCATATTTGACCTAGGTCAGGGGTGAGGTCATCCTTGACCTTGAGGTCAAAAACCTCAAGATGTCAGTCCAGAGTGCTAGGAAATATAGAAAGAAACTGGAAATAGGTGGAGAGAGAAGAAAAATAGGTGGAAAGAGTCAAATCCAGGAAAAGACCAATTTGAGGCACTTGACATGACCCCAAACCATTTACTCAAAGGGATAAATACTCTTAACATGGAAGTGCTTCCATTTTAAGATGATATATTAAGCCCCCACTTTAGCAAGAGTATGGACTCGATGCAAACTCTTGGTAAAGGAGAAGAAAGAAGAGAGCCAAGTGGATTCACAATGAGATAAAATAACACTTAGCTAAGGACACAAGCCCCTAGGCTAAGGATTCTAACTCAACATACACATAAGGGTGCAAAAAGAAGACCAAAAAAACACAAAAGAGGGGTTAGTACTAAAAAAACCCAAATCAACTATCATAAGAAACCTTGCTAAGAAACATTTCTCATACTAATATCATATTTGGAAAGCTATCACAAAAGCATAAATGATTACATAAGAAAGACAAGAGAAACATTATAAATAATATAGCTTCATGATCTAGTCCTACTAGCACGAAAGTGAAAAGAGAGAAAGGAGAAAGTGATTACCTCACCCAGTAAGATGCCCACCTTACCGTGAATCACCCTATAGGGAGAGACAAATAGGTGGCCAAACCTGATAGTTCAACCATAAACTATGCTTGCAATTGTAATGTGTCTTCTAACCACTTTTGGAATATCCATAGATCCACCTTCTTGTATCACTATGAGTATGAAATGCGTGTCTCCTCAGGATTTAGCAGCTTATGTGCGTTACCTTCAAAAGATTTAGCATATAAATGTGTGTCTTTTCAGAATCTAGCAACTTATGTGTGTTACGTTCCAAGATTTAGTATATTTGAAAAATGTGTCTCCTCGGGATTTAGCAACTTATGTGCATTACCTTCAGAAGATTTAGCATATAAATGTGTGTCTTTTTAGGATTTAGCATATTTGAAAATTTGAAAAATGCATGTCTCCTCAAAATTTAGTATCTTATGTGCGTTACCTTTAGCATATAAATGCATGTCTTTTCAGGATTTAGCAACTTATGTGCATTACCTTCCAAGATTTAGCATAAAAATTAAAAAAAATATAGTACAAGGGAGACCCTATATATGCCCCCCTCCTTATCGTGGTAGTCTACTAGACAGGATAAGGAAGAGGAAGAGGATACCTACTTCACAATGCAAGGAGATATCTTGTTTAACAAAAATGTCCACTATATCCTTAATGAGGGATATTGACCCCTACATTGAAGAGTATAGATAATTGTTAAAAGGATATGTCACTCATGGAATAGGATCCTCCATGAAAGAGATCTTATCAACAAGACCCCCACCACAGAGGAGTGCTTTAGATAAAATATCATCTTTAAAAGGTGGGAACAAAGATTCAATCATCAAACCCCCTACAAAGAAGAGGAATATTTAGAATGAGGGAAGCAACTCTAACACCAAAGCAAGGGTAAGAGTCTATAATGAATATAATTTTCAACCTAGAGAAGAGGTGATGACCTAGGACAACAACCTCTCATATAAAAAGATTATAAATAGTCAAAACATCTATCAATATGATGAGATAATATTGCAATATAAATAAATACCACTAAGCTAAGGAAGGAAGTTCCCTAGACAAAGAGAGAGAGAAAAAGGAACCTTGCCCCCAGGGATGAGAACAAGGGATAGCTTTGAAAAACAAATGTCTTAGAAAAGATATCTTGAATAAGATCTATGGATGATTATAAACATAATAAAAAACTATAGGAGATAGGAGAGAAAGAATACCAATTAAGCCCCAATAAAAGACCTAATGGATCCTAGGAGCCTAGATGGAAATACACCTCTTTCCCCCCAGTCTAGAGACAAGAGGAGAAGAAATCTATATTATATTAGAATGAGGGGAATCTCCTATATCAAAATTATGAAGGAATTGTAAAACTACACGAGAGTGAGATATAATTCCTAAAGAAGCTCTTTCCCTAACATATAACTTGAAATGCTTTCAAGTATCAAGTAAATGCGTATTGCAATAATGAAAAGGACATTTGTATTTGTATAAGGCATCTATTGGCATAGGTCTAAGGATTTCTTTCTTGGAATTTATTAATTCAACATATACCTTTTAGCCACTTCTTGATGACTATTAGGGTTCGCTATTTTAGGTGTAGGGAGAAGAAAATGAAGAGGAGGACGATGATCAACATCACCTACCTTGACTTGAGATTTTGAACAACCAACACCATGAAGGTCTTGTTTAGGGGGTATATGAACTGGAAACCTAATACCATGCTCATTAATTTCAAGCCCTAAACCTTTATAACCTTGTTTAGTCACTATATTATATCCATTAGTGTACATATTATGTAAAGCTTCTATAGGAGGTGATTATTTATCATGTTCATGAGTAAAGGTTGTATAAGGTAGAATAATAGGTTTTGAAGAAATTTATTTACCCTTTCCTTTAATATTATCATCAATTGGAGTAGAAGGTAAATCAAAGAAGTCTTGCACATTTGCATCCTGAACTATAGCTTGAATTCCATCATAAGTATGGGAAGAGCAAGGATGAGCAGATGGAAAATTAGGCATCAGATTAGGAATAAGAAGATTAGGAATGAAACTAGGAATGATAGGATTAGGAAGATTAGGAGATGGTGTATCATCTACCAAATTCTTCATATACTCCAAAAGAGAAATAAGGCTACCACATAAATCTTCAATGAAAGTTTTGAATGTAGAGAGATTAGTATCGGACAACTTTACAAAAGCATAAGTGAGAGAAAAATGAAGTGTCATCAACACAATGAAGTGAATGATAGTCTCATAAACATCATAGGTATGGTAAAGAGATGCTAAAAGAAGGGTAATAAAGAACATGACCACACACCAAAGCATCTTAAACATCTCCATAGTAAATGAAATAGAGGTGAAAACACAAGATACCACAAACACAATAGGGAATCCAATTCCACAAAAGATAGGTGGTAAGTATGTCAGGTTCCCCAAAATGAATAGAATTAAAAAGTGGGATAAGAGTGTGAATGTATGAAAGTATGATATATATATGGATGTGGTGGAAAATGTTGTGGATATATAGGGGTAGAATATATATGAATAGGTTGTAATGGAAGTAGGGAATATAGGACCTATCCTTAATCAAAATTTGCAAAAGGAAAGATCCAAATGGATTAATCACAAAGAAGTGATCAATACACAAATGAATCAAACAATGGAGAATATGAAGAAAGGAAGAAAACTTATAATCTACTATAGAAAATATATGTTTGAAATCTGAAATAAATATAAGGCAAATACTAACCTCAAAATAGGGAAAATCTGGAAAATGCTGATTTCTAATGTCTGTGCACAGTTTCAGGAAATTCTGCAGCCTGGTTTGGACTGGAAATGCCGAGATGAAGAAAACCTAGAAATTTTTTTGTCTTTCTAGAAACAAGTCATCCTTGACTCAGATAAAAGGTCAAGGGCTATCTTTTGCAAATGAAGGTCGACTTTGATCTTGTTCATGGATCTTTGAAGTTCACCGAAAAGGGTATCAAGATCCAAGCTCCAATTCACAGCCATGTACCTGTACCTACAAGAAAAATGGTTTTGTTTGTTGGGGGATGGGTTTTCCTTGGTCAAACCCCAGTTTGGAATCAACCTTAATAATGAAATTGAAATGGAGAATTCTAGCAAGTATTAGAATTAGATCTAACAACAAAGCTATGATATTTAATAGATATGCAATTGTATTTCAAATGTAAATAAATATGTTGATATGAAAGCTTGATCATAACATTAACAAATGTAAATCAAAACCTCCATGTTTGTATGCTTGGAATCCACCTTGAGGGAAGAATGAATGGATCTTGAAGATGAACAAAGGATCTTGAAGGAAGATCACAACACCATGATGGATAGATCTAGGGTTTGAATGATGGATCTTGAATGCTTTCTTGGAAATGCTTGATATAATTCTTGCTTGGTCTTTCTTGAGTGCTTGAGGAATTATGAAAGTACTTTCTTGAAGATGATTGATACTTGATGGATAAAATGAGAGACGAAGGCTTCCTTTTATAGTGATCTAGGACACAATCCTCTAGAGAGACCGACATTGGAGAATTAAATCCCAATTAACCTTAAACCCTAGAGGTGGACCCAAATTAAATGTAATTTAAGAGTTTACCATTTTGGAGACCAAAATAGCTGACCCGGAAGTGGGAAAACAATTCTTTCTGAAACCTGACATCCAAAAATTATGGGACCTTGAAATTTGAACCCTGGGTCAAGGACAAGGTTGACTACGCCCTAGGTCAGGGGTGAGGTCATCTCTGACCTAGGTCGGGGTGAGGTCATCCTTGACCCTCAAGGTTGTGGAGAGAGAAGTAGGATAGGTGGAAAGAGTCAAATCCAAGAAAAGACCAATTTGACGCGCTTGACATGACCCTAGACCACTTACTCAGAGGGATAAACGCTCTTAACATGGAAATACTTCCATTTTAAGATGATACATTATTATTATGGTCTTATTGATTTCTTTTTCAAATGACAACCCTTGTTAATGATAAATTAGATTTAATATATAATATTTTGATAATATAAAATAAAATAAGATTTAAAATTAGTAGTTAACTATTTTATTATATTATTATTTAGGTAATATAAGATTTAAACTGTGTTATAAGATCTAAACTATTGATGATAAGCGTGAGTGGATATTTTTGTTAAGACTTTTTTTTTTAGTTTTTATCTATAGTCATACATAAGGATCTTCTTTCTATTTAATTATGCCTCAATGATTAGTAATAGACATACATCAAAGAATAATACAATTATCAGATTATCACACCTCTTTATCGCTTTGATATATGGTATTAGTTGTTTCCACAACATTGAGCATATTCAATTTTTGGTTATTTCTAAGTTCTTCTTTTTCAGTATAGTGTTAGAGTTGTTTACAATTAAACCTTTCAATGTTGGCTGGATAATGTTGCTCAAATGAATAAAATCTGTTGTTATATTTTTGAGGTCCTTTTTAAAATTTGCTTTAACATATTTTGAAAACCTATTATTGCATAGTACTGCCATATAAGTTCTTTCTTGCTCTAATGTTTAATTCATTTCCACTCTCCTTTTAATTTTAGATTTTTATTCCACTTTATTTTACCTGCTAGGAACTCTTTAAAATTATTCTTTTTTTCCCTAGAAATGTAGAGATAATGTATTCTCTTTATTATTATTAATTTACATTATTATTTTCCATGTATTTTAAACATAAATATCAAATATTAACTATAGATATGAATATTAAAGTTTACATATTATTTATTTACATATTCATTAAATTAAGTATATTTAATTAGATTTGACCATATAATTATCATTTACATCTTATTTTTTAGGTTGTAAATTGATTGCAAATGGAGAAATGTTGATAATGTAATAAAAATCAATTTGATGTGGAGGCACTATCAATAAATGCTATGGGTAGTCAATTTGATGTAATAATAATTGCCAGAGACTTTAACATTAACATGCTACATTCCTCAAAAACACAAACAATGCTTGCAAAACTTATGAAAAAATACAAATTAACTTTTCTTGTGGACAAGCCAACAACATATGTAGGTACTTTGTTGGATAAGTTTTGGTTACATAATATTGATCTTTCCCTTGTAAAATTCACTTTGCTAGATACATATTGGTCAGACCATCTTATAATAGCTTTACAACTCCACCTCTAGTTTGTATAATTACAAACTCATTCAATCACAATAAAAGATAGGTTTGATGCTCTCATATGTGGTCCAAAACTCTTTTCTAACCACTTTATTTAAAAAACTTTGTGATCCTATCTAACAAAACACTATATGCAGGAAAAAGCAACTATTTTGCATGTTAGTTATATAATGCAATTTGTTCACAATATTGAGTTAAGTTGATTGACATGCTTTTTCTTGAACTCATAATGTTAACAATTTTCAATCTCTTTAACAACTTTCATTTCCATGTTCACTAGCATAAAATAAAGTTAAATGGATTCGCTACCCAATCTTAAAACACTTCTTCCAAAGCATAGCTCTGGGTTACATTACTGGTAGCATATTTAGTTTTATCCTAGCTTTTTTTCCTATTGATGTCCTTGTTGCTCATGTTATAAGACCCATTTTAGATCTATCTAGATGCATCTCTAAGAATGGATACGTCCAAAGTAAATACAATAGAAACTGAAGATGGATCTACCACCAATGAACCAAAAAAAAAAGCTTCTAATGCAGGCCACATGAAGCATCAAATGTCTAGCATCTTGATAGATAAAAAATTGACAGATAAAAAATTGACAACACCTACAAAAAGGTATTTCAATCATCTCTACTTGCCTACATTCCTTGCCTTCACATATATGCAAACACACTTGCATATGCTTGTCGCTGCATTTACTAGCAACACTAACTTTTCTAAAAATATTTACCAGAGCTTTATTCACATCCTCCACTCAAAAGAAAACCTTGTAGAAGATGGCAACAACTTAAATGACAATCAACAAGAAAAAAGGTAATATTTTTCTTAAACTCCTTTACTGTTTCCATTGGATTTGATTTCATATAACTGTATAATCTAAAATAAATAATATTATATTCTAACACGGTGGAAATAAAAGTGAACCATACATCCAACATCATTGAAATTTGTGCGACGTAGTTTTCCACTACTTTTGAAGGTGACGTCCTCATCAATTATGGTCCTGGTTATGCCAAAAATGGGCTGCAAGCCTAGCAAAAGCACCAATACTTCATGTTGACCTCATTGACATGCATGGAAAAAATGACCATTATAGAAAATATTACCAACCAATTAGTTGATAAATTCCTTTCCCAACTGTTGCCAGAGCAAGTGTTCATATAGAAGAATTTGAGATAAAGAAAAAATCACAATACGAAAGGGGTGATGCTGATTACAACCTACAGTTTACTGCAAAAACATCTATATGAACCATTGTTAAAGTCTATAACAAGCAAAAATTAATGCATGACACAAAAATATCTTAACTTGTCCACTAGACTAACAACCAATCAATCTGTACATTGGGTGTTATAGTGACAGCGCATAACCATACACCAAAAGAGTATCAGCTCCATGTCAAAGATGGAGAATCCATGTCAGACACAACTATAGTAAGCTACTCACTCCATACATAAAACCCAATTTTCTTCTTTCCACACATAACAATCCTTTTTTTACATGGGCTAACACATTTCTTCCTTTGGAGGTTACATTTCCAGATTTCCACACTCGCGCTTATGCAACAGTACAAGATATCCTTGCATCTACACAAACACCATTCCTGCTCCTAAAGAATCTTCTCTGTAATAGGCCAAGGGGACACCAATCATAAAAAAAACACTATACACATTAATTAGCAATCTCAATGATGAATATGCAAGGACTTCTCTACAAAATGTTGTCTCCTCCAATCTCTTGGTAAGGAAAAAAACCATAAAGTATTTGAAACATGTCCACAATTACATTGCACATAACTAAATAAAAATCTTGAACCCATACTTAAATCTTCACTTAAATTGCAGGTGACTGATACTTTAAAACCAAAAAATTCTTACCTCACACCATATCAACTCTTATGCACCTTATGTCACCAACCAAAATCAATGGTGCTATCATCAACCACCAACAATGATCATTGCACTGCATGTGCAAAAAGAGCAACATTTTCTTACAAACCCTTTTTACAATGCATAATACAGACTAAAGATGACATCGCCGATTGGCACAACATGTATGGACAACTCCTTGAGCAATACTTCCCCCGACTTAAAGAAATACCATTTGAAAAGTACAAAACAAACCTATCTGAAGTTGTTTGCCTGATGTGAACATTTGAAAATGAAGGCACCTTTACAATTGCAATGAACAACAACATCATGTCCATTGTGGCACAATCCTACAACGTAAGATCAAAATACCTTCTCATTCATATTTCTTACAATTTAAAAAGGTTATGATTTTAGAACATTTTTTTCCATCTTTTAGCCCTTGACATAATTATTTTTGCTAAAATACAAGTACATTAATCCTCTCAGGATTCGCTGCAACTTATTGTTCTTCGCATATTCCTATTTTTCTTTTGACAATACAAAATATAGTGTAAAGAAAATAGATTTAGCTTTTGGATTTATGTTGTTGAATGTTTTGAAAGCAAAAAAATGATACTATATTGTAACAAATACAATCACGCTAAAGAATCTAGATTTAGCTTTTGGACTTCTACAGTTGAATGTTTTGAAACCAAAAAACAAAACTATGTTATAACAAATACAATCGTGTTGTTCATTGTTTTTTTTATTTGCAACCAACACTTCAAATTAGTAACACATGCAATATTCTTTAATGATGCTTTGTATATCTCACTTGTCATTTCTTTTTATAAATAATAGAATGTTTCAAAGACTTTATTTTCTAAAACATGAGATTTTGCATGTGCTTTAGGAAATATAATGTAAAACTTAGTTTTAGACCTAAATGATTTATTTGGATTATTTGTTCTCAAATAATACAAATCTTGTATTTGGTCTTTGATTTACATTATTTAATACTATATATAAAGTTATCATAAACCAAAAGAGTTCAAATCCAATTAAATTAAATGTACTAATTAAACCATAAAAAAAAACATGAGAATAAATATAGCATTGGTATTTGGGGCAGTATGTGTCCCTTATAGATTGTCATTTCATTAACCATGACATACAAGAAGAAAGATTTTGAGACTATCATTCATCATTATACAAAAGCAGTGGAGCTTGATGCCCAGGATATTTCATTTCTCACCAATAGAGAAGTTGTTTACTTAGAGATGCAGAAGGTAGGTGAAACAATCTGCACTTAAATTATTTTTAGTTTTCTTCTACATAGGCTCAGAAATGGAATAGTAGTTGTCAAGACATCTGAATTTATTTTTCAACATATGTTGATTCTGATTGAGTGTATTGATCAATTTTCAATTTGGAAGAGTTTAAACTTGTAAAGCTATGCAATAGCAATAAGGAAAACCACTTTCATATACTTGGGTATGATTTATTTTCTAAATGTATCAATAGCTTGTTATATTTTCTTTAATCCAGTTTACATTTTTCAGTGGCAAATTAAAGTTCTATATACAGTTTGAGTGGGTTTTCTTCTTTCTTGTTATATTTCTACCTTTTATACATAGATAAGGTGGAACATGTTTGTTTTATGTGTGGTAAATATTTATTGGGTTCATCCTAGATGACGTCACTATTTTTAAGTGACTCAAAAAACAAAATCAATGTGAGAACAGAATGTAGATGTGAAAGCCTTTTTTGATTCACTTTTAAATGAATTTGGACATATTTTATGCATACTTGTACTCAATGGTTAATAGATTTAAATATTTTTAGTAAAATTTTTGAATGTGATGTTATAATAGCGGCTCATAATGTAGGCATCTCTTATGATGGGAATTATTAGAGTCCTTAATGCTTGCCATGCCAAGTCTTTTCTCCTTATGGAATCTTTCTTTCAAGCTTATTTTTACTGAACTATATCTTCTATGAATTTTCAATACCTGGTTTTATTATAATACTTATGATGTAATTCCAGCTTCATGCTTTCCTAAGGTTCTTCACTTTCACAAAACATAATTCAGGAAAATTAAGTTAAGCACAACTTCCATTATTAGACAAAACTATAAAATGCTTAATGCAATGAAGATTCTGAAGCATATGTTGTTCATTTCAATCACCAGATTTTGATGCATAGGAAGGCATTAAAATTACCTTTAAATAAATTCACTCAGCATCATCCTCATAAGTGTATCCACTGTTGCCTGAGACACAATCCCAGCCTTTCCCCCTAAAAGAGTTAGCTATTTGTATTCAGAAAAACTTGATCATTGGTGGGCTCTTTGTCATCCATTTAACTTCATGAAGAGGCCAAAAGATAGTTGAAAAAGATGAAGATTATATTCAAACTAATATTCTCTCACACACACGCTCCTTAGTAGTTGAGTGTTTACTAAAACACATATTAGCATTTAAACAAATTGTAAAAATCTATTTTCACTAATGTGCAGCCCTTTCATATAGCATGTATAATTGTCTATAAAATGACATGTAACTTTATTGGTGCATTGATTTAAAGTTGGTGATGCTTGGCTTAAACCTTACCCTTTTCTTAATCTATAGTAGTTCTAAACTCAACCACTAAATTGTATTTACAGCTGCCATCACATATGGAGTTTTTCCTATCTTAGCATCTGCATAAATTCAAATCAATTCTAGTAGTTGTTTTACACATGTCTTGTGAATTCACGATGTAACCATCTCAAACAATGTATGTACTTAGAACCAACAAGCTCATGTAAGATGATAACATTTTATGTATAAATTTATTTGTCTTTTCAAAGACTTATTCAATTGTTTTCAAAAATTATGGTATCTACTCTTCCCAACTGTCCAAGACCCTAAATAATGAAAACAACAATATATTTTCGTTTAACCATAACAATTATTTATGTTTCCCATTCAAGTTTATTTGTTGATGTCTTCTTTCTGCATAATATTACAAAAAAATGTTACATTTTTCATCCTCAACATCCCCATAATGACTATATAAAACATAAAGCCTCATATTCTAATATAAGGCATGGACTTCTATTGTGCACAACTCTTGTTTTAATAAATCTATTTAGTATATTTGATTAATTTTATATAGATTCATACACATGTATCATTGTATAGTATAATTTTATACATAATTTTGTAAAATTCTTCTATTGTTTTGAGACCATTAAAAAATTCTTTTTCAACAATTAATACTTAATTTGAGTCATTCTAAGTTACATCAGCATTTTTTTTAATGGCTTTTTTTTCTTTATTATTTTTAAACTACATATTTAAGGAATGGAAGTAGATGGTGAAGAAATACCCAAAATATATACTCCACATAAGTAAAAACTTTAGCATTGCCTGCCAAAAAATATGTGACACAAGCTAGAAAAAAGACATGCACTATCATGTGCCTTGTGTAGTTACCTTTTCTCTATAGTTGTTGTGCTTATTTGTGTAAAAATAGAAATTTTTTTCCTCAATAAGATCCATCAATAATATGGTTTAAGATGAAGCACTTAAACAAATAGAAACTTTATGTCTTCTTTAAGTTGAACCTTCTCAACCAACATAATAATTATCATAATATACTTGTACTCATGATTATGTTGACTAAAAATTTTAATCACAACAAGTAATAATGATAAAATCCTAGTTATAATTTTTGGCAACACAGTTATAAATGACTAAATAAATGACCAATTTGGTCATTTGATAAAAAATGCAACTAAATAATCAGTGAGACAAATAAAAATGTCTAAATAAATGACTAAAAATTATTGGAAGATATGACTGATGTATTTTCACAAATAGGCCTATTTATGTATCCTCACTCGTGAGGTTTGGGACCTCGAGATTAAATATCAAAGTTAGTTGTTGGAGTCCTGTTTTGAATCCCATAGATCCTTATGATATTTCTCCTTGTCTTCAACAACAAAGACTCAAGGACACTTAGGTAGTAAATCTTCTCCTTGCTTTTCATCTTTCAGTAATTTATTTAGTTATTTTCAAAGTCTAGAGTTTTCATTTACAGAATCATATTTACTATAATCTGATACTCTATTTCTAATAGATTTAGCGTTAGTAATTATTGCACAGTTCATGTTTTCAACCTCAATTGTATGAGAGTTATATTTTTTATAGTTTGGGTCTTCATTATGAGTCATTTCTTTGGTATATGTTTTCTACTATCTTAGTCTTGATTATGTTTTTTCTTTTTAAGTAATAAGAATGTTTATGTTTTGGAGGAAGCTCCTTGATTCACAAGGTTTCAAAAGTGTTTTTTATATGTTAAAGGGGTTTTTAATTTGTTTCAAATCATAAATACTTCACCATTTAGGATTTTAAAAGTGTCAATTTATTTAAATTAAGAGTAAAAAAGAATAGATCACATGACCTTTTCAAATAGGAGGGAGATTTGAGTTTCACTTTTGACAAATCTTCATGGTTCTATGAATTAACTCGAGCCAAGGAACTAATGCATAAGAGGTTAATTTAAGACATTTTTAAAGAAAAGAATTAGGATATCATCTTAAATATGTAAATTATTTTAAATTAAAAAATAAAATTAATTCAATTATCTTAAATTAAAAATTTAAACAAAAGAATCATACATTAATAGGTGGAAAAAGATAGAAGAATGAAGAGAATTGAATTTCTAACATGACTTCGTTAATTAGCTGATAAGTTATTTTATGTCAATAACCTCCCATCAGAATTCAATTCCTCATGTCTCTAGTTTGCAATAGATGGAAGAAACCTATATTAAAAATGCTTGGCCTAATATAATCATTGTGAATTTGAATTTGTATCCAGTCTATGAGATGTAACTAGATTCACCTCCTCCAAACCCATCCTATTATTTCTTTAGGGTTTCTCTAAAAATTTTAGTAAAGACTATTTCTTGTCAATGGGACTTGCAGTTATAATTATTTTGTGAGGAAATAGAGAATCCAAGCAACATGGACAATATGTAAGCTACTAAACATCTACTTCTCTTTGTCAATGTGATTACTTTTAAGATGATGTTCCTACATATAAACTTTCAGATTAAACTTTTCAATAGATGGCACATTTTTTTCTCATTAGATCCTAGGTTTTGATTAAAAGAGATGTTGATACACAAAGATATTTGAAATTATTTTCTATTTCTTTTGTTATTCTATTGATGACATAATATCTTGATTAATACACTATAAGGAATATATATTAATAGTTTTGACACTCCAAGGTCTATAGAGTCTATTTACAGTAATTCTTTTCCTAGAAATGAAAATGAGGCAAAGGAGTCATCTAAAACTCCCCATTTGCATCATAGTTTGTGAAATACTTTTTCTGTTACAGATGCATATGATAGTTTGCATCATTCACAGAATGTGATATTAAACCATCTCTAAATGGAAAATGCAAAAAATACTCATTCGATGGGAGCATGTGGGTCTACATTTCCATTGAAATTTTGTGAGTATTGTACTTAATAAACCTATGCAAGAGATACATATAAAAATTTTGCACCATGTTTGATTAAATAACTTGTTTGTAGCATAGAGTTCTTTGTTCTCAAGAATTGCATCTTTTTTATATCAGTGTTGTAACTTGTGTATGTCAGAGTTCTTTGAGGGAGGAAAATATGTTTTTATTGCATGTCTAAATATTAATTTACTAAGAAATAATGATTAGAAGATCAAATTTTCCAAAAATCCACAAACATGCATGCAAGAGAATTTTCTTGAGAAAATTTTTTAGTTTTGAGTAATGCCTTCTGAACAATATTGTGTTTTTACACATTTTAGAATTTTGATTGCTATTGTTTTTCCATTTAATGCTTTACAATAGTCTGAATGTAAGTGTTAGATAAAAGGGTGAGTTTTATGATTATTTGATACCTCTAGGAGTAAGAAAGTGAAATGTGTGCATCTAGGAATAGGGCATATGTTAATAATAAAAAGCTACACCACACAACTGATAGAGGGGGTGTGAATTAGTTGTGTATAATAATTGTAAAATTTAAAATTTAAAATTAGATTGTCAATTAAGAATATAACAGTGCTAAACAAGATAAACAACAACACCATAACACATAGAGTTTCATTCTCAAGGAAAACCCTATTAAGATAAAAACCCAGTGGCGATGGAACCCACTAGATAGTGCACTAGTATAAAAATGTCCCTGTTAGAAGATCTAGCCCTATTAGGAGTTGATACAATACATCCAATACATCAACCGCTATTAAAGGACAAAATCCCAATTAAAAGGTCCTTCAAGCCTATTAGGATTTGATGAGAACAAAAAAGGCACACTACTCGAGTACACTAATCCAAGTATAAGGTTAAACATACCTTCAACACTCACTATCCAAATACAATGAAGTGAACTTACTATTCAAATGACTAAACTGACTGATAGAAACTTACTTGCACCTTTATCATTCCATTGAAGTGCACAAGGAATGATCATATATTCCACTCATACATCTTCTCTTCATCTTTTCTTTGATTACAATGCTCACATTAACAATCACACGTATATCTCATACACATTCCTTACATTATATTAGAGAAATTACTCTTCTTTCTAAAAGTTGCAAATATCAATTAGGTTGGCCTGTTAAGGCTTCCCCAATGCACAAAAAATTACATTACCAAATGCTAATTAGGCACACCCAATACCTAATACAAGTATTAAAAATTAAAAATATTGATTTATGCACCAAGATCCATAATTAATGCTCACCAATCCATATAACACATGGGTATATGCACAAAGATGAGGGACCAAAAAGGTGCCACTTTGGTTTTTGGTCCCCCATCAAGTATAGTGTGTACAAACTAAAGGGCGTGCGCCCTATGGCTTGGGTTGTCTAATCCTTAGGCTTGGGCAATGCAAAGCATACCGCATGTGCCCTATAGGATGCACGTGGTTTGAAAAATACTTTTTAGTGTTTCTCAAAGCATGTGCACCCTATAGCATGCACGCGCTTTGAAAAAAAATACTTAAAGTTTGTTGTGGGTTGGAAAACTTATTTTGCTTTCCTCAAACCTGCGTTTGTAGCTAAGAAGGTCTTCCCAAGCATGTACACAGTCTTGCTTAGACTTGGAATCCATTATTTTCATTGATTCATCCATCAAATAGCTCCACGACATTGTCAAGTTTGATCTGGAAGAAGAGGTAAGTATTTTAACAGTCCATGGCTCTTTTTTTTTTTAAATTTCAATTTTGTAGCAATTTGTTTTGTTAAAATTTGTTTTTGTTTAAATTTGTGTGTAATGAAGATTTTAAAATCTAGTTTTTTTAATTGTCAAAAAGAAATAATCTCCCTCAACCAAACCCTCCATCTCCTCATGAAGAAGCAAATTAAGAAATAAATGAAGAAACAAATGAAGAAAATGAACCTCAATTACCTCCACCAATCGAGAAACCTCCTCCTAGAACACAAGAAAAATTGATGAACCAAATTGAAAGAGGGCAAAAAGAATTAGAATCTTTAATCACAAGGTTAAAATATTCTAGTGGTACAAATCCTGGAAGGGAAAGACTTGCAAAATCATTGGAAGCAATATTGACCCACATAAGCTTGGTTAGTGGGAAAATTAATTTATGGCGGGATAAAAGAGAAGAACAAAAATAATATTATGCAAATAAATAATCTTATGCAAACATAAAAAAGAAAAAAATCACAAAAAGATGGCATTTGCAAGCTATTTAAAAAACCAAGGGACATAGATACTCTAGTTATAACTACAACAAGGAGGTTCCCAATTCATTGGTTCTTAAATGAAGACATTAAAAATATTTTTTGGGAGAGATGATGGATGGTCTTTGATTCGCCTCCTTGTAGCAATCAAGAGGTTCCTATATATTTCTTGAGGAAACTCTATTATGAGTTTGTACTCAAGGAGGTGCCAAATTATTTTGACTATCTAGATTCTCACGGTAGAGGAGGGGGGTCATCATTTGATTGAGCAGGGGCACATCATGACCCTAACACACCTAGGGTTCCTATTGGAAAGCCATAGGTGGATCATGTTACTATTCCTTCCATTGTGAAGGAACATGTAGAGGTGGATAGACTAGGCAAGATTAGTGCTCTAACACGGACTCTCATTTAGTGTGCCAGTCCTTTAGTTGAGGGTGACCATGGTCAATCCTTGAGGGGGCATATTTTTCAGTCATGTGGATCCTTGTGCAAATTTGGTACTAGTGAGAGAGAGGAAGAGGATCCTAGAATGATGACTGATAGTTTTCTAATTATGACATTTGGCAATGACACAAGTAAATATTTCCATGTTCATTAAATTGCTTTGATCATATTTCATTTATAAAAGAATAACTAATTAATTTAGTATCTACTGATTATGATGAAAATTCAGGGCAAGAGTATCAGTGGCGGTGGTGGTGTCTGTGGTAATGATCCTCATGTCCCCTTCTACATATCATCTTCAATTCCACAAGTATGTATCGAATAAAACATTTTAATTAATACATTTGATTATTATGTAATTATATGAATAATTTTATCATAACTTATTGTGCATGTACATTATACGTTCACTGGTGGACCATCGACGTTCACAATAGACAATGAAGGACATCGTGCCACTTTCCTTGAAGTATCTTTATTTGCATATTAATTTGATTTACTTGATTATATTTAATTAATAAATGAATGAATAACTAAATTACTAGATAAATTATGATCAAAATTTAGAGGCATGATGATCACATTCTTTCTCCTAGCTTTGTGATGTCACCATTGAGTCCACAGGTATATATGCAATAATGCATTATAATTAACAGGTCAGTAGTATGGTCTTATATGAATGGTTATCTTATAATTTTCCATGTACATGTGCACTAGTTGAATGTTGGACCTTCGACATCGACACCGGCACTCACCAGAGGATGTGATGGAACCTTCACAGAGGTATCATTTACTCATTAGTAGGGTTGTAAAAAATATATATGTAATCTTGATAACTACATAATACTTTTTTTGTTTCATTTTCAGTTATTGACATCAGAGACTCCTCCTTCTATCCATGATACTTTGGATCATGGAGTAGTTGCAGCAGTAGCTATCTCTGAATCACTGATTGAGGTATAAAAGATATCACTTAATTATAATTTTTATTTTAATAGTTTGTATTAAATTTTATAATGATATTCATGTATGTATTTTAATTATTATTTTGATCATTTTTGTAGGGACTTATTACTCTAGATTGCTAACATGTGCCTTCGGTGGATGAACATAGTGACTATTTGCTAGCGATAAGCAAATATTCAATTTTATGTCATTGTATAATTCAATTTTGATGTATATTAGTTATTGATGCTTAAATTTTTTTTATTAGCTCGAGCTACAGAAGAGTTTAGACAAGAGGATGAGTGAGTACACTCAGAAGACTAAAACATCCACTGCATCTCCATCGACGTGACGATAGAAGATAGTTCAAGATTTGTTTTCTTCCCCTGGTGGGAAAGGACTAGATTAGGGATATGGATTGTATGCCTATATGGCATTAGTGGACATATATTTTGTATATTGTCTAAGTGATACATTGTACATCCATTTGTCTTTGAGGAAGCCAGTTTAACTGTATTGAATATATTCAGTGTGTGACATTATTGGACATATATATTTGGCTTCATGCCCTACGAATATTTTGTTTTTTATGTTTTAGGTATGCAATTCATGTGTTTGGTGTATTGATGTATACTAATTTATGTTTATGTGGATGTCTTATGCTTTGCAAATTTCTCATGCCTTATAGTTATGCTTGTATGTTTATCGATGTATATTGTTACTGTCACCTTAAGGATACTAACTTGACAACATTCACTATCACCCTAAGGAGACTAACATTCCTTGTTACTATAAACTTTGATACCATTCACTATCACCCTAAGGAGACTAACTCAACTTGAGGATTCTACCAAAAACTTAGAATTCACTCAAGGAATTAACCTCACTCAAGGATCTAGTTGAGTTCTTTGACTTTATAAGTCACTCCCATAACTTTAACTTGCTGACCTAGTTGAGTTATTTGACCTTTAACTTTCTGACCGTGCTACAATGCTAGCCACTATCCCCAATAAAAGTCAACTCCTTAATTGTAATAATAACAAAAGTAATGAAATGAATGCAAAAATATATAAATATAATATAAGAAAATATTTTTACGTCACAACCTATCCAAGATCATGTCGAATTAAACATTTATATTCATTGGTGTGTTCCATGTTCTACGGGATAGTCACAATATAAAGACATGACCTTGAACATGTGAGGCAACATATGGCAAGGTTGTCATCTATTGACCCTTAATCTAGGCCTATTTTGATTTTTGGGTACCCTAATGTTGGCAAGAGTTCTTTTATTAATAATATTACTAGGGCGGATGTGGATGTGCAACCTTATGCTTTTACTACTAAGTCTATGTTTGTTAGGTATACTGATTATAAGTACTTGAGGTATCAGGTTATTGAAACCCTTGGTATTTTGGACCACCCCTTGGAAGAAAGGAACACCATCGAGATGCTTGGTATTACATGATCCAAATAACATTCCATGATCCAAATACATGATCAAATTTCAAAGTGGATGAAAATCCCTTTTGCATCTAAATACATATTTGTACACATCCTACTGCTCACCCTAGAGTGGTCAGTGGTGTTCAAACGACTGTGTGTACAAAAAAGGTTGTTAGGAGCATTTATCTAACCATTCAAAGCTATTGGAAGAGACAGTTTGATGCTACAACCGATGGTTTGAAAGATATGCAATGTTGGCCATTTGAACTGAGGAACATTGTGAGTTCTGACATTGACCAAGAATGTGTTTCCAAATCTAAACAAAATTGAATCTCTAAAAACTGAGATAGGCTATTGTAGGCCTCAACAGCACATCCCTATAGCACCTAACAGATTGATGCTACCTTGCATGAGCTCCAAGATATTACCCTGCAAAGATAATTGATTTCATGCTTAAGGGACCTTGAGGGACACTTCAGCTTGGAGTCATCAACGGCATTCAAATGACTATGTGTGGTGAATGAGATTACCACTAGCATTTACCAGACCATTCAGAGCTGTTGGAATAGATAGTTTGATACTACAACTGGCGGTTGGAAAGATACACAACATTGGCCATTTGAACTAAGGAACACTGTGAGTTCTGACATCGACCGAGAATGTGTTTCCAAATTTAAACAAACTTGAATCTCTCAAAATTGAGATAGGTTATTGTAGGTCTCGACAAAATGGTCCCATAGCACCTGATGGATCCATACTACCTCACATGAGCTCCAAGTCATAACCCCATAAAGATCTATGATTTCATGCTTAAGGGACCTTGGGGGACACTTTAGCCCAAAGTTTTCGGTGTTGTTTGAATGACTGCGTGTGGTGAATGAGGTTGCCACTAGTATTTACCTGGCCAGTCGGAGTTGTTGGAATAGATGGTTCGATGCTACGACTGACAATTGGAGAGATACGCAATATTTTCTATTTGAATTGAGGAACACTTTGAGTTATGACATCGACTGAGAATTTGTTTCCAAATTTAAACAAACTTGAATCTTCAAAAACTGAGATAGGTTATTGTAGGCCTCAGCAACATGGCCCTTTAGCACCTAATAGATTGATGCTACCTTGCACGAGCTCTGAGATATGACCCCACAAAGATTACTAATTTTATGCTTAAGGGGCCTTGAAAGACACTTCAGCCTAGACTTGTCAGTGGTGTTCGAATGACTGTGTGTGGTAAATGAGGTTACCCCTAGTGTTTACCTAGCCATTCAGAGCTATTGGAATAGATGATTCAATGCTATGACCAATAGTTGGAAATATACACAATGTTGGTCATTTGAATTAAGGAACACTTAGAGTTCTGACATAGACCAAGAATGTGTTTCCAAATTTAAACAAAGTTGAATCTCTAAAAATCAAGATAGGATATTGTAGGCCTAGACAACATGGTCTTGTAGCACCTAATAGATTGATGGTACCTAACATGAGCTTTGAGACATGACCCCACAAAGATCACTGATTTCATGCTTAAGGGACCTTTGAGGACACTTTGACCTAGAGTTGTCAATGACATTTGAATGACTGTGTGTAGAAAATGAGGTTGCCACTAGTGTTTACCTAGCCATTCAAAGTTGTTGGAATAAACAATTTGATGCTATGTCCGATGGTTGGAAAGATACGCAACATTGGTCGTTTGAACTAAGGAACATTGTGAGTTCTGACATCAACCAATAATGTGTTTCCAAATTTAAATGAACTTGAATCTCTAAAAATTGAGACAGGTTATTATAGGCCTCGGCAACATAGTCTTGTAACACCTAATGGATCCATTCTACCTCACATGAGGTCTGAGATATGACCCCACAAAGATCATTGATTTCATGTTGAAGGAACCTTGAGGGACACTTCAGCCTAGAGTCGTCAGTAGTGTTCAAATGACTGTGTGTGGCAAATGAGTTTTCCAATAGTGTTTACCCAACCATTTGGACCTATTGGAATAGGTGGTTTGATGCTACAACCGATGGTTGGAAAGATATGCAATGTTGGTTGTTTTAATTGAGGAACACTTTGAGTTCTGACATCGAGTGAGAATGTCTTGCCAAATTTAAAAGAACTTGAATCTCTAAAAACTAAGATAGGCTATTGTAGGCCTCAGTAATATGGCCATGTAGCACCTACCAGATTGATGCTACCTCACATGAGATCTGAGATATGACCCTGCAAAGATTGTTGATTTCATGCTTAAGGGACCTCGAGAGACACTTCATCCTGGAGTCATCGGCGGTGTTTGAATGACTATGTGTGACAAATGAGGTTTCCACTAGCATTTACCTAGCCATTTGGAGCTATTGGAAGAAGTGGTTTGATGCTATGACTTACGATTGGAAAGATACGCAACATTGGCTATTTGAACTAAGGAACACTTTAAGTTATGACATTGACCGAGAATGTGTTGCCAAATTTAAACAAACTTGAATCTTAGAAAACTAAGATAGGCTATTGTAGGCCTTGACAACATGGTCCCATAGCGCCTGATAGATTGATGCTACCTCACACAAGCTCTAAGATATGACCCCACAAAGATTGTTGATTTCATGCTTAAGGAACCTCAAGGGACACTTCAGCCTCGAGTCGTCAGTGGCGTTCAAATGACTATGTGAGGAAAATGAGGTTGCCACTAGCATTTACCCAGCCATTCAGAGTTTTTGGAATAGATGGTTTGATGCTACGACCAAGGGTTGGAAAGATATGCAACGTTGGCCATTTGAACTAAGGAACACTATGAGTTATGACATTAACCAAGAATGTGTTTCCAAATTTAAATGAACTTGAATCTCTGAAAACTAAGACAGGTTATTGTAGGCCTCAGCAACATGGTCCTGTAGCACCTGATGGATCCATGCTACCTTGCATGAACTCTAAGATATGACCCCATAAAGATCACTGATTTCATGCTCAAGGGACCTTGAGGGACACTTTAGCCTGGAGTCATTGATAGCATTCCAATGACTATGTTTGGTGAATGATGTTTCCACTAGTGTTTACCTAGCCATTCAGAGCTGTTGGAATAGACAGTTTGATGCTATGACTGATGGTTGTAAAGATATGCAACATTGGTTGTTTGAACCGAGGAACACTTTGAGTTTTGACATCGATCAATAATGTGTTACCAAATTTAAATGAACTTGAATATTTGAAAACCAAGACATGCTATTGTAGGCCTCGACAACATGATAGATTGATGCTACCTTGCATGAGCTCCAAGATATGACCCCACAATGATCACTAATTTCATGCTTAAGGGACCTTGAGGGACATTTTTCCTTGGAGTCATCGGCGGCGTTCAAAAAAATGTGTGGAAAATGAGGTTGCCACTAGCGTTTTCCTAGCCATTTAGAACTATTGGAATAGATGATTCGATGCTACGACTGATGGTTGGAAAGATACGCAATGTTGGCTATTTGAACTGAGGAACATGTGAGTTCTGAAATTGACTGAGAATGTGTTGTTAAATTTAAATGAGATTAAATCTCTAAAAACTAATATGGGCTATTGTAGGCCCTAGCAACACGGTCCTATAGCACCCAATAGATTGATCCTACCTTGCATGAGCTCTAAGATATGACCCCGTAAAGATCACTGATTTCATGTTGAAGAGAACTTCATGAGGGACACTTTGCCTTGAATTCATTGGAGGTGTTCAAATAACTATGTGTAGAAAATAAGGTTTCCCCTAGTGTTTACCTGACCATTCAGAGCTGTTGGAACAAATGGTTTGATGCTACGACTGACGGTTGAGAAGATATGCAATGTTGGCCATTTGAATTAAGGAACACTTCAAGTTCTGACATCGACCAAGAATGTGATGAAAAATTTAAATGAATTTGAATCTTTGAAAACCAAGATAGGTTATTGTAGGCCCCAGCAACACGGTCCCATAGCACCTAATGGCTTGATGCTACCTTGCATGAGCTCTTAGATATGACCCCGTAAAGATTGCTGATTTCATGTTGAAGGGACCTTGAGGGACACTTCAGCCTAGAGTCATCGGTGTTTGAACGACTGTGTACAAGGAATGAGGTTTCCACTAGCATTTACCTATCTCTTTAGAGTTGTTGGAATAAATGGTTTGATGATACGACTGACGGTTGGAAAGATATGCAATGTTGGCCGTTTGAACTGAGGAACACTGTGAGTTCTGACATCGACTGAGAATGTGTTGCTAAATTTAAACAAAATTGAATCTCTAAAAACTAAGATAGGCTATTGTAGGCCCTGGAAACACGGTCCCATAACACCCAATAGATTGATTCTACCTCACACGAGCTCTGAGATATGACCCTATAAAGATCACTAATTTCATGCTGAAGGGACCTTGAGGGACACTTTGCCCCAAAGTCAGCAACGGTGTTCGAACGAATGTGTGTGGAAAATGAGATTTCCCCTAGTGTTTACCCATCCCTTCGGAGCTATTGGAATAGACGGTTCGATGCTACAACTGAAGGTTGGAAAGATACGCAATGTTGGCCATTTGAACTGAGGAACACTTCGAGTTCTGACATCGACCAAGAATGTGATTCCAAATTTAAACAAAATTAAATCTCTAAAAACTGAGATAGGTTATTGTAGGCCCCAACCACATGGTCTTGTAGCACCTGATGGCTTGATGCTACCTCGCACAAGCTTTGAGATATGACCTTGTAAAGATCATTGATTTTATGCTAAAGGGACCTTGATCAAGGACACTTCACCCCAAAGTTGTCGGCTATGTTTGAATGACTGTGTGTCAAAAAAAAGGTTGCCCCTAGCATTTACCCGACCATTTGGAGCTGTTAGAATAGGCCATTCGATGATACAACCACTAGAATTTAGATTTTTGGCACGGGTTGGGAAATGTTTGTATATCACCATGCGATAGAGTTTGGGGATTTTTTAGTATTTAAATACATCTGTGGGATGTATTTTAGAGTTTAGATATATGGGAAGAATGGCTGTTAAAAATATATTTCTATTTTTCATTCTGAGAAGATCCATAGTGATTTTGAGTCACAGAGGAAATGCCCTGATCCTTCCACAAGTGCTATTCCAACGAGTTTTGATCACTTGATGAACATAAAATTATTTGTTGAGTTGAAAATAAAATCAACAGAAGATGCTAAAAATGAAGTGAAAAAACCTAAGGTTTATTCTCAATGTTTAAGTAAAATCTTTTCCCTTAATGAAAGATTGAAGTCTTTCCAAACTTGTTTATCCCAACTTATGGGAAACTCTGAACTTACCATTTGAATAACCATGTGTTTTTATTTGCATGTAGGCCATTCTTCTGAGTTTCATGAAAATTTCCATCCATGTCTTATTGAAAAGGAATGTCAGATGCTGAAATATATGAAAACAAAAATTGAAGAGATGAGCAGAGAGATGCGCAGTCATAATTTTTCTAGCAGACGTCTTGTTAATGCAACAAAAAAGAAAATGGCCCTGGATGCATAGAGGAATGTGCAGTCATAATTATGAGGCCATATAGTGTATGCCAATATTTTAGGCTTGTAAGATTCCTTGGCCTCTCTCTACTTGCTTGTATTTAGAAATATTGTCTTCAGGTATGGGATGATATTCAACAATCTCTATTATATTACAGTCTCCTATATTCTGCAAGTCTATTTGACAAGGGTTCAAGAAACCAATCTATTATTGTCTAAAGGATATTTTGGGTTTTTGTGTTTTGTTACATGTTTTTTAATAACAGTGTTTAGATGGTTCTTAAGGTAATGTTTCTTATTTTATGTGAAAATTTGTTCTACAGACAACACCAAACACATTTGTAGATAAACTTAAATTACCAAGAGAAAGATCAATGGTGACTCTTGTGGATCCTAATAGAAAGGAATGGCTTGTACAATTCTTCGAAGTTCTCCATGAAGCTTCCTTGATTCATGGATGGAGATATTTTTCAATTGCCAATAATCTTGAGGATGGAGATGCCTGCATTTTTAAGTGGGTAGATGATAGTCTATATTTTTCCTGTTGTCAAAGAATGTAGCCCTTAAAAGTATTTTAAAGGAGGAAAAGTGCATAGTATCCTTCCATCACATATGAATAAGAAAATACAAGTCTCAAAAAATACACCTAGCCGGGTATGTGCAAGATCATGAGGGTCCAAACTATGCCCTTAAGTGGCAATGAAAAATCAGCAAATCAGGGTTAGTCAACTTGACATGAAAATTTCAACTAGCTATGAACCTAATATCAAAAAGTTGTAAGAATAGAATCTATAGGAAATTGAATTTAGTTTCTAAACTACTAGGCCTTTTTTGAGAAAAAGTTAATCTGATTGGTGAAAAGTATAGATTTCAATGCAGCAGTACAAAAATTTCAGGAAAAAAACAAGAAGTAGGTGTATGTCTGACCACCTTAATCATAATCAAATGATAATATTTTATTATAAGATTTTATATATAAGTATTAGACTCATGCCTAGATGTGATGCATATTTTTTTGTAATTTTATTCCAAAAAAAAATTAATTATGATTTTTTTGCTACAACATTTTTAGAATAAAAAAGCTCTCATTTCTGACCACCTTAACTCATTCAAAACTTTACGAAATTCTTTTTTTTTTTCCTTATAGTAGGCAAAGCATAGAATGTGACGCATTTTTCAGATTTCAAAATGTTATACTATTTGAAAGTTATAGTCATGTTTGAATTAGTATATAAATCAACACTTTAGAGGTAGCTCAATTAGAAAATAACTAATAATTACTTACCGAATTCAAAATTTGACAGAAATTATATCAATAGAAAGTTGATAATCTCCTTAAGATACCCTTTTCATTTTATCAAATTTGGGTGAAAAAAAAGTCATCAGCTACATTGTCAAAGTTTTGAACTGACATCACCACTTTTTGGCCCCTCATGATCTTACACATACCTAGCCATTTCAAATCTCAAAAACTTACTGATTTGATATCTCACAAACAAAACTATCTACCCAAAAATTCTCTTTCCTTAAATTCCATCCCTCCCAACGCAATAACATAGGACCAAAATCCATAAAAGGTACACAAAATTCAATTCCACATAAGCCCACAATCTCTTCAAAAGATATTGGGAGCCGATGAAAAATCCTCATATGTATGCTCTTAATTACCCACAAACAATGCTTTAAATCAAGCCTTCTATACAATCCAATCCCATACCTATACATTTGAGAATTCTAAGAAACTTAACCTGCAAAAAATTCCAGTCAGTTGTTCATACAAGCATAAAATCCATGGCTCCAAAAGCTTCTAGGGCTTCCACAATTGTTAAAGAGGATAGTATGAAGAAGAGAATGAATTAAAGGCTTCTCCAAAGTAGAGAAAAGGAAAGAAAGTGATGTTCAAGCCCACTAAGGATTCAGCAGTCAAAGACATGAAATCTAAGAATAAGAGGAAGAGAAGCATAGAAACTTACAAGAGGTTTATATACAAGGTGTTGAAACAAGTGCATCCCTCCAAGGGAATATCCAATGCTGCCATGGATATCATGAAGAGCTTCATGATTGATATTTTTGATAAGATTACTCGTGAGGCTGCTTCTCTACTAAAAAATAACAAGATCATGACACTTTCCTCCAGATAAATTGAGATTGCTGTCAAGTTTGTTCTGCCTAGAGAGCAGGCTAGGCATGTTGCTTCTGAAGGAAGTAGGCTATTACCAAGTTTTCTACTACTTTGGGTTACATTTTGTTGGAAGATTTTAGGTTTTTTGTATGTGGTGTCTATTGCAGGCTTGTGTTTATGGAAGGTTTGTTTGGATATTAGTGGATGATAGAGCTGCTTCTTTGGGCAAGGGCTAATTAGGCCTAGTTGAATGGTTAGGGGTGAAGGAAGTGTTCACTAGTCAGGTCATGAAAGTCTAAGAATGATATCAACTTAGTAACTCTAAAAATGGTATTTGAAAGTATAAAAACATTTCTAGGTTGTTTGGGGATATTGTGAATGAATTGCTGATTTCAAGGTTTGAAGGGCTACTAGACATGCCTAGAAAGGCTATAGTGGAAGAATGGTGAAGGATGAGTGGATAGGAGTCAATGGGAAGTTATAAAATGGAAAATGTACCATGTTGAGATGATCTAAGGTGTTAGGATTAGGGTGTGAAGTTTGGTTTGAGTTTTGATGTGGTGGAGGCACTAGGTACACTAGGTGGCCTAGGAGGGTACACTATCTGGATAAACCAAAATGTAAACCTTCTATTTTGGAGAGGGAGAATTTGGAAAGGAAATGAGATAGTGCATCCTTGAATTGAGTTGGTTCCTTAAGGATCTTCCATGGCCTTCCAAGTATTATGTGTCTGCAAGTCATTAGCATAACATCATAAAGTTTTTATTATTAATAATGAGAAATATTTTTACAACCCATCTCAATAGGAGCACCAGAGGAAAGAGCTAAGTAGAGAAAACCTCTAGCATTGCCCCAAAAAATATAAGAGAAAGGTTGTCATTAAATCTTACAATCTTCCTGTTATACATATGGGGTAATGCATGAGCAATTTACAGTCTGCCCAATTTACATTACAATATTTTGTATCTCCATTTAGTCCAATGAACCAATTGGATCTTCCCTACCCTTGATTGTCTCAAGTATTACCTCGTGGTCTGACTCACGAACCTTCATATCTGATCAAGTGGACATTTGATGCAATGAAAAGGTTTGAATAATGAAGAATCTTTCTGTGTCTCCCAATACTCAAACAACCACAACCTAGGGTTCTTCATAGCATACCGTCTAAGCCATGTACTAGTTACAACCACTTCTCCTATAGGGTATTATAATTCTTCACCATCAATAACTAAGTGATCTAATTTCTTTTTTTCCTCAACACAACAACACAAATAATAATCTGTCTCTTCTTCATTGTCTTCAAGTGTAATAACAACAAAAACATGGCCTCTAATGATATAAACACAATAAGGACATTAGTTTACTAAATATTTATGATAAAGTACTAAATTTGAGATTATTTGTATGTGGAAAATTTTAATTGGATGTACTAGATTAGATAAGTGATCAAAGTCAATGGATGATTCCATTTCTATCAGTTGTAGTGATTCATGGGGATAATAGGAGGCAAGTGGACTCAAAATAAGTGTATACCATTCGTCAACCCATTTCTTTGACTCACACCCATCCCAATCTTCATCTGCACATGCAATGAACAAAAATACACCATATGTCATCTATGGATACTCCATGAACCTGCATTACAACTTCTAAAAGAGTGTAGCTCACTCGATCCTATCAACGTACAACCATCCTCATATGGTGCAATGTTAGTTTCATCCATCAACCAAAAAAATCTACAAGCCGTAGACTCACCTTTATTACCTGGACCCATTGTAGCATTACACCACTAGACAATACATCCCACATCTGACATGCACCTGTACCATCATGATCAGCCTCTATGAAATTCCACATATATTAAAGGGGAGAGGGAGAGAGTATGGAGAGAGAGAGAGAGAGAGAGAGAGAGAGAGAGAGAGAGAGAGAGAGAGAGAGAGGAGAGAGAGAGAGAGAGAGAGAGAGAGAGAGAGAGAGAGAGAGAGAGAGAGAGAGTAGGAAGGTAGGAGAGAGCATATATGTCTATGAGAGAGATAGGGGGTGAAAGAGGGTAATAAGGAAAAATAGAGGGTACATAGGTGGAGAGAGAGAGAGGGAGAGGGTAGGAAGGTAGGAGAGAGCATATGTGTGAGAGAGAGAGAGGGGGGGTGAAAGAGGGTAATAAGGGAAAATATAGAGGGTACGAAGGTGGAGAGAGAGAGTAGGAAGGTAGGAGAGAGCATATGTATGTGAGAGAGAGAGAGAGGGGGGGTGAAAAAGGGTAACAAGGGAAAATATAGAGGGTACAAAGGTGGAGAGAGAGAGAGAGGGTGAAAGACACCAAGAAGGGAAAATATAGAGGATAGGAAGGAGTAGAGAGAGAGAGTATTGGGGAGGGAGAGCTCTCTCTCTCTCACTCACTCACTCACTCAGACTATTTCTCATCACTATTTAAATCTATGACTTAAATAGGGTGCATGCACTTTGTAAGGCATTGGAATTTACCAATCCTAAGGCTTGGATTTTCCTTGGAGATCCAACCCAAAGGCTTGGACGATTCAAATAGGCTTGAGAAGTGTTTTCCAGTAGACATAGAAAAAAATAACATCTTTTTTTGTGTGCTCCTCGTCAGGTTTACTCGCGGCTCAAGAATGTAAAAATCAGAGAACGTGATATTGCTGATCTCTCTATTAGCTATCTAAGCATATAATTTATTTTGAATTTTGATTATATTAAGTTTTTCAACTCTAATTTCTTTTGTGTGTATGTCCATTTTTTGTAAAAAAACAACATATAGTATTTTGGGCATAGATTTTGGCTTGTTCATCAAATTTTGTAACAATTACATTTTTAGAAACTAGACTCCATTCTACACACTTTACAAAAAAAAATAAAAAATTTGATTTTCAATTAGTTTTAAATTATTTCTAGGGGGAGCACACAAAAATTTCATGTTTTCAGGATGTGTTCACTTTGTAAATTTATCAAAAACTATACATTCATAAAAAAATTACCAAAAATTTTCAGGATAAACTACGTGGTGTTAGCTAACTTCTCACCAGAGCAATTAAAAAAATTAAAAAAAAAGTTAACATTTGAGGGGGAGCACACTAGACGCTATGTTATGTTTTTTCATAAAAATTAGGACCACTTTTTTTGCTCCCCCTTTTTGAGGGCCTTAATCTGCACCATTTTCAAAATACGTTAGTAGGTTTAGGAACAAGATTAGAGTATTACGATGCTTGTTCTTGTCGTATCTTAAAATTTTGAGTCTAACTATCTTCAATTTCTTGTTGAAGTTCAGAGTTTTCTGATTTTAGTAAAAAAGTGGCATCTTATACCCCCTTTTTGGTTCCCCATCTTTGTGCACTTACCCACGTTACACCACCTAGTCAGCTCCCAAAATCAATTATCCAAATTTTATATGCTAGCGCTGACATCAACATGATCCAATCAAGCCACAAATCCTAGAATGCACTATATCCTATGTCTTCTTCCATTCATAAAGCTCGCATAACATGATTCCAACTTGAAACCAACTTATGCCCAAAACTCAGTAACTAAATCTATCAAATTCCCTATCTTTGTCATGTAACCAGTCTTCACCAAAATAATGGTAACTCACTCAAATCATCATATTAAGCCATGAAAACTTAGACATAACCTCTATACACCTTCAACATGATAAACCAAACCTCACATATTTTGAACTATTGTACAATGTCCTTACATCCATGTCCAACTACCTATAGTAACCAGAAACATAGTCTGTCTGATACAACCAACTCAATACTGAAGTATATGTCATATGTTGACATCAAGGACAAAACTTGAACAAAAAAACAAAAAAATTCCAGCCAATATCCAACAATCTCCTCCTTTGGCATTTATGGGAACATATGTGTGAAAAACCATCAACCCGAAAGCATTTATCTTAGTATAAACTTCTCAATGTCTTCAACAATGCCCCCCCTAAAAAAGTAGAGGTTATTTAACATAACTCTCTTCCCCTTTGACATCAATGGAAAAGGGCACCAAAGTGCCAACTCTGATCAAGAAAATGTCTCTCCATATGATGTATCTTTTTAAAATATTCATGAAAGTTGTAACATACCAAGTGCTCTATTCACAAAACTTCATCATTTTTACCTCTGCAACTACTCCCCTTGAGGAGTAGGACCAAACATTAAGTCTAGATTAACAATAAAGATCTATTAACCAATGGAATAATACATTCTTGCATTATTTAATTGTCACAATGTGGTACCATCACCCCAAGCATACCACTGAGATACTCAAAGGTCTCTTTTGGAAAAGGCTTTGTAAAATGTCTACAATTTGTTACTTTTTGTTGATGTATACCAATCTGACTTCCTTCTCTACAACTTTCTCTCTCAAAAAGTGATATTTAATTGATAAATGCTTTGTCTTAGAATGTAATACTAGATTCTTTGATATATTGGTTGTACTTGTGTTATGACAGTGAATAACAATAGGTTCTTCAATTCTTACCCCAATATCATTCAACATTTATTTCATTTAAACAATTCGAGTGCAATTAATAGCAACAAAATATTCTGATTTAGTAGTAGATTGTGATATATAATCCTTCTTCTTTCTCAATCCAAATACTAATCTCTTTCCAAGGAAGAAAGCTCCTCCACTTGTATTTTTTCTATCGTCCACACTACCTGCCTAGTCTACATCACTAAAAGAATGTAAAGTAAAATCATTAGATCTATCATACCACAAACCATAATCCAAGGCTCCCTTTAGATATCTTAGTATTCTTTTCACAACAAGAAAATATTCTTTTCACAACATTCACCACAACTATCAAAAGTTAAAACAATAATCATAAACACTTAAGTCTAAGATGACAAGAAATAGAGATTGTCAAAATCCAACAATACTCTTAAGAAACTTAATGTGTACAAAATTAACAAAAATGACTATTATACCTTTCCCTTTATTTTAAGGCATGTAGGTTAAAAAAGTAGAGGCTATGTAGCCATGGCTATGGCATACCATAGCTTCCCTCAAGTCTAATCTATATTGCATTTGATAAGTAGGAGATACCATACCATGACTATATTGCATTTCATGCAATGTCTGTCGGAGTGTGAAATCAAACCCATAGTATTAAATTTGCCTCAACATTATGAATACAATATTTTTATTTAGCAAATATTTTACATGAGGAACTTACTAATTTATGATTCTTTTAATTAGTTGATCATAAAAAAAATTTCTTTTACTAATATAAATCACTGTGACAATTACTAGTACTTGCCAGTAGGAAAAGTACTATTGTATAACTTTTTGAGTTTTTGATCATAACTAGTGATTAAATGAACTATTCTACACCAATGAAAATAAATTCTATTTTATATTTCATCATAAGTGTATACACGTGAATGCACCTTCATAGAATTAGTATCAATTATCATAAATCAAATAGAAAATAGTTAAATAACCACACCTAAAGCAACTATTTAATTCAACCAATAATCAATTAAGCATCCTATGGATCTCTAATTAGGCAATGTTAATGCAAAGCTCTCAGCAAGCTTCCATTAATGACAATCCTAAAATGAGAAATATGAACTTTGAAATGTGCTTATGCTAACAATTATGACAATTAAATGCTTTATGAAAACAAATTGCAAGAGGTTTGATGTAATTCTAAGATGTGTGGATGAATTATGAGGGATTTAGGCCTTCCTTTTATAGATTTCTTCAATTGGGGGGGGGGGGGGGGGGTTGAGTCCTTGGTTCCACCCTATGGGGATAATGCAAAGTTTGTGTCTTCAAAGCTTGGGACAAGAAGACAAAATGAGTAGACAAGATTCTATCTCACTTTGAGTGATTGAGATCGAATTTCCACTTGATCCATGTGAGTGCCTTTCTCTTAATCTCATTGGTCGAATGATTGTCCTCTCATTTTGGGTTGTTGAGAGTAATTCATTTTAATTAATTGATTTAATTGATTTTCTTTAGCCACTTACCCCTTGAATGGGTTGAATTTAATTAATCCAAACTATACAATTAATTAGTTAATTGTATTTTGATTGGATTCCTGTGTGTGTGAGTAATCTACACCTTCATGAAATAACAAGATTAACTAAGAAAAACAAGAATTAGAGAAAATTAATCTAACTAATGCACAATTAATCTATCAACATCTCATGGATCTCTAAAATAAAGTGGTAAATGAGGCTCTCAGCTATGATCCTCACTAGTGACACTCTAAAGATGAGAAATTGAACTAATATGATAAGCAAACTAGATCTAATTATCAAATTCTAGCTCTATTTGATAGGAAATCTACAAATGATCAACAATTTAACCTAATTATCAATGAAAATTGATAAGTGAGTGGTGTGGATGCAAATTGCAAGAGCTTTGTTGCAATTCAAAGATATGGAGTGGATGGTTTATGCCTCAAAATGCTTTCTATTTATAGGATTTTCCCAAGGGTAGGGGGTAGAGTGAGATAACCGTGGTTATGCTTGGGTACGGTCAATTGGCTTTTCTTTGTCCATAAATGGGGGGACAAGGAGGGGAAAATCATTTAAATGGTTTCAAAAGGCTAGACCATTTCAACAAAAGTGAGTGATTTGTGTCCATTTTGTCTCCAATTTGCTTTGTTGAGGGAAATTATGATTTTTTAATTAATTAAAGTAATTAAATTTAGCCATGAAGGGTAAGAGGTTCATTTTGATTTTTTGCTTTCAACAACTATGTCATTAATTGAATTTAATCAATTTCGTAGTGTTTTTCCTCTTTTCAAGCTTTATTTAATCACTTAATCATTTAATTGAATTTTCCTTTTATTTGAATTTCCTTTGTTCCATTTATTGATTTTTCATGCTATTTTGATGATTTGATTGCACCTTTTGATTGATTTAAGCCTTTTTCCAATTTTTCATGTCTACAAATGCCCCTGTTTGAGTTGATGTGCAAAGAACATCGATTCAAAGATTCCCTTAGTATGATGATCTGATGTTGGTCCTGGTTCTCTGATATTCCTTGATCGTTATGATTGATGTACTTCTTGATGATGATGATGTACCTCTGATGATGGTGCTGATATGATTCTGATGCCTCTATTATGATATGGGTCCTAGTTTGATGATAGGTCCTGGGTTCACTGATTGCTAATATGTTAATAGGTTTGATATGATAGCAGATTTGATATGATAGCAGGTTTGATACTGATTTGTCTCCTGATATGAAACTGATATGATATGATACTGATATGATAACCTGATATGATATGCTCCACTGATAAATGTTTTTGATGTGATGCCAATTTGATACTCTGATGCCCCCTCAGAAATAAAACATATTGATTCCTTGATTTGAAAGATTTTGATTGATTGGTCCAATATGTTTTCATTTCTGAAAAATATTGATGATATGCCATGACTTGCAATTTGCATATCCAAGATAGATAGGTCTATTGTAGTTAAGCGAAACAAGTGATTAGGATATCAGGATAATGGTACCAATGAATGTGATTTGTCAATCTGATAGGATAGTTCTGATAGGTAGGATACTGCTGCTTCGTTCTCAAGATACAGAGACACGAACAAATGGTACTGGGTGTGATTGATTGATACTTTGATAGGATTGATGGACGTAAAATGATTCACTGATATAGGATACTGATATGATTCCCTTTATTTGTGAAATAGGTACATTTTCGTAAATGATATATATACAAACCTTAGCTTCTTGGATATTAGATTTAAGTCATGGTTTGACCCAGCCAGAGTACATGTTATTGAGATGATTGATTATGGAACTCTTTCAGTTTATTGATATTGTATCATGTTTCAGTTATTGATCAGGACTTGGATGTATCACTTTGATGACATTGTATCTTTGATTAGACAGACTTTATGGATCTTTGATATTATGGACACTTATTTGATTTATGGACTTTCCTTTATTCTTGATTGAATGACCCATTTTATGATTGATCAAGATTTCGATTGAATGAACCCCCTTGTCCTTGGAAAAATACTACAAACAAATGCACATGCAATTAATCTAACATGATAATGCAATTAACCTTCCATGATAATGCAATGCAATGTAGCTAAGTGTCACTAGCTTTTAGCAAATAAATGCCTTGAGGATAAATTTTCATCATTGAGCATTTTGGGACCAGAAAGTCAGTACAATCACCACTGCCCACTAACATGATGATATGAATACCACTTTTTATCGTATTTGGTAACCACCTTTTTATAGAACTGAGTACAACCCTCCATAGTCAAATAAACCAACTATGAGAGTATGAATACTATTTTCATCGGATTCAATGTTGCATAAACAAACAAAGGTCAAACCTCCACCCTATATGAAAGTCCTTGATGGTTCTTTATGACCACGTCATTAGACAAACTCACATAAGTTGTTGGATATCCCTCAAGATAGTCACTCGAAGACAAGAAAAATATCATGTCTCCATCATCGCCAATCTAGTCGAAACCTCATCGATTAGCTAAAAATATGTGATAAAAATCAATGTAAGTAAAGATCATCAAAAGAAAGCTTCAAGTGTTTTGCATTGTTTCATGATTTTCAAAAAGTATTTCCAAGCATTCTGATCTTTTAAAGTGTTTTGTCAATTTTTAATCCTGAATAATAAAGTCAATCAAGGCTCATGGATCAAGTTGTGGTAATAAAATTCTTGGTTAGTGAACAATGATATCCATCAAAGGTTCATGAAAATCTCTCTCTTCTAAAATTCTGATCTCTCTCTCTGATGTGACTGAATGTTGTACTATTGAATCCTTTTGAAGTTAATGCCTTGCTTCATGTGAATTGATGCCTATTGTTGAAATCCGTTGATTAAGATCAAATGCCCCAGTTGGATAGAAAAAATGTTGGACTTGGGAAAACTTCCAAAATATTACAAAAACTTGGTTCATGCCAGATGCAACTCAAAGCATTTTATGCTAGAAACTACCAACTCTTGAACAAGATCACCTTGGTTTTCTCCCAATGTCTAGCAAGATATAGGACATGAATGATGGATTTTCAATTTGATGGAGTAGAGATGGAAAGGCCATGATGGATGAAGCATGCAAATGTGACCCATAGGACTATCTCCTCAAGATTACCCAAGCTAAGGAAAAATTGATATCTCAATATAGGCCAATGATGTGGTGTTGGATAGCATATGGAAGCCAATGATGTGGTGTTAGATAGCGTATAGGATATCAATCTACTGTCATGAAAATGAGGGATCCAAAAGAAGTGGACATGTCAAGAAGTTTTTGATAACTTTTTTTTTTTTGTTCTTTAAGTTCTTCATTTTGATCAAGACCAAAGGGTCAATTTGGGTAAGATGTGGACAAGATAACACAATCTAGGTAAAGGGGTGATAAAAGCTATGAAGGGATGTTTTGGGATTATGGAAAGACTGTCAAGGAATGATGAAGGTGAATTTTGGATAAGCAAGATCATGATAAGGTAACATGGATGTAGTAAGTACACAAGCTGATGAAAAGGATAACGGATGTTAAGATACTCAGTGCTCATGGATGTGTTCAACCTTGTCAAGATGAAGGTGGGAGAGGAAATATGGATGAAAGTGAGGTAAATGATAGGAAGATGGAGGATGGCATGGATGAAACTTTGCCCCCAAGTGTAGAGTGCAAGAAGGAAGAATTACACATGATGCCTGTTTTCCAGGTTTTCATCATGGTATATAGATTTGTTTCTCTTTACTTTTTCTACCAAGGTGCCTATTGCTAGGTTTTCACCAAGGCACTTTTTGTTTCTTTTTTTTTTTTTCTTTTTTTCTTTTTTTGTATTTTTCAATATTTTCCCAACATTAGAATCTTTAGACAATGCCCCTCTGAAAGATATGCTATAATAAACCATGGGTATGAATAAGATGCTCAAAGATATTGATAAGAGGGATGGAAGTATGGAAAGTATGCATTGGAAAATGAGTGTGAGGATAAGAAGAATGTATGTTGTAGATGGGAATGTTGGCAAGATCAACTTTGACACACACTTTGAAGAGTGGTGGAATGATGGAGGAATGATAGGTGATGGAGGTAAGGATATTCTTGAGGTAGTGGATTTTGGGATGTAGGAAGATGATTGATGTTTGGAAGGATATGGAATGGAAGCCTTTGGAAGCTTGAATGTCAATTTTGATTTTTATTTTGTGTGCAAGTCTTTCAAAAGTGACTTGGGAATCCACATATTCTTTTCTTTTTCTTCCTTTTGGAATGCTTTTGAATGCATTTCTTCAATGAGGGATTTAGGAACCCACATTTTATTTGATTTTTATTTTTTATTAGTGTACCTTTGTGGCCTTTTGGATATTTCATTTTTTTTTTCATTCACATGTCGATTAGATGGGACATTGTGATTTTTATACCCATATGGATTCTTGCATTTATGATTTTTATGTTGCACATCAACATTGCTTCCAAAAGACTTATGAATTGTGGATGAATAGGAATAATATGGAGGGTTCATATGGATTGGTGTTTGGACATTCTTCCAGTATGTGTGTCTTTGTTGACCTTGATACATGGTAGGGTAAGTGAATGGATAGCTAGGGATGATAGGAATGGTTGATGGAGGAATATATGGACCTAATATGGATGGAAGGAATGAAGACTTTTGTTTTGGGACATAGGAACCCAAAATGGATTTGGAGGATGGTGAAGGTATGTGGTTACGTTTGAATGGAGGGATATATGGTGTGAAAGGGATATCAATATATGTGGAAGGAGTTGCATTGCCAAGGTTCTCATCTTTAAGATTTATCTTTATACCAATAGGCTCATGAGTAGCTTTGATAGGAACACATTTGATAGGATCAACTAAGTCTTGAAGGGATTTATTATCTTGCAAGGGATTTTAAAGAATGATGTTTTCTTGAGGTGAACATGGAGGAATATGACAAGGAAATTATGGGATACTTCGATCTTGACAAGGATCTTCAAATGGTATAGAAAGAGTATCTTGCTCTTGATTTTCAATATGCTCATTGGACATTATGGAAGGGATATCTTGATCTTTCTTGGGAAGTGGAGGAAATGTGGAACTTGGAAGGATATTTTGTTGTTGGAATGGAAGGATATCATCTTGAAAGACATGAAAGGTTTCAAGGGGATCATCAAAAGGTTCTATGGATATGGGACCTTCATCAAATATGGGAGGGATTTTTATATAATCTTGATCTTGATCTTTATCACTATTTATCTCTTTTCTCTTTGGATTATCCTCTTGACATGGAGCCACTTCTAAGGATAAGGTCGATGTTTGGATATGTGTGGGGGATGTTTGGAAGAATGGTGTAGGATCCTCTTGAATAGGTATAATAGGCATTGAAGCACATGAAGCTTTGGGGTCCAAGATCTTTGAAGTGTGGAAATGATCTGTAGAAAGATGTAAGTTAGCTTGGGTTTCTTTTATAAGTAGTCCTTGTGGGTAAACATAGTCAACTTGAAAACTATCATCATTAGGCTCATTCTTTGATGGAGGAATTTTGGATAGTTGTGGAGCTTTGGGAGATGAAGAAAAGATGAAAGGAGTACTAGCTATGGGAGGATCTTTTCTAGATGTAGGTTCATGAGATGGAAGAAGGATGAAAGGTGTACAAGTTATGGGAGAAACCTTGCTAGGGAGAGGTTCGAGAGATGGATGAAGGATGAAAGGATTACTCTTTCTATATGTAGGTTTATGCATTAGATCTTGCTTGAGAGCGGTATTTTTCACTCCATACTCTTTATTATCTTGATCACAAATAGGTTGATTATGCAATTTCCTTTGATCCGAGATAACTTTGTTGCTCTAAAATGCTTCTTTTTGTGAAGAGGATGAAGATATGGATGGCCCATCATCATAAAGGAATGGCCAAATTAATCTTAATGATGGCTCTTTAGATAAAGTATCTTTTTGTTTTTCCTCATCCTTTCTCAAGGTTGATGTGTCATAATTGTGTGGAAGCTTAGCTCCTAATTGAGCTAAAGTTAGGAAATATGCTTCTTTATCCCCATTCAAAATTTGTTCCATTATTTCTATAAACATGGGATCTTGGGATGCTCTCACAACATCATCTTTAGACAATTCATCATTTTGAAAAGAATAGCTTGATATTAATGATGGCCTTTTATATGATGTATCTCTTTGTTTTTCCTCATTCTTTCTCAAGGTTGATGTGTCATAATTATAAGGAAGTTTAGCTCCTGCTTGAGCTAAAGTTAGAAAATATGTTTCTTTATCCCAATTCAAAATTAGTTCCATTATATCTAGAAACATGGGATTTTGGGATGCTTCAACAACGTCATCTTTAGAAACCTCATCACTTTGATTCCTATGGAGATCTTGATCTTGACTTCGATAATTATGCTCCATAACAGGATTGCTTTGTTTCTCAAATAGGCTCATCATTATGGATCAATCCTTCCTTCTTTAATTTCAATCCGGTTGGGTTGGTTTGGAACGTGTCACAAGTCTTGATCAATTTGTAAGATTTAAAAATTTAATTGTATTTTGATCAAGTAATTTGGAACTTCTTATTTGAAAAGTTGAAAACAATCGTAACACACACATCAATAGTTCACCATATCCCTAGATCACTCTAATGTGTATGTTCTCAAATTTTTCCATGGGTTTGATCACAAGAAAGACTTCCAAGCAAGCTACCTAGCACAAATTTGGCTTTTAAATGGCTCTATTAGGTAGTTTTTGCTATTTTTACTATTTTGTAGTGTGGATTCCATTCAAAATGGATTTCAACCATTCATCCCCCAAGTATGTTAAGGGGCTTCCCACATGCACCGAAGTATGATTTTGCGCAATCCGTTAGGACTACTAGAGGAAGTTTGAAAGGGCTAAAATCCTTTTGTTGTGCACCCCATTAAGGATACACATGTTTAGTTTTATAGTGGGTCAGATTCTCACGACAAAAGCAAGTGTATCCCACTTTGGGCTGTCCCTCTCATCGGCCCTTTAAGGAAATCTCGGGAGGCGAGCCCACTAAGTTTTAAACATGTTCATTTGAAAGCATGAAAAGTGGATTTGGTAGAGCAAGTTTGGGAATTTGATTCACTCAAAGAGTGAAGAGAATATCCCTATTGCTTTTCCCTTATCCCAAACACTTATAATCAATTGTTCTTTTTCAACCCCGTGACAAAGGGGTTCTTATAATTGAAATGTTTGTTCTTTCCTCTTAATGATTAAACTATGTTTTGAACTTTGAAATGCCACAAGCTAAGGGAATGTGCAAGCTTGATGAGAAAAATACCTTAATCGATGCTAGCAAAGGCTAGGTGCATCTTTAAGTAATAGTTTTTCTTGTTTTTATCTCCAAATCCTTCCCTTACTTAAGTTTATAAGCCTCTAAAACAACAAGGTATACTCTGATAGGATGTCCTTTTTTGTTTCTTTTTTGCATGCAAAAAAGAAAAAAAAAATTGGAAAACTTTTCTATGACAGAGCATGTACCCGAGATAGAAAAATGGACATAGAGTTAAAATTCAGTCATGATTTAACAATTTGATAAAATACAAAAGTACAGTCCATGCGACATTGTCCAGACTATACGCGAGATTAAATTTCACACATGGGTGATTACTTTAATCGCGAGTGTCACCTTACGGGGCTCAAGCGAGATTAAAATAACCAAAAGTGGTGTTTAATTTCTCTGCACGTGAAATCTTTACAAGACCACGACAAACTGGTGTTATTACCGCGACACCTAAATTATCAAAGATGAGATTTAAAATGAAGAAATCAAGAAATTAAATCACTAAGGCAGGAAACCCCCTTTCTTCCAAACGTAAAATGATTCCTTGGCCACGGATTTTTAGATCTGATTATGTGACATTTAAATGATCAAAGGCATCGAGCCTGTCTCAAACATGAAAGTTTAATTTTTGGATGCGTGACTTCTTTCGTGAAAGCATGATTCTTCAAGTCTAAACACGTAAGAGTCCAGACTGCAGGCAATTTTTAATTTCTCAGACATGACATTTCTTTGCTTCAGGCATGACTTCTTCACTGGCAGGCATGATTTCTTCTCTGTAACCTACAAACAACAAGCAAATTTATGCAATTCTACCCTAAATTTTGCAAATAACGTGAAAATATGAATGATTTGGAGGCCTAGGGCCCCACGGTGGGTGCCATTTGTGTGTGTGAGTAATCTACACCTTCATGAAATAACAAGATTAACTAAGAACAAAAAGAATTAGAGAAAATTAATTTAACTAATGCACAATTAATCTATCAACATCTCATGGATCTCTAAAATAAAGTGGTAAATGAGGCTCTCAGCTATGATCCTCACTAGTGACACTCTAAAGATGAGAAATTGAACTAATATGATAAGCAAACTAGATCTAATTATCAAATTCTAGCTCTATTTGATAAGAAATCTACAAATGATCAACAATTTAACCTAATTATCAATGAAAATTGATAAGTGAGTGGTGTGGATGTAAATTGCAAGAGCTTTGCTGCAATTCAAAGATATGGAGTGGATGGTTTATGCCTCAAAATGCTTTCTATTTATAGGATTTTCCCAAGGGTAGGGGGTAGAGTGAGATAACCATGGTTATGCTTGGGTAAGGTCAATTGGCTTTGCTTTGTCCATAAATGGGGGGACAAGGAGGGGACAATCATTTAAATGGTTTCAAAAGGCTGGACCATTTCAACAAAAGTAAGTGATTTGTGTCCATTTTGTCTCCAATTTGCTTTGTTGAGGGAAATTATGATTTATTAATTAATTAAAGTAATTAAATTTAGCCATGAAGGGTAAGAGGTTCATTTTGACTTTTTGCTTTCAACAACTATGTCATTAATTGAATTTAATCAATTTCGTAGTCTTTTTCCCCTTTTCAAGCTTTATTTAATCACTTAATCATTTAATTAAATTTTCCTTTGATTTGAATTTCCTTTGTTCCATTTATTGATTTTTCGTGCTATTTTGATGATTTGATTGCACCTTTTGATTGATTTAAGCCTTTTGACAATTTTTCGTGTCTACAATTCCACTTGATTAAAATGTCCTCAATTTTGCTTGATATTGAATTAGAATTTGATTTTTGTTTTGATTGGATAATTGTTCGTTGTGATTCAATTGATTCAATTAGGTCCTTGATTCACTTTGATTTTCCTTGATTTTTCCTTGTCCATTTTTAAGTGATTACAAATGCCCCTCTTTGAGTTGACATACGAAGCATGTCAATTCAAAGAATATCTCTAATCTAATTGATGTAGTAGGTCCTGATTCATTGATGGTCTGGGTTTAGACTTGGTTCGGTATGATTTGATTGCTTGATAATAGTCCTATTTTAGTTCCTGATCTGGTATGATAATAGGTCCTGATTTTGATTAATTGATGCCCCTTTTTATTTTGATTACCAAAATTTTTCTAATAATATTTTCGTCTTCATTTTGATGTATTTTACCACTGATAGTATGGCCCCTCAGAAATAAAAAAATATTACATAATTGATTGATATGATATTTTGGAGTATATATGTTTTCATTTCTGATCCATATTGATGAATTATGCCATTTGAATAGATGCCCCAGTTGATGATAGAAGTTCAACATAGGTCCGGTGTTAATTTTCCCTTCATTATTAGGCCCAAAATGACCTTAAATAGGGTAAAATTCCTTATTTCTTTATTCATTTTCACTTTGTCTTCTATAGTTTTTGCTCTAGTTTTTGAGGTGTTTGACATTATGGCAGTCCCCATTCGCGAGCATCGGTTCGAGAGGTGTCACCATTTTGGTCAGAACCCCGACTATGGCCCTCTGGTAAGTCGTCTGAACTTTACTTGTACCCTTTTATCACATTTATTGCTTCATTTATTTCTTTTGAAAATTTTAATTCTACATTCATTTATTTAAATGTCATGTCTGTGGTTTTGTGTGTCACATTTGCCAATTAAATGTCATGTTTGTCCAATTTAGGGTCACCATTTTCAATTTTAGAGGCACTTAGGAAAAACTAAGTGTCACGTTAAGGAAATAAGTTGTTGCCTAGGGTTTGTAATTATAGGTCAAATGTCGCGTGTCCAAACCCTAGTTTTAAAATGTCACGTTCTTTGAATTTGTTGTCACGTGTGTAATTTGAATTGCGCTTTTGAATTTGATGTTGCTTATGTTAGAATAAGATGTTGCTTGATCTGATTTAAATGCTACGTAAAGAAAAGTCACATGGGGCATAATTAAATGTTGCCTAAGACTTGTTCTTTTTGCTTAATTTTCTTGATTGCGTCAGTTTAAAATTTTGTCAATAACTTCAATGGGTAAGTATGAATGTGAAGTCTAGGTTTCTGGCGTGTTTGATTTGGTCAACTGATTAGGATATAAGTAATGTTGTATTAAGGAATAGGGTTTTTCAATCTTGGTTATGGGTTGGGTCATAAGTCATCTACTGTATTTTACTCTCAATGCTTAGAGACATAAAATAAGGATAGTCCTTCCTTAATGCTTAGAGTTAGGAGTTTGGTTTGATGCTCATGCTGAGCGGGTAGGTTTGATTGAATGATAACTTCTGATTGATTTAGGATTTCCCTTGATAGTTAGTTACTTATGTGATTTTGTTGTTTTGGTCAAACAGCCATAGTGCCCAGTACTAATGATTCGTACAGTGCCTCATTGGGTTATAGAGCTTGGTGAGGGTCTGACGGATGACGAGAGGCATGTTATTAGTCATTGCGGCCTTTCTTTTGTTCTTTCTCTACCTCGGTTCCAACTGAACTATGGTTTTCTAACACTAGTGGTGGAGCGATGGCACTCTAAAAACAACACCTTTCATTTTCCACAAGGGGAGATGACCATCACTCCTGAGGATATATATCAGTTATTATGGATCCCTTGTAGAGGGGAGTTAGTTTATTATGATTCTATCTATGATGCCACCATTTGTCATCAGGTGTTTAGAGATAAAACCATCAACAATGAGTGCATCATCTAGCCCCATTTTGCCTCATTTCCTACTCTTCGGGCAGTTCTAGGTGCTCTGATTGGTGGCATACTTCTTCTCGACTGTCGAGGTCAAGGATTTCTAGTGGGTTGGGGTAGGATTTTGGAGGACTTACTTTAGCATCCTCACCATTTTGATTGGGGTTCCTGTGTGCTAGCGCAGCTTTATCATGACTTGCATGATGTGGTATACAGACAATCAATGACATTATTAGCAGGTGCCGTGGTATTATAGTTATGGGTCTAGGAGCATCTTCCCATCACTAGGCCCATGTCAGACAGGAGCCAGCCTCGTGGGTTCCCATATGCTTTTCATTATATAGGTATGGTGATCCAGCATCACCTTGGACATCTTGAGTATTGGCATAGAGTTATCGATGATATGGACAAGGTCTACTGGCGTCCATATGTGGACTATGAGCATTGGTAGGAGGATGGGCAGGAGTTGTCTTATATGTTTTCCCCACATTGGATGATAGGTCAAATAGAGGGTATGGTAGAGAGGTTTCTTCTTTTTAGAGTACTCTGACAATATGGTCAGATTCAACCTATGCCACAAGGTTCAACAGTATATGCGCGATTACATGCAGAGCAGCCTGTTTGGGGTCATATGATCTCTTATGATTATGCTATTGAGCAGATTTAGTTGATGGGCTTTATGGACTGGGACATGCATCTAGGGATTCAGGATGCTGGGATCATGAGAGAGTACATGGATTGGTTGATGGAGCATCTGATGTCAAGATTTACAGATCCTGTCGAGCCAGTGCTAGGTCCAGGTGATGATGATGATGATGATGGGGGGAGACCTAGGAGGTGGTGAGGTAGACCTCAGGGTAGAGCTATTGCATAGGTACAGGGCAGGGATGCTGGCAGGGGTGCACATGTTCCACCTCCACTGGTACAGGATATAGCCCAGCAGTGCTAGAGAATAGGTAGACATGATCATGTTTGTGTAGCCAGACAGGCTCCAGTTGGCGGTGATCCTAGGATACAATTACAGAGAGCTTCTTTGTAGTAGGATCCAGGATAGGACCAAAAAGCTCTAGCATAGTAGATGCTTCTCCCTCAAGATCAGGTACCTTCTTCTTGTGATCAGGGGAAGAGCCCTATGGAGACTGGTCAGAGTACTTATGAGGCTGGGGAGAGCTCTGGGCAGAGTGCACAGGTTACACAGTTGTCATCTAAGGTACATGCTATGAGGACAGAGATATCTTCCATGGTCGGGCGATTAGATTAGGTAGCTGCTTTGATGCATAAATTAGTAGCCAGCTTGGTACCTTGTCTCAGTGGTGATTCAGCACAGCCTCCCCCTTTAGTCCCTCCTAACAGAGATGCCAGTGGTTCCGATGGTGGCAGTTGATATTTGTTCTCTGATTGAGATGTTCATTATGTACCATATTTGTTGACCATTGTGTCATGATACTTTGTACTCTTATACTCATGTTGATACTTATGCCCTTTGATGGTTCATTTAGTTGGATTATCACTTTATTGATGTTATACTTGGACATAGTTGATGAGCTTTTTATGATGACTTGGTTTATCTAATGACACTGATCTTGCATTTCCTTGATGATTTTATGAGATTATCTTTAGATGCTGCTATATGATGGTGCATGTTACTTTGGATTATGTTATGGATGCAACGTATCTTATTCATGATATAGATAGATGAATGCAATGTATCTCTTTCATGTTTCTTTCCATGTATGGATGCACTTCTTTTATGGTTTATGGATACGGATGGTCCTATGTTTTTGTGATTTTCATATGTATGCAATGCTATCCGTAACTAGATGTATGCAAAATGAATAATGGTTATCTCTTTTGTTGCTTTTTTGTTTTGATATGTAATGATTAATGCTATGTAATGGATGCAAAAAGATAATCTCATTTGTATTTTGTTTTTTGAAAAGATAACGCTATGTAATGAGTCATGATGTTTGAATGGAATCTCCCCTCCCCGACTTTTTCATTTTATCTCTTGCAATTTGGTCTAATGAAAGCAAAGAACAAATATATACAATGCATTTAATCTATGTATGGATGTAGCTAACTGTCATTTTTCTTCAAAAGAAGTTTGGAGCTTATTTTCATCATTGAGCACTTTGGAATCCCGCTTTTGAGTACAACCATCACTAGTTCAACCATGATGATATGAATACTTTTTAGCCTCTTTTTTGCTTTCCCATTGGTCTCTTTGATATGACTATCACTAATTACAAATAATCATGAGAGTCGAATACTGATTTCATCAGATTCTATGTTGCAAGTGGAAGTTGGCATTATGATATTGAAAATCAAAATGGCCAAGGTATCTGTTTGCGTAAACAAGCAATTATCTCCATTTTATCTCATATACAAGTCCTCGATGATTCTTTGATGATCACGTCCTTAGACAAATAATACATAATTTAAAACTTTGATATTTAGAAAGTCATTCAGAAATCAAGAAAATATCATCCTTTCATCATAGCTCATCTAGTCTAAAAATTTCATCGATTTGCTAGAAAGAAATGATTTCATCAATTGAGTTAACACCTTAGAAAAAAAATTTGCAGTCATTTTATTTCTTGGATCAAATTTTTGCATTTTTGGCTCAAATTGGATTAGGATGTAGATTTGATTGAGTGTGCCTCTTTTGATCATGATGAATTGATTTCTTGATTGAATAGTACTTGTTGATGAATCCTTTCTCTGGGTAAAAGCACAAAGCTATGACACGTTTCAGGACAACTTATCAGCATAGTTGAATTTGAGTATTTCTAACTAAATTTATTTTTTGTCAAACATATGGTCTAGCTAGATTCATTCTAGCTAAGTTATATAAGTTCTTCACCTTTTCTAATTGGAAATATCTACTAAATGCATGTTTTATAACAATTACTAAAGAAATAAAATTATTTCAGAAAAGTGATGTTTCAATAACTCTTACTATTTTTAATGATATTTTTTTACAAATATAAAAATACTCTTTTTTAGAGCACGGAGTCAAGATTATCATTATATAATTTTTATAGTATTTTAAGTAGATCTAATATATTATAATTTCAAAATACTGCAAGTAGGTATTTTAACATTTGAGAATAAGATGCTTCAAAAATATCAAAAAAATTAAAAATTTATATTTAACACTAGAGGAGAGAGTTATCTTCAAGAGTGTGTAATTTATTTTCTCAATGGTGTAGATTTGATGGGGGAAATTTGACGCGACATGAAAACTGTCAATTTCAGGTATGTTCGACTTTAAGTAGTTATAAAAGAGAAAATATAAATTGAAAACTAATTTTTCTTCTTTTCTACACTAGCTATACATTTTATCTATGACATATTTTGAAATCAAAGGAAAAAAAGATTATTTGCATATACTTTTTTGGTGCGGACAAGACCCTCGTTTTTCAGCATTTTTTAGCAAGTAAAAAATGGACTTAAAAAATTTAAAAACTATGTGAATTCTTGTTCAAAAAATATTAAAAAAATTATAGGCATAAACTTCATCCACTTTTACACATTTCATTAGTTTACATCATCTCCAAATTTTAAACATAAATGTTGTTTTTATGTCATTAAAGTTAAAAATTTTGTGTTGTTGACCTTTTCCTTTATAAAAGTGTGACACAGCTTTGTACTTTTTGAGTAGATTGCCCCTAGTTTGATATTGATTTCATTTGTGGGACTTAGGAAAATTCTCCGATTAGGTGACCAAAATCTTTGGGTACTTGTAAATGCAGCTGTGGGGTTTTTTTATGACATGTACAAATGCTGGTGAATGGAATATTTATAGGATGACCTTCTAAGTATGCAAACTGACTTGGACTTTCAATGGCGCTTGTTTGCCAGGTTTTCACCGATTGAATGGATCAAGGTCTTTTTTGTGTTTTCAAAGCTTTTTCTCTTTTTTTGCTACCAAGGTGCCTATTGCTAGGTTTTCACCAAGGCACTTTTTCTCTTTTTCTCTTTTTTTGTATTTTTCTCTTTTTTTTATTTTTTTGTATTTTTCTATCACCATGGCACCTATTTGCTAGGTTTTCACCAAGATGATAATTTTTGAATGTTTTTACTTTCTTCAATTTTCCACTGTTGTTGATCTTTTGTGTTTTTCAAATATTTTTGATATTTTTGAATTTTTTCATTTTTTTGGTATTTTCAAGATCTCTTTTGAACTATATACAGTAAAGATGATGCTTCTTCATTTGATACTCTTTATACTCTTTGATCTGCCTCATGTGTAGAACCTTTTAAGATATATGATGTTTATGGGCTCTTGTAACTCTTCTCCATCACAATCTAACAATTTATATGTACCCATCCCAAAATCCTCAACAATGAGGAATGGGCCTAACCAATTAGCTTCCCATTTTCCTTTCTTCTCCCTTTCCACCTAGTTTTTAGGGTTTTCTCTTAGTACTAGATCACCTATCTGAAAATTTCTTGGCATAATGTGCTTATTATAGGCTTTTGACATCCTATTCTGATATACCTTTAAGTGATCATTTGAGGCTTCTTTCTATTTCTCATTTAGGAGTTCTAGTTCTTGCAATCTAGCAACCCTATAGTATTCTTCATCTATCAACCCATGAATGGATATCCATAAGGATGGAAGTTCCACTTCTAAAGGCAAAACTACTTATGTTCCAAACACTAAGGAGAAGGGTGTGGCCCCTGTTGGCGTCCTTATGTTGGTTCTATATGCCCATAGAGTTAGATTTATCTTAATGTGCCAATCACATCCTGAGTTATCCATTGTCCTTTTCAAGATCTTCAATATGTTCTTGTTGGTTGCCTCAGCTTGTCCATTACCTTGTGGGTAATAAATTGAGGATGAGTGGTGTATCATATGGAACTTGGTGCATAATTCTTTGATGCCTTTATTCTTGAAGTGTTTTGCATTATCCGTGATTATGGCATGAGGTACACCATATCGAAAAATTATGTGGTTAAGGATAAACAAAGAAATTTTCTTGCCGGTTGAATTGGATATGGGTACAGCTTGCACCCACTTAGTGAAATATTTCATGGCTGTGATGATGAATTTATGCCCATTTTAAGATGGAGGATAAATCATGCCTATTAAGTCCAGACCCCATTGATAGAATGGCCAAGGTGTAGTCATAGGATGAAGTTCTTGTGCTGGCACATGTATCAAGTTCCCATGAAATTGGTATTTCCTACAAGTTTTTGTGAAGTTGCAAGAGTCTCTTTCCATTATAGGCCAAAAATATCCTATCCTAAGAAGTTTCTTAGCTAGAGATAATCCATTTGAGTGAGATCCAAAAATCCCTTCGTGAATTTCTTGTAAGGCTAATGTTGATTCATCCTCTTCTAAACATCTGAGGAGCATTCCATCAAGACTCTTTCGATACAATGTTTCAGAGATTATGGTATATTTAGCTACTTGTCGGATGAAACTTTTCTTCTGGTTTCTTGTTTGGTCTATGGGAAGGATTTGTTCTTTTAGGTAGGTATATAATTGTCCATACCAAGGTGATTCGGTGGTAGTGAGTAATAAAATGGTGTGAGGATGGGTAGGGTCATACGCTGGTTGAATTGCTTCTTCTACCAAGAACTCATATCTACCATTCTGATCCGACATCTATAAGAGTGAGGCTAAAGTAGCCATAGCATTTGCCGCTTTATTCTTATCCCTTGGTACTTGTTCAAATGTGATGAGGATAAAGTATTTCTTAAGATTTTCCACCATGGTTTTGTAAGGAACTAACTTGTCATCTTCCATTTGATAATCCTTGTTGACTTGATTAATGACTAGTTGTGAGTCTCCATATACCTTTAATTCAGTCACTTTCCATTCTAGTGCTAGCTTGATCCCAATGACCAAGGCTTCATATTCTTCTATGTTATTTGTGCATGGAAATAGCAACTTGTAGGACTTTGGTATAGTAGAACCTTGAGGAGAAATAAGGAGTATGCCTGCTCCTGAGCCATGATGAGTATATGAACCGTCAAAGTAGAGCTGCCATGTTTTTGCTTCAATGTTCACTATCTCTGAATCTAGAAATTTGACATATATGGACTGATCATCATGTAATGGTGGGTTGGCTAACTGGTCAGTGATGACTTGTTCTTTGATAGCTTTTCTTTTGACATATTCTATGTCAAATTCACTTAGGACCATGACCCACTTTGCTAATCTTCCATTCAAGGCTGTTTTACTCAATAAGTATTTTAATGGATCAATCTTGGCGATGAGTCTAATTTTATGGGCTAGCAAATAATGTCATAGTTTTTGGGAAGAAAAAACTACAGCTAAGCAAACCCTTTCCATGAATGTATAATTCAGCTCATATTTAACCAAAGTTCTACTAATGTAGTAGATTGCCTTTTCTTTTCCATTTTCATCCTCTTGTGCCAATAATGCCCCCAATGAATTTTCTATCACTGAAATATATAGAATGAGAGGTTTACCTCTAATAGGTGGCATTAAGATAGGTGGATTCATGAGGTATATCTTGAGTAAATTAAAGGCTTCTTCACACTTGGAATCCCATTTGAATGTAGCATCTTTGTGTAGAAGTTGATTGAAATTATGGAATTTTTCTACTAACTGAGAGATGAACCTTTGGATAGATTGTATCTGTCCTTGTAGAGACCTCATCTGACTTATATTCTTGGGTGCCTCCATTTCCATTATAGCTTTTACTTTGGCAGGATCAACTTATATGCCCTTTGCTGACACAATGTACCCTAGAAGTTTGTCGGATTGGACTTCAAAAGCACATTTCTTGGGATTGAGCCTTACTTTGAATTCTTCTAGTTTGTCAAATATCTTTGCCAATATAGGTAAGTGTTCCTTCCTTAAGTGTGATTTTGCTAATATGTCATCCACATAATTTTCCATGAATTTATGCATCATATCATGAAAGATCATGGTCATGGCTCTTTGATAGGTCGCTCCAGCATTTTTCAAGCCAAAAGGCATAACATTCCAACAAAACATGCCCCATGCACAAGTGAAAGTTGTTTTATCTTGATCCTCAGGTGCTATCTTAATCTGGTTGTAGCCGCTAAATCCATCCATAAGTGAGAACATGGAGTGTCCCGCTGTCAAATCCACAATGGCATCAATGCTCGGTAGTGGAAAATCATCTCTAGGACATGCTAAGTTCAAGTCTCTAAAATCCGTGCAAATTCTGATGGATTTATCTGCTTTTGAAACTGGCACTATATTTGAAATCCATTGTGCATAGTCTATGGCTCTTATAAATCCCAATTTTAGTAACTTTTCTAGCTCCACTTTGACAAGTAATGTTATGTGTGGGTGCATTTTCCTTAGCTTCTATTTGACGGGTTTGGCTCCTTCCTTTATGTTAAGGTGATGCATTATCAAATTTGGGTCCAAACCTGGCATATCGTCATAAGACCATGCAAAATTGATTTGTCTTTCTTTGAAGAACTTGATGAATTCTACTCTCTCTTCATTTTATAGTGATGCCGCTAAATGTATAAACCTTGGCTCTTTTTCTATCCCAATATTTATCTTATATGTAGGTTTGATCAAAATTGGAGATCTCTCTTCATAGTGATCTGGTATAGCATCCAAACTCCCTTCTAAAGGTGCCACAATTGGGTTTTCACCTCTAGAAACATCCTTTATTTCTTCTTCTTTTTTCGTTTGAATCTAATGTTGCCACAAGGTGGTTTTCAACACTCGACTCTTTTTCTTTTTTCTTTTTTCATTTTTTCTATTTTTTCAATTTTTTCCGGATTAGAAGTTTGGATGTTCCCTTTGGCCATTTCTTCTTGATAGTAATTGGTAGAAGAAGGTTCAACCACGTTGAGGTATTGGGATAGCATATTGTCATTCAAGAACATAGGCAAAGTATTGGGTTCCATGATATTCCAATCAATTAGATCAGACCGAACAAGCAGCAATGGGTCAATAATTGGGCTTGTGTCAATGGGGTTTAATGTGTATATCTCATTATTAGTAAGCTCATACATTGTATCTTGAGGATCTCAGACGAGGGCTTCCTCTTGGTGTTCTAAAGAAGAAGGATCAAAATCCTCCTCACTAGACTTCACTACGGTTTCTGTTGGATAAAACCCATGTATATTAAATCTAACGTTCGATGCTTCTATAGTAGGTCTCCCTAGAGGTACATATGGTTCCATTAGCCATGTATTCACTTCTATCTCAATGCTGGGTGTATCATTTGATGCTTCGTGGTTGGAACTAGATGCTTGATCTAACTTTGATTCTGTCATTTGTCCCTTGTTTTTAGCATAGGTGTGAATCACATCAATGCCCTTATCTTGGCATGACTCTATCGATAGGGTCTCCCATTCCCAATCATTAGAATCTTCATCACTATGAGATTCCAATTGTAATATTTGGTCATATGTTTTGGAATGGTATTTTTGTGTGTATCCTTCTGCAAGGTATCCTAGCCCTGTTTTCTCTTTTGAATCTTAGCCCTTCATTTTGAGTGCCCAAGGGTCCTTCACCTTTGTAGCCCATCTTTTGAATGATGGTGAATCCTTTCCCATATTTATGTGTGGGGATGTTAGGATTTTGGATGTGTTTTTAAAGTGGGCACTTGATTCTTCATCTTTGTAGAGCCAATTCAAGATTTCATTATCTTCATCATCCATGGCGGATGGGGTACTTGCCCTAAAAAATTTGTCATTGTATTTACATGGAATATTTAGAGGTTTTCCAAATGATTTAGGTGATAGGGGAAAGTCCATCATAGATAAGGAGTATTCACCTACTCCTTGTTGTTTGATTTTGCATTGTTTATGAAAGTTTTTCATCATTTGATCCATCTTTTCATAATGGGCTTCTTTGATAAGTCTTTTGTTTTCTTGGGCAACATCTTCTTTTGTCTTTTCAATAATATTATCCTCATTAACCTTGTCTTTTCCTTTAGTTGAAGTAGCTAGGTTAATGAGTTTTGGAGTTTCTTTCTCTACAACTTCTTCTTTCATCTTTTCTTTTCCTTTCAACAAAGGAAGGCCCTTAGAGCTTTGACCTTGTTCCATATGGGGAGTCCTTGATCCTTCGGCATTATGTGGCACCAATGAGTCATTTATGGGTTTAATGTTATTACAATATTGAAATGGATTCAAATCTCCACTTATCATGATCTCTTGCCCTTGGTACGGGAACTTAAGGCATTGGTGGTATGTAGAAGGTATGGCCTGCATTTTATGTATCCATGGTCTCCCTAATAGGATATTGTAGGTTAGCTTTAGGTCCAAGACTTGGCACACAGTTTCTTTTTGGGTAGGGCCGACTCTTATGGTTAGGACTATGACTCCTCTAGAGGCTCTTTCCTCGTCATCGTATGCTTTTATGGTAATCTTTTTCTTTGGGTCAATTGCATCCTCGGAGAATCCTAAGGCCTTGACCAAGTTAAGAGTGCAAATATTTAGACCGGCACCTCCATCTATAAGGACTCTTTTTACCCTATGCTTATAGATAAACACCTCAATATGCAAGGGTAGGTTTTGAGGATGATTGAGGGACATGTCATCTTGCTCAAAAAAGGATAAACAATGAGGTGCAATTAGGTGTCCCCCCATATTTTGAAATTTTTCTACCTCCAAGTTTAGAGGTACGTTTGTTTCCAAAGCCTTTTGCAATATGTCCTTATGAGTAGGTGATAGCTTCAATAGCTCAAGGATAGATATTTGAGCAGGAGTCTTTTGTAGTTGGTCCACCAAGTTATATTGTTTAGATGATGAGGTGGAGGTTTGATTGGATACCACCACCCTTGGTGCATTGTTAAGCATGATGACTCTTGAAGCTTTCCCTCTTGTAACCACATTGGTTGATTCATTGTCAGTCAATTCTTTTACTATGATCACATTTATGTTTTGTTCCTCTTCACTTAGGGTATTGATGATATTATCATAAGTGTGAGCATAATTGATTATTCATTGCCTTTCTTTTGGGCTTGATTTGAGTTGGATGACTCACCCTTTTCATGGTTTGTAAAGGGGTTTTTATATGTTGTATGGTCTGCATTGTTTTGGGGACCTTCCACTTGGATGACATTGTTGTCAATTAGACCTTGAACCACGTGTTTCAATTGTAAACACTCATTGGTTAGATGACCCCTTTTCCGATGGTATTCACAATGTTGGGAGTCATTCCACCAATAAGGTTTAACTTGTGGTTCATAATTTTGTATGTCTAGTAATGTAATAATTCGATTGGTCAACAAGGTCTTGAGGACATTCTCCAAAGGTTCACCTAGATAGGTGAATTTCATTTTGTATAATTGGAGGGTGATTTCGGTTTATCCCAAATCTTGTTGTTGAAATTATTGGCATTATTTGAAGAATTGTTGGAAACATATGGAGCTTTGTTCGCTTGATTCACATTGTTTGAAGAGTTAGCTCCATAGGGAAAAATAAATGGGGTCGCTTTTAAATTATGGGATTCTACAACCCCGTTATTCACAAGATTCTTGTTGTTGCTTTTGTTCCATGCTTTGCACTTATCATTGTGATTGTTTGACCCTTGATTATTAAAATACTTAGGAACATAATTATTTTCATTGTTGTTATTACTATTGTTATTGGCCTTAATATCTTTAAATAATTTTATTTCACCTCTCTTGACTAAGACATCTTTAATTTTAACTCCATTCTCAATAAGTTTTTCAAAAGTGGGAGGGCATTGGAGTTGTAGTCTATAATTCATCTCCGAAGTCAAGTTGTTAGTGAAAATTTCCATTTTTTCTTTTTCGGGGATACTTTGTGGATACCTTGCAAAAACGGTCCTCCACCTTTGTAGGAATCCTAAGAAGGATTCTCCATCTCTCTGTTTGGTATCACACAAGTTAAGCATCATGATTTCATGCTCAATATTATAAGAATAATGGGTTATAAATTTAGAGGCTAATTCCTCAAAAGTTTTGATCCCTAGGGGTAGTTCTGAAAACCACTCCATCGCGGATCCTCCTAAGCTTCTTGGGAAGAGTCTCATTAGATATGTGTCACCGTGCATGAACTCTATACTTAGGGCACAAAATTCCCTTAAATGGTCTTGTGGGTCAGTTTTACCCATGTACTTGTCGTATTTAGGAAAGACCATGTTGAAAGGGAAGGGTGACTAGTGCAAGCTTTTGTCAAATAGAAATGGACACAAAGCTTCTATGGAAAATGCCTTAGGTTCAACGGCCTTCTTTAGGTTTTCAATTTTCTCTTGGAAGGCCTTAATTTGCCTTGTCATCGCATTCATGGGATCTTCTTGTTGTTGATCCTTCTTTAGTCACTCCACATCAAAGTCATGGGGGAGCTTAACTCCCTTTTGTGCTAGGTTAAGAAATAAATTCTCTCTATCCTTGTCTATTATTTTCTCCATGACTTCTAGGAATTCTATGTCTTGGGCCATCCGCTCAGCCTTTTCTTCAAGGGATTCTTTTGAATTGTGGTTGGTGTTGTTGTGGTAATTGGAATTTATGTCCACCATCTCTTCAATTTTAGGCTCAAATAAGTTGGTGTAAACCTCTTCTTCTAGGTTGGGGTCTTTGAACATGTTTTCACACACAACTTCTTGTCTCAGGTACAAGCAATTGGTACTATCTCCTGGTAATGCTCCCCTATAGGTATGGGATCTTGTTGAAATCGGCATTCAACGTACGTTCATTTTTTAAAAAGTCCTTGATGATAAGGATTGTTTATTTGTTAGAGAAGATTTAAAAGATAAGATGATTTATAATGGATAATCTCTCACTTGTCTCATGTAATTCAAACACACAATCACACATACACTTGTCTCTTTTAACCCTTTAAACACAAAATGTTTTGTTTGTAGGATGTTATCACGGGTTTTTCATAAGAAAGCACTTCAAGCACCTACCTTAGCATAATTTTTGGTTCGTAAAAATGGCTCTTTAAGGTGGTCTTAGCTACTTTATCAAGGTTGTAGTAAAGATTCGTTCAAAATGGATCTCAACCGTTCATCCCCCAAGTATGTTAAGGGGCTTCCCACACACACCGAAGTACAATTTTGCATAATCCATAAGAACTACTAGAGGAAGTTTGAAAGGTTTATGATCCTTTTATCATCCACCCCATTAAGGATGTATGTGTTTCATTTTATAGTGGGTTGGATCCTCGCAGTTAAAGCAAGCATATCCCACTTTGGGTTGTCCCTCTCATCGGCTTTATTAAGGCAAACTCAGGAGGCGAGCCCACTATATTTCTAGCATATTCATTAAAAAATGAGGAAAATGAACCTAAGGTTAAGTTTTTGGGAGTTTGATTCACCAAAAGGTGAAGAGCATATCCCTAACTTTTCTTTTTGTTCCCAAACACTCCACAAACACCTTTGTTCTTTCCCAACCTCTTGACAAGGAGGTTCTTATAATTTGAAGTGTGAATGTATTTTTCCCTTTTAATTAAGCTAGATTGTCAATTTGAAATACCGCAAGATAAGGGAAGTGCAAGCTTGTTTAGATAAGTACTTTTTCCATGTAGCTAGCAATAGGCTAGGGGCATTTTTATATAGTAGATTTTTTGTGCTTAGCCCTTATCTTAACGATATTTTCACTCTCTCCTCTAACAAGTTAGTCAACAAAATCCATTTCATAATGAAGAAAAATAAATTTAACTTAACTAAGCAAAACTTTCATAGCAAAGCCAATTTTCCCTAAAGTACTTTACCTTACCAATTTCTTCGTTATATCCTTGATTTCTTAGTTGAACCTCCTCTCTGGTTTCTACACCTTTTACGACTATGTATTTACTGCAAAAAAAAAATGACACAGAATTAATGATCCGAATTCATCAATTTAATAGTAAATGCATTAAAATGAAAGTAGGCGACATCATTTAGCAAATACGCGATATTTATTTTTATGAAGGTGACATCTTATTAAAAGCGAGCAACACTCTCTAGTGGCTCAAGCGATTTTAATATGATGAAACACGACATTTAATTAGACAGAAGTGCAAACTTAGACACTGAACTATGACATTTTTAAAAAATAGAAGCGACTATTAATTCTACAAAAGCGACAGAAATAAACTAAAAAGCGACATTTATTTAGACGAAGGTAGAAGGTTGTATGTTCATCAGATGCTGAAGTATTGCTCGGAAGTGACTTTTAATTCTCTTGAGGCGACTTTTCGTGAGATAAAGGTTTGGTATCTTTGCTGTGTACGTGACTTTATTTGAACAGAGGCGACACTTCTTTCATCAAAGGCAATTTTCTGAAGAAGATCTACGATGACGTCCAGCAGACAGGTGTTAAATCAGAATGCAAAGGCGACATTTCTTTGTCTCATGTGACGTTTCTTTGCCGGAAGGTGATTTTTCTTCTCTGTAACTTGCAAACAGTAATGAAAATCAAGCAATTCTAACAATTTTATGAAGGATTTATGGAAAAATTTACAATTAGGAGGCTTACAGTCCTATGGTGGGTGTCATTTTGTGTACACGTGAATGCACCTTCATAGAATTAGTATCAATTATCATAAATCAAATAGCAAATAGTTAAATAACCACACCTAAAACAACTATTTAATTCAACCAATAATCAATTAAGCATTTTATGGATCTCTAATTAGGCAATGTTAATGCAAAGCTCTCAGCAAGCTTCCATTAATGATAGTCCTAAAATGAGAAATATGAACTTTGAAATGTGCTTATGCTAACAATTATGACAATTAAATGCTTTATGAAAATAAATTACAAGAGGTTTGATGCAATTCTAAGATGTGTGGATGAATTATGAGGGATTTAGGCCTTCCTTTTATAGATTTCTTCAATGGAAGGGGGTTGAGTCCTTGGTTCCACCCTTTGGGGACAATGCAAAGTTTGTGTCTTCAAAGCTTGGGACAAGAAGACAAAATGAGTGGACAAGATTTTATCTCACTTTGAGTGATTGAGATCGAATTTCCACTTGATCCATGTGAGTGCCTTTCTCTTCATCTCATTGGTCGAATGATTTTCCTCTCATTTTGGGTTGTTGAGAGTAATTCATTTTAATTAATTGATTTAATTGATTTTCTTTAGCCACTTACCCCTTGAATGGGTTGAATTTAATTAATCCAAACTATACAACTAATTAATTAATTGTATTTTGATTTGATTCCACTTGATTCAAATGTCCTCAATTTTACTTGATATTGAATTAGAATTTAATTTTCGTTTTGATTGGCTAATTGTTCGTTGTGATTCAATTGATTCATTTAGGTCCTTGATTCGCTTTGATTTGCCTTGATTTGTCCTTGTCCATTTTTAAGTGATTACAATAAGTTTTTGATTTGTAAAATATAGATGCAAATTATTTAACTTTATAATATCTAGAAATTAATTTTTTATCATCTCATTAAATGAATGCATTTTAAGTCTTATTACATGAGTGAAACAATTAAAATTTACCACATTTGTTATTTTTGTTTTTATCTTTAATTAGAATTTTCATTAATATTTTTCTAACTCACTTTTTCTAATGTAAATAAAAACATTGTAAATATATGATATAATATAATATATATTTATTCTCATTTATATATATATTTTTAAAATATTTATAAATTTATTATGTGTTAATTATGCATTAATAAATATTTAGGTAAGTTCAAATGTGTGATATATTTTCCCTTACAAAAAATTATAATTTAAGTTAAACATAGTAAATAAATATTTTATTTTATAATCATAAATTATTTCTATAAAAAAATCTAGTTAAAATTAAGTATAAAATATTTTATCAATAATTTTAAATAAGATTTTAAAGTGAAATAATTTATAAAATTTATTAAAACTATAGATTAAAATTTTATAATAGTTATATTTAAATCTCAAATTTCTTATTATAATTATATATTAAATAGCATTACATTAATAAGATATAGTAATTTTATGAAAATTATATTTCATATTAGAATTACAATTATAATATTGTTAAGATTGAAGAAATATTCTATAACTAGAAAAATACCTTACATAAATTAAGTCAATATTCTATGTAAGTGGTTTATAAAAATAGATCACAGCTTCTTACTTTAACCTCTACATTCTTTAGAATTGATGCTTAAAAAAAAAATTGTTTCCACTGAATCACCTTAGAATAAGACACATGAATGTGATTCTTGATTTTTTTACCCATATGAATTTCACGTGGTTTGGCATAGAGTGTGAGCTATGGTGGTTTATATTATTTTAGTTTTGGTCTATGGATCATGCTCCACAGTCTCCAATGGTCACTTTATGACTAACAAATTCCACTTAGAAGAGATATGAGGAAGGCAGATCGTAAATGCGTTGTGTTTTGTTTTGTGTAGTTTTGTTGGATTTAGTGTTTAATGGGAGTCAGATCCCTAGGTAGAGATCGGTTTCTTTCCACAGGTTGTTGCATTTGAAAGCTTGGTGGTATCATAGCATCAATTTTAAACCTTGATAGCTTTGCACATTTAAGAAAGCTGAGGAACAATTTTGGAGAAGAAAATCATAGAATAGGGGGATGGAACAGAGAGGTGGCTCGGGGAGAAACAAAAATTCATTGTGCAATATATTGTGATTGCCAGGAAGGGGAGAAGGGAATCAAAGAGGAATACTGACAAAAATATCAGACAACCGCAACACTACTGTTGGCACCATGAATTGACCACACAATCTCTCAGAACTTTCATGTAGTCTATGGAAGACCAAGACTTTGGTTTATAGTTGACCAGATCTCAAAAACAAAATTAATGTAGGGGGCAAACAAAATCACCGCTCTAGAAGCATACCCAACAAAAGAGTTTCAAGATTCGATTGATTAGCTGGAAACAGAATGAGGTATTTTTGTGCTCATTTTTTTTCTTTTGTTCTCAGTTTGTTAATCATTATGTCTTGTTTGACTGTTGCACTCGGACTCAACTACACACAAGTTGAAGTAATGGAAAACCTCTCTTCTTATTCATCTGTCTGGAATATGGAAAACCCAGACCCATGTCAGTGGGTTGGTATAAACTGCAGTGAAAATAAGTCTGATGTTGTAGAGCCTCATGTGTCTGGTCTGCAATTTAAGTAAGTCCGATGTTGTAGAGCCTTATGTGTCTGGTCTTGGGTTTAATTTAATTCAAATATATGGCATGTTTTGTGTAAATTGCAAACCCTGGACTTGTCTGACAATAATTTGAAAGGAAATTTAACGGTCCAAATCTAAGACTTGAGAGAGAGCTCAGGATATTCATTATGACATACAGTAGTTTTGATGGGTCAGTGGCTTTTGGGGGTCTAAAGTTGGAAAAATTAAATGTATTCCATAACCATTTTTGTGGTGTATTTCCCCATGAGCTTATTCAATGTACCAATTTGACTTATCTTGACCTTAGTGAAAACAATTTTAGTGGCCCAATTCTAGATAATATTAGCAGTCTAGCAGTCTCGTCAAGTTTAATTAAAAGCTTTATATTAGTATGGTTGTTCAAACCTATGGAACATGAATAAAACAAAAAAATACTGTCAATATAACAATAATTAAGAGAAAACAAAACATTGGCTATTTTTCTTAATGATTAAGGTACTTCAAAGATATGCCTAGAATCTGTGTGATTAAAGAGGAGAATCTAAATAGGTATTGTAAATGACTTTTCCATTTGTATCTAGTTGTGATTACTTATGTATTTCAAAAGTGCCTCTATTTGGGGAGTCATGTACCATTAGATAAAGAAAGCTATTATTTTCCAATCACATTCAAGTTTTATTATTGAGTATCAATAGATGGCTTGACTTATTTGAAGTATGTTCTAATGTCAGACACATGAATGTGATTCTTGTTTTTTCTACCCGAATGAATTTTACAGTTGAAGACGGCTAACTAACGATTAATAAAGACAAAAACAGGGAAAATAACTGGTAAACTAATAACAAGTGCTTGCAAAGTTATTCGATTGCAATGTTGACCAATCTAATAAAAATAGAAAAGCCTGCATTCTGTATGGATTTTAGGGTTAAATGTGTTGATTTGATTTATTTCAAGACCAGGGTTTAGCAGCGACTTAACATCTTCATAATTTTAAGACATTTGCCTTCGGAGATCTCATAAAAGAGCAGCATTATTACTATAATTTTTGAGAAATTTAAATAGGCATTAAATTAAAAAACTAGAAGGAACCTTAGTAGTTAGAATTTTTCTTCATCACTTTTGAGTAAGAATTATTCCATTAACCTTCTACAATTTGTGAGTTTTGCATCTCAAAAATAAATTGGACATATATTAATGTGAATCTGTACGTTACACAACAAAAATAAAATTATATATATTAAATAGAATTATATTAATAAGATATAGTAATTTTAATAAAATTAAAATCAAAATTATATTTCATATTATTATTGTTTATTAATATTATTTAATGAGATAAACATAGAATAGTATATATATTAATTATCTCATATCATTTTATATATTAGTTATAATAGACAAAATATAATCATAATTGTTTCTCAAATTAAATATGATTTGTGAATTGAATAACAGACAAAAAATGAGAAGATTACTAAAACTATAATTATAATTAATTATAAATTAAAGGCAAGTACTTGACCAACACTTGTTCTATTTAATTTAAGTTTATACATATATATATTTACCTACTAAAATAATATTTTTATCTACTTTATTTTTCAAATATTATAATACTTTATTGTAAATTTAATAAGATATATTTAAAAAATAAATCAATATATATTTTCAACTCGATTTTATGGTTTCTAAATTCAAATGTATGTATTGAGTAATAATGAAAAAGTAAATCATAATGGTCATTGTCAATTTCATTTAGAAATATACAGACAAAAAAGGGACACAAGATGCATAATTTAGATATATTGAATAATAGTGAAAAATAAAGTATTATTTTTCCCTCCTAAATATTGTATTAAACCAATCAAATGAGTTGGTTTTTTAAATATATCTTATTAATTTTACAAATAGTTTTACAATATTTTAAAAAAATAAGGTGAGTAAAAATACTATTTTTGGTAGGTAAATTTATTGTATATTTCTTAACCTATAAAATAGATCCTTATATATAAAAATTTTTACTTGAATTTTATTTATATTTATATTTATGATTCTCACTGGTTATTAATTAATTTTATAAAATTTTATTGCATTCTTAATTTTTATTACATTTTTGTTATTTTAATATGTTAGAAGAGAAAAATAAACTTGAAGTTATAAAATGAAGAGAAAGTATTGATGATCCTTGCACTAATATTTCTAATCACAATTACTCTTTACTATGTTGTACATTAAAAACTTTACCAAAAAAATTGTCACTTAAATAAGAATGAGAAACTACAAAACTTCACCAAAACTAATAGAGAGATAAATTACGTTGTCTAAAGTCCTAACTAACAAAATAGTCAATGAAACAATAAATAATAAATTACTATTTTGTCTATAAAATAGTAAAAAAGAAAATTATTTTAAAATTTTAAAATTATCTAAAAAGATAACATAAAAGAATTAAAAACTATTTAAATATATTTACTTTGAATAAAAGAATATTTTTATTCAACTTTATTTTAGATATTAAAATATAATTATAAGGAAGATTTTAATGTATAAAATAGATAAAATAACTTTATTTTTTTAAATATAACTTATTAAGTTTACACTAAAGTGTTACAATATTTTAAAAAATTAAGGTGGATGAATTTTTTTGTTGATAAAAATAATGTATATTTGTTAACCTATAAAATAAACCCATATAAATATAAATGAGTATCATAAATTTTACTCTATAATTCATACCAAAATGTAATAATTGCCATAGTGAATTACATTAGTAACAAAAAAATGTTTTATACTTAAGTAATTAAAAATATCATGCATTACAAAGTTACTCGTATAAAACATTTGCTTAATAAAAATACTTATTCATAAAGCAAATTCAATAATGTGCTGCTACAAATTTGATTGAACGGTTGGACGGAGACTGATAGGGACGAAAGGCAGTAGTGATTCGACTATGGAATAACGTGATGTGCAAGACAAAAGAAGAAAAGATGTTTGCCAGATATGTAGATTGATGAGTGGGTAATCATTTACTAAAACGTATATCTTACAAGGGGGACATTTAAAATTTTTTTCAAACTTTTTCTAACTTCTTTTATATATTTTACGTTTTAGTTTATGATTTAGCCAATACCCAATTTAGAAAAGTGCGTGGAAGAAAAGGTAAAATGTGGTAAAGATGCAGAGCAGTACAATAATTTTTTCCAAATGTTTTCCCAACAAAATGGGTCCATATTTCACATGATTCCACATTTTTTCCATAAATTTTTACATAAATCTCATCGACTCCTATGATTTCCAGCTTTCCTCCAACCTCACAAATCAAAGCTACTCATCAATCAATTCATGTCTTTCATCATTACTTATCTCCATTCCTGCTTTCCCCTTTTCTATATTCTACCCTAAACAGCTTAAAAAACAAGAATAATATTATAATACTCAAAAGCAAAAAAAGCTAGCAATGTCTTTCCTTTGATGGTGTTGTGATATCACATGCCTCTCATGTCTTCCACCTCTCATATGATTCCACCGTCTTCTTTCCACATGGTTTCGTACCAGCACCTTTCATTTCTTGTCTCCTTCACCAATTCCCTCTTCTCTCACTCATTATAAACTATAAACAAAAATAAGACTAAAAAATACTCTACCTCTCACATGATTCCGTTGTTTTCTTTCCATGTGGTTTCCTACACAAAAAGAGGGCAACGGCTATCCAGCCCATCGAACATGTCCTCCGTACGAGTAAAATCAAGTGCATGGAGAAATACTGGCCAACTAATATATTACTAGCAATCGCATCTAGGTGTGCAATGGGTACAAAAACTTAACATTGGAGGAACCAAAAATCGCACCTCTTTCCATCTATATCAACCTTTTTCTATTTTTATATCTAATTTTAAATTTAAATTGTTTATATATATATATATATATATATATATATATATATATATATATATATATATATATATATATATATATATATATATATATATATATATATATATATATATATATATATATAATAATTATATATCTTTTTTTTTACTATTATTTTGATGACCATCTAGACAATCTCATTCATCCCTACTATTATTACTTTGAGCTATTGCAACTATCACATTAATTTCATTAATGCATAGATGGGGTTGGTAATTTCAAAGTTTTTCTATCAAAAACATATTCAAATTAGAGGATGCATAAAGGCTAGGAGTTGCCAAGCATGAGAACTATGAGAAAATAACTTACAAGAAAAACAAAATTTTAGACTGCTAAATATAGTGAAACAACAAACACTTCATTTGAAGCATAGAGTACAATACGTTTATATGCATACACATGCATGGATGAAAGATGCAACCAAATTCTAATTACACGTACTCTTGGATTGAAGCATTTTATGTTGTCTTGCTAGGTCTTTAGAATTTAGGTATTGGGCAATGAATTTGAGATGGGTTTTATAGTTTCTAATTGCATTATATCCTTTTTAGATGGGATTGGTTTGATTTGTAGGATGGAAAGACAAGTATGCTTCAGGTGCTATCTATAGCTTGTATTTCTTTGGCTGCTAAAATAGAGGAAATAAATATTCCACTATTTCTTTACCTCCAACACTAACCCAAAATTTGGTTTTGTGGTAAGAACTCGCAAGAAAATGGAGCTAATAGTGCTTGCTACTCTAGAGTGGATAATTCTCTCTGTTACACTTTTTTCCTTCATAGATTACTTTATCCACCATGATGGTAATGATAGTGATTGCAACAACAAAAAAATCCCCAATGGTTTCAAGAGTTAATGAGCGGATTTTATCCACCATCAAAGGTATGATAGCACAAAACTCAATGTTTCTATATATGTTTTAACCCAATGTTTCTACTAAACTCAGGGTTTGAATGAATGCAGGGATTGCTATGTTCTGTGCAGTAGAATTTAATGTCATGCACAATTAAATATTAAAATAACACTAACAATCTCATAAACTATAAAAACTGAATAGAGATAATAACAATGAATGGTATCCTTTCTAAAAGTGAAATTAAATGCTCTAGACTAATTGATGGTTATCTAATTATTTTTTTGATTTAATTTGTTGTAATGGTATGCAAACTATATCAATAGAGGCAAGAGCGATGCATAATGTGGGATTAGAAGGGTTGACATACTGGAGCCCCAATGTGAACATCTTTCGCGACCCTAGATGGGGAAGAGGGCTGGATACTCTAGGGGAAGATCTCTTCCTTACTTCCAAATATGTAGCCACCTACGTCAAGGGATTGTAGCAGACTAGCAGCCCCGACCCCAATAGACTCAAGGTGGCCATGTGCTATAAACATTACACCACCTATGACCTCGATAACTGGAATGGCGTCAATCATTTTACATTTAATGCGAGGGTAAACCCATAGACCCTGTTAAAATTCCAAATTTTTTGCACCCGTTATCCCCATAGGAACAATAAAACTCTGTTAAATTTCAATATGAGCAATAGAACTCTGTTCAATTTCAGATTTTTGTACCCCAACTCTCCAATGGGAACAATAAAACTCTGTTCAATTTTAGATTTTTCTTCCCAATTGCCCAATAGGAACAATAAAACTCTGTTCAATTTTAGATTTTTCTACCCCAATTGCCCAATCAGACCAAATTCAATTTGGAAGACATGCAAGATGAATGTGCAATCAATGAGGTTTATTTGATGAAAATGTATTTGTTTGAAGGATTTATAAACACATAGAAATTGCAAATTGAAGGATTTGTATTGTAGAAGAAAGAAAATGAATCTTCCTACCATAACACTCTATGCAAATCCATACCCTAGCATAACATGGGAAAATACTTGCAAGTAGATGAGAGATCCTTATTTATTTTATTTAAATTTTACAAATATTGCATACTTCATAAATTTTATAAAGATCGTTAAAGTCACATAGCTTTTTTATTAAAATACATAATTTTTAAAACTCTAATAGTTTTAATTTTTTTTTATCTAATTTGTTTAAAAATTCATTTGTATCTATGTTTAATTTTTAAAATATTTCTTATTTATTTATTTATTTGACAATTAATTATATTTAAAAAAAATTATAATATGTTTTTAATTAACTTAAGAAATTTAATATATTTTGAATCAATTACTATAATTTCTAGTTGTTGTATATTAACTAAAAAATTGAAGTACACATTTAATTAATATTTCAATTCTAATAAATTTATTAATTAGCTCTACTAAATTTATATTATCTAAAAAGTTAATAAATTTATCATTTAATATTATTTTTTTACATATTTTTCATTATTATTAGTATTAAGACTTTGCACTTAATTTGTAAATTTAGATTTACCTTTAAAATTTAACTGAACTATTTTTCTTTATTAAGTTACAATACTTTGAAGTTTATATATTTATTTTAATTTCAAAATAACATTCCTAAAATTCTCTAAAAGTAATAGACCATATAAAAGAAAAAAAAAATACTCTATACACTTTTTTATTAATAATTGACTGCAACCTTTTTATTAAATTTTATTAAAAGATAATGAAATATTACTAATAAAGAAATAAATCATTTCCTATATATGTAATTTTTGTCTCCCATCTTTCATGGACACATACTCTTATTATCTCTCTTTCTTTATTAAATGAAATATACATATTAAAAGCCACTAAATATGGATACAGGTGTTAAATCTCTGTGAACCAAAAATATCATTCATGTCCGAATAATAGAAATTTTACATTTTACAAACAAGGATAATGAAGTTTGAAATATGTGTGTCGAGGAAGGACAAGGAAGTGGTTTATAGATGGCGGAAAATGCTTCTCGCCTCCACTTCCACTTATGTTATTACTTTTGCCTTGTTTTCCATGAATACAAAAGAAAACCTTTGTATACGAAGGCATTGCTAAATATATTTCAGGTAAACAAGAATTCAATATTCACTCTTATTAATGAATTTTTTCTTTAGTTATTTATCACCACTTATTAGTTACAATATTGTGATGGTGTGATTGCTGCAGCTTATGTGGAACAACGACCATGGAGTCCATTTTCTTTTCTAAAAACGTCTCTTAACACTTTTTATCTATTTTCTAGCCTATGTCAACCATAAGTCTCTTCATAAAAATATTCAGATACCCAAGTATATATAAATTTTTAACAAGAGAAGTCGAACACAAGTAGTTACAAGCAACAATGTCATCTCATCACAAAAGGTTGTTTTCAAGTCCACTGGTGAGTTTCCCTTCATTGTCTAACTGTTTTATTTTATTTTTTCATTTTCCTTTACTCATCCAAAACATTTTTGTTAGTTAATTTTCTTTTAAACATAAATGATTGCATTTTCTTTGTTAGAAAACAACACCTACTTGGCTTACATCTGATTAAGTCAGTTTAAAAAACTACAAAACCAAGCAATTTATAAACTATTAGGATAAACTATAATTTCTTGCAAGGTAGATAATTAAGTGTATTTTATTAGGCTAATCCTGTCAAAAGTTATCTCCATCACCTCTGCCAGCTATGCCCTTGATTTTTGCTAACTGTCAGAATGCCTCCAAAACTGTAGTCTCCACATGTCATACATGCTATGAACTCACCAATACATCATGCCACCTATTATCGTTCTCTGTGTAGCTTGTGTATGTGTTGACGCGCCTCACCTTCAATTTTATAATATCTTTGTGTAGACAGAAAGGGATCTATTATTCTTGTCAAGAAAGAAGTTGATTGCAGCAAACCGGCGGCCCCGACCCCAACAGACTCAAGGTGGTCGCGTGCTGTAAACTTTTCACCACTTATGACCCCAATAACTAGAATGGCGTCAACTGCCGTTGTACATTCAATGCGAGGGTAAACCCATAGACTTCGTTAAAATTCCAAAATTTATGCCCCCATTACCCCCATAAGAACAATAAAACTCTGTTAAATTTGAATATGAGCAATAGAACTCTGTTCAATTTCAGATTTTTGTACCCCAACTCCCCAATGGGAACAATAAAACTCTGTTCAATTTCAGATCTTTCTCCCCAACACCCCCATGAGAATAATAAAACTCTATTCAATTTCAGATTTTTCTACCTTAATTGCCCAATCAGAAAAAATTCAATTGCTTGTAGGTTTTGAAGTATGATTTGGCAGACACATTCAATCCCCCCTATTACGGATGTGTAAAGGATGGCAATGTGGTGAGTGTTATGTGTTCTTACAATCATGTCAATGGCGTCCCCAGCTGCGCTGACCCAAATTTACTAATCGGTACAATCAGAGACCAACGAAAATTGAATGGGTAGGAAACCTATAAAATTCATTGGTGTTTTCATTTTTATTTATTTTTGTTGATTTAGGTAATAAATGAATGGGTTTTTGATTGGCAAGTACATTGTCTCTGATTGTGATGTCGTTGATGTACTATTCAATGACAAGCACTATACCCCAACCCCTGAAGATGCAGTAGCTGATGTCCTAAAAACTGGTTAGCAATTGCTTACACCCAAATGTTGGTTTCCAAAAGTTTTAATTTGTGACTGTTATTGAGCTGTGAAATGGATGCAGGTTTGGATCTGGACTGTGGAGCATTCCTTGGAGCATTTTTTTGCATGATTTGCATTATCTCTTTTTTGGAGAGGAGTTTTGTCCAATGAGGTTTTCTCTTTTTTCTTCATTCATTCTACTATAAAAAACCCTCCCGTCGATTATTTTTTGGCCACAAAAGATTGTAGAGAGGGAAACTAGCCCTGGTTTGCGATTGGTGGCACTCTTTGTTCTCTACTCTGTGCAACATTTCTCCTTTTTATTTTTCCTGGTAAGAGAAGTGAAAGAAGCAAAATATGGGAAATCCTGCACATTCAAGGAGGCCAATGTGGCAACCAGATCGGTTCCAAGTTCTAGGAAGTGGCGTGTGAGGAGCACGAGATCGACCCTACAGGCCGCTATAATGGTTCATCTGATCTTCAGCTAGAGAGAGTGATTGTGTACTACAATGAGGCCAGTTGTGGAAGATTTTTTCTGAGGGTTGTGCTCACTGCTCATGGATCTTGAGCCTGGCACTATGGATAGTGTTAGGACAGGACCTAATGGACAGGTTTTCTGCCCTGATTCTTTGTTTTTGGCCAGCCCGGCGTTTGAAACAACTGGGCCAAGGGCCACTATACTGAGGGCTCGGAACTCATTGATGTTGTCTTGGATTTCATCTGCAAGGAGGCTGAGAACTGAGACTCTTTGATCGGCACATCTCTTCCCCCTTTCATCCCCCGTGTATGCAAGATAAAGAAAATTTGAAATAAGGCATTTGCATTTCATTTATTGCATACTAAATCTGAAAGCTTACAGAGGGCACATGTACTATTTGCCAGCATTTCATGCTCTTAAATTTACCCATGCATAATTCAAGGAATTCATGATTGGGTCTTGGGATTAATTGAGGGCCTTTGTGCTAAAGATTGCCTTTGAGAGTTTGTTCGATATTTTGAGCTGGGCGGCTCCCTATTACACATGTGCTATGATAATATCCTTCTGCTTCATTAAACTCAATCTCCTTATTGCCGAGAGAAGTATTGAGCGCATCAGTGTCCAAAAAGATTTCTCTAGTTCTCAGAGGCGAAGGGGAATTCTGTGATGGCTTAGCTGATGAGAGACAGGAGGCTCATCCTCACCCTCGACCTCACCATCACTCCTGCTCGTGGAATGTCATGAGTAACATGAAGTACAGATTCGATCACTATAATCCACTTCATCACGCTCACGATCACTCTTGTTTGCGTGAAGTTGAAGTGGCCAAGCATATTTTATTTATTGACTTTTGATAATGGGGATTTAATGCATCAGATTGAATCGGCGACGTTTAAAGTGGGCAAGTGCTGCAAAGCAGGGACGATCAAATTCTTTGGAAGGACAAATAACCAACAAGCTCCCAATGGTAGTCATTGGGCTCTCTGTCACTTCCAGTCGTTGATCGTCCAAAATAGGTCGAGGCTTTCCGAAATGGAAACGCCGGCGTAATTAAGACATGCTTTTAAGTTATATTATTATATAATATATAAATTTTTCAAGAGATATAAATATATATTTTATTAATATAATTATATAATTTTTAAAAATATATATTTATAGATAAATAATCATTTTTAAATATATATTTTTATTAATATTATTAGTTTATTATTTAGTCTTATAATCAAATATAATTTTATAATTTTTTATAATATTTAAATCATATTTTTATTTTTAAAATCTAAATTAACTGTTGTGTTTAAGTATTTTTAAAAAATTAAGAACATTTTATTAAATTAAAAAAAGATTTCAAATAAATTATTTTTTTTTTTGAGAATTACTCTTATTATTTAGATTTTAAAATTAGTAGTTTTAGTTAATTATTCTTTTTATGGATCCATCTTCCTATTGTTTCAAATGGATAGATAATAGATTTTAAAAATTGTTTGATATAGTTTAATTATTTGTAGTGAATGTATAATTGGATTTAAGTAATACAAATAATTAACATGATAAATTCTAAAAACAAATCTACTCATAAGATTGTAAAACAAACAACAAACATAATACATTTATGTTATAAATAATATGTTATATACTAATAATTAAATCATAATTATACATGTCAATTAGGAAGATATATAAACTCATAAAATATTAATTAAAAAATTTATGTTATAATTAATTCAATCTTTACATAAATATATAATAGTAGCCTAACTCCCTCTAAATTCTAATTTTCAACTATTTTTGTTGTATTTGGTTAAGATTTATAATGGTTTAGGAAAATAAATATTTTTATGTCATTCAATGTTAAAAATGATTGAGTCTTACAATCAAATATCACTTTATAATAAATTTTAGAGTCCAAATTAACTATCGTGTTTAAGTATTTTAACTACAATATAATTATATAGTTAATTTAACTACAATACAAAACTATATTATAAATTATTAAATATATTATTTATTTCAATTAATAATAATATATAAGTTATTTTAAAAATTTGTTAAAATATAATAATTAGTTAAAGTAAATATATAATTAATAATAAATATTAACAATTTAATATAATATATAAAAGATTAGCAAATGAAGAAAAATATTGTACTAAAATATAATAATATTGGCAAATAAAAAAATATTATTAAAATAAATATATAATATATCATAATATTTTACATTCATTCTATTTACTTAAATTTTTAATCTATTTCTATATAATATTTTTATCATTATATTAAATACATTTTGTATTTAATACATGTTTTTGATTAAAAAAGCGGCAAGAGAGTGTTGGCCCGTGGTACATCAAAGTAGAGTCACAATGGACATGTTAACAGGAACAAAGGAAACTACAACAACAATAGCCAAAGAGTTGTTAAGGAGGAAAGTCAAGGTACCAGTAGAAAGTCATAGTCAACACACAATCAGCCAAAAGCTGAGTAGAGAAAGAGATACTCAAGGCCAAAAATAGCCAAGTACAAAACACAGTGCATACTGACAGCACCTTAGACTGCACATTGACAGCACCTTGAGCCCCACCATAGCCCTGACAGTGGGGCGCAACACCAGTAGCAGTCTCCCAATGCACCTCTAAAGCAAAATGTTCCACCTCAATAGGAACAAAGCAAAAAGCCTCAACGCTCTCCACCTCCATAGGAGAATTAGCCACCTTCGAACACTCCACCTCAATAGGAGGTTGATCCACCTCCATAGGAACTATGAAGAAGGAAGATGACTGAGTGAACAAAGCCCAATGCCTGGAGAAAGAAACAAGGTGCTCAATGACAGAGTAGAGCCCAACCTCCAAGCAAGCAGCTTGCTTTAACCAAAAACACCAAACCAGAAGGAGCCCTTGAAAACTATCAGCTATCCCGTGGCTACCAAAAAAAATAAAACCCTACCTCTTCCACCCAAAGGGGGAAGATCCACAATAAACTGAAAACAGAAGACAACCACCACACCCATTAAAAGCAAAGGGGCAAAGCAGGCAAGCAAAAGCCTGTGCAAACAAAAATCTTCTCAAACCAGCCCAAAAGAGGTCTGAGAGTAAATCCATGGGAGGGAGAGAACATCAGAATACAATCAACTCCCCCAAACATGTAATGGTTTCAAAGAAAAGAATGGCCAGGACCATGAACCACAATATGATCAGCAACCACAGCCACAATAAGCAGGACCAAAGCCCTCAGAAGCACCAAGCTAGGAGTCTTCCACCGCAAAGGCTGAAGCCCACCAAAAACCCACTCCTCACCACTCGCAGAAAAATAGCTGTAGCAAAAAACAAAAGGCCCCCAAAAGGGACCAATAACCTAGAAGATCCTCCGTCCAACATAATACAGCCCAACACCGACAAGGGGAACATTTTCACCATACTTGACATCTTCCTCTTCATCCGTAAACCAACAGTGCACACCCGAAACAGGATTGAGGAATAAATCTAGGGATCATCCTTCCACTGCCAGAGGGCTCTAGTGAGGAACCCCACCTCAATAGGGATCCTGATCTGGACCGGAATGAAAAACCCACCACCAAACTCCCATAGAAGATGAAAGAGTCAAAGGGCCCAAAAGAAGACCCCCGTGTGAGGGTCCCAAGAAAAGGCCGCAACAGGAAGAACCCAACCGTAAAAACTCTGCAGCCAACTGTCATCTCTGACCCCATGAGAAAGCAGAGGTCTTCTCCACGACAAAGAAACAACTCCCCACATACCCACAAAGGCATTGAGTGCCCAATCCCAGAGAACGAAAGGCTCAGAGTGATCAGATCTGATATCCAGCACAATCCAGTCAGTGACCCTACCCAAATCCCAGAATGGGATCCACAACCAACAGACTCTGGCCAACAAAGGAGAGACAGAGCATCTCCTCTGTCGCCGCATCCCCGCACCAGTAAGAGACTCCTAGCTCCCAACGTAAGAGCAGAAGCCTCCATCCAAACTCCGCTCACCAAAATAGAGGACCAACAAGCCCCCATTAGGGTCTCCATCATCAACATCCGATTCGCTTATAGCATCACCCGCACCAGAAACCCCAGTTGTGCCTGTAATCGCTCCAATTCTGCTCGCCAATCTATCACTGGTGAAGACCGAGGCCGGCCGAGGAAAATCAAGAAAAAAGACACCCATGCTGCAATCTAAAGGCAGGCCAAAACTAACCCCGCCGCTCCCGCCCCAGTCATCCTCACGCCCTGTAAAAAAAAGTTGGCCCCAGCCCGCAAGGCTCCAGACACCCCAGCACAAAGAACAGGCCTCCACACCACGAAGGCCGCCGTCCGATGGCCATCTTCATCATCTCCTGACTCTCCCGACTCCTCAGCAGAACCTGAAACCCTAGCTCCAGCCGTTCTGCTCGCGCTCCCTCTCCGCTCCATCTCAATCCAAAAAATATGTATTTAATACATGTTAAAGGTGCATTTGTATTTGCATTATTTATCATGTATTTTTAAAAATATATAATTATATTAATAAAAATATATATTTAATAGCTCTTTAAATAATTCATATATTATATAAAATAATATAAAACACATAACTTACTAAGGGGGACATAACATTTTTTCCTTTTCAAACAACAAACATTTTTTTAATCAAACTCTATTTTTTCCTTTTCAAAAATTACTTAGCTCTTTTTCCTAATTCAACTCCACCGATCTGTGTCTCTATACCACCGTAGGCACTTAATATTATTTGACTTTGCACAACATAGTTAGTGATGCCAGGAAACTACGACAAAAAATTATTTGTGAGTTTCGGGGTCATTTGTGGATTGAGGCATGGATGGGCATCCAACCATATCAATTGATATGGCTGGAAAGTCGTTGCCAAAAAGAGAGCCACTCATTTCATTAATGTCAATTCATCAATTTGAATTCCTTTATGTCGGCCCTAGACAATTCAATAAGAAATTAAAATGTATACTTTAACTTTTTGTTCACCGGTTAACTGATTCCATCAGACTTACACTATCGGTACTCTGTTCTAGCCAATATTACTAGTTTCCTTCCTCAAATCTCTTCTTGTATTGTGAATTAATTGATACAATTCCAAACATAGATTTATATGACATTGTTAATGCTTCCACATGAACCACAAAACTTAAACTTCCAAAATCTTCATAGTTGATCATCTGTTCCACAAATGTGTATCCTGCAACTGGTTCACTTGAACACTTAGTGACTTTACTAAGTCGATCCAATGCACAGTCAGTATGACCGCTCTATCACTTCCATTATGCTTTGTTGTCAACAATAATAATGCCACTTCAACACTTTGTGCTCTTGGACTCAAACAACTTCAACATCATGCCAAAAATCTCCCCCTTTGACATTGATGGCAACACTTAGTGAAAAATTGACTAAGTGCCAACACTTGCAACACTTGCAAAAATGTATATCTTGAATTGTACATGACTCCCTCTTTGATATCCATAAGCAGACAAATTTTCACTGACCACTGACTCCTCCTTTCACAACAATGACAAAGGTATGCAAAAAGTTCCAAAAACCAAAAATGTATTACCGATATAGTAAATTCCAACCTATATTCTGTTAAATATATCAACAAAATTGGTCTTTAGGACTTTAAGATCATTTACCCATGTCTTATGTAGATTCTCAATGATTTCTATCTAACCGTTTAATAGATAAGCTAGTTCTTCCAATGCATCTACAATGCTCATGTTCAATAAGGCCAACACAACTTCAACCTCCATTATTTCTTTTTGCAATATATCCATTTTGGGAATCAAATGACTGTGTAGATCTAATAATGTTGCTACCCTTTTCTCCTACTTATAATTGTATGTTTTGAGATTATGATTAACAATGTTTACCGAAGCTCTAAAACTTGTTACATAATGGTTCACTAGATCAAAATTGGTAGCTAAGTTCTTTAGCTCCTATTGAGCTTCAACACTTTTCTGCTCAATATATTTAATAGACCTTTGAGTCTAAAATCATAAATTATGGAAAGTAGCTTACCTCCTTCCTTCACCCGGTTCACACCAACTATTAATCAACCTCTATTAAGTGCAATTGACTATACCAATTTCACTAATATTTTATTCTCATAGTCATTTTTCACTTTTTGTATAGCTTCTTCTTCAAGACTTTTCACTATTTCTCCCACAACTGTCACTAGTTACTCCAATTGCTCAATAGGTGTAGCATTTGAGTCATAATCAATCTCAGACACCAAATCAGATTATATGTCTCTTTTTGATTGGATTAATTGTGCCTTTTTCTTCTAAGATTTTATCTTGTCCCTTTTGGCCTTAGTCTTTATTTCCATAGCAACACTCATGAGTTCATCATGGCTCAAGGCACACAAATCAATTGGCCCTTGAATGGATAGAACATCATCCTCATGTTCTTCATCCAAAATTGGCTTAATAGTAGTCATGGACTTAGAATATGTTACCTATCCTTTCTCCTTATCTACAGTCCCTTCCTTTTGTTCTTTCTTTCCTTTCTCTCCTTTCATCTCCACATCTTCAATATGTTCATGTTCTTGTCTGTTCTTGCCTCCTCCTATTGTATTTGTATGCAATAAAACTAGTGTGTTTATGAATATAAAATGAAGTTAAACATTCAACATACTAATCTATTTCAACATATATGATTAGACAAAAGAAAGCAATGAAAAGGGAGTGCAAACCGCCCAAATGAAACCTTCTTGATTTTTTTGGATTATATCCCAAGGATTGGATGTGTGCTCAAGATTCAATAGTCTAGGGTTATTTTGGCATAGTAATGGTAATTTGATAGTTTTGGGGCTCTCAAAATAGCATTATAAATTTATTTTGATGGTCGATGAAAATGAAGGAGAAGAGGGTTCAATTTATAGTCAAGGAGAGGGAGAAATAGATGGTCAAGATGCAAACCTGAGGAAGGGTGGAGATGTATTTGAGAGATAGCACTTGAGTTGTATTTTTTAAAATACCTGTCATTGTGATAAGTGTCATAAGGAGAGAGGTTGGGAAGTATGGGGTAATGTGACCATTTTGGGAGATGTGAGAGGGGACAAATGTGTAAGAAGGAGATGGAGTGTGGAAGGGATGTGTAAGAGAAAGGTTGACATGAGGTGAGAGAGTTGAGGGATGTGAGGATGTGACATGAGAGTTGATTTGGGTTGGGTTAGGATTTCTTAATCCATGGTTTATGATTGTGCAAACAATTAGTGGGTGATTAGGATTGTATTAAGGGGAAAGTAGGAGAATTAGGACAAGTTAGTATATTTGACCTAGTTTTTCTACCAAAAGTTTTGACCATGAAGCCAAAAGGTTTTGGTCGGTCAGAATATAGAAGGAAAACTTTCATTTTTTTTAAGGTATGTATGTGTTAGTCAAAATTTTGACCCATATTGTGTACATTGACATTTCAATGAACATGGGCATAACTTAAAAGAAAAAGGCTTCATTTCTGATTCATTATTACCATGGTGAATTTTTTTCAAGGGAATTATAGCATGCGAAACGTGAATTTGAAGATCTCTAAGACTGTATTTTACAAATCTGGGCTCGTTACTTCATCTGGTTGAGTGTCATCGGCTATATCCAAAGGTTTGTCTGCAAACGCGAATTAAAAGATCTCTGAGACTCTTTTTTACAAATCTGGGCTCATTGCTAGGTATGCGTCATGATTTTCGCTAGGCTTTGTTCTTCTGAAGGAGAACACAGGAAAATATATCACATTTTTATGTCTTTTACGTATTATTTTCATGGCTCGATGAGGGTTCCATTATATAACATTATGGTCAAGGGTTTCTCTGCAATATTTGTACATTTCTCAACTTGAAGGCTTTCTACGTTCTCTATTTTGTATTCTTCTTCTTTAGGGTTTTTTACTATGCCAATTTGTATGGATGCAAAATAGGAGGGAAAATCCATTCAATGTAATAAGATATACATTCCCCTAATTTTTTATTTCTATTAAGCTAGCTAATAATATCTCCCTGAACTTATGAAACCCAAAAATTGGGAATGATTTTGAAGAGATAAATAGTAGGAAAAATGACAATTATGGATCAAATAAATCACCTATTATTCTGTCAACATGCTCTTATAGAGTACGAAAATTTGGCCTTCTATTATTTTATTCCCATAATTTGTAATGTGATTGAATGATAGATTTGTGTGGGTTTTGTCTTTGGAGATTGTGGGCAATTCCATCAAACAAATCATGAGGATTGTCATATTTTCAACCAATTTATGTAGGGTTAAATTTAAGATTGCCATATTTTCAACCAATTTATGTAGCATTAAATTTTAGTGGTTTAGTTGTACTTTCTAATGCTTGCAATTAATTATTCCTTCCCACGAGAAACCTCAACCTTTTAAGGACTCTAGGGAGGATGTATTGAAGGAACAAGTCTTCTTGTAGATGCCCATTTGGTTTTAATGAAAATTCTTAGCCACATCTCTGGCAGACTACATAACTTCACTAGCATTTTGTTGATAAAGTTTCTCAATTGAGAAATCCTAACAATGAATGTATTTCCAAATTATGCTTTGTATGTTAAATCATGTTGGTTTTGGCCAATTACAAATATTAAGTACATTGGGCATAATTGAAGGCACATTTTCACTTTAGTAAGGCCATGCTAGCTGCAATTGAATGGACTTCAAATAAAATCCTTGACACTCTAACTTGAAATAAATCCTTCCATTCTACTTACGTTATGAATTACCTGAGATAATTTCACTTTTAAGCTATTGGGTTTCTCAAATCTTGTGGTAATTGTATGTTTGACAATATAAGTGAATGGTGTAATTGCACTTTTATTTTGGTTCCAGTCTTAGCATGTGAATTTTGGAAGAAAACCCTTGGTTTATACCATCAGGATTTCATGCTTGGGAGTAAAACACCCCTTGCCAATCCTCCTACATTATGAAATAATATTTACACATTGATTTCTTTTGAGATAGTTTTTTTTGTCATTCTCAAATGTTATGTTATTGTACTTTGGGCTAAATTAATTATGTTGTTACACTTATTTTTGGGCTTGAGCCTAGCTAGCATAATGATATATCATTTGTACCATCTAGGTTTTAATCCCATGGCTTATATTTCTTTCTCAATAAACTATATACTCTAGCATAACAATCTTGGAAATGCCACACAAAACCCTGAAATCTAGGTGGTGTAATAAGTGTGAAATTTGTTTCTTTGACATAGGCAATAATTCTAGCTATGTTATTTGCTTTGTTCTAACTTGTAGAGGCAAGAGTATGGTACTTATATTTTGTTGAACATGAGCAGAAGTCTCATTGTTGCAGTTATTTGTTAATTAATACATGTTTTTCTTTTTATCAATTAAACTCAAATTTTGTTAAAATTTTGCGTTCTCATAACTGCAGTCATGTTCTAAAAATGTTTAAGTTATACAAGAGTGCAAATTTGTTTCAATCAGTGTAGAATAAGTTAGCCCATTTTGTTCCGATTTGATGATAAATCTTTCTTCTTAAGCTTTTGATAAGATGGGATAATAGTGTAAAATGATGATTGCATCTTTTATTTGGTTGAACTGTACAAGTTGATGTATTCCTTGATGGGTGTTCGAGAGAGCATGTATCTAATGCAGGCAACCAGGAACTCAAAATTTTAGTATTTTTCATTGTAATAATAGACTAAATTTAACTCTAGAGCATTTAAATTAAAACATAGGAGCTCTAAATATAGAGTATTCTCCTCATCCAATAACTACATGTCCAACATTCCACTTGAATGTCTTATGCAAAAGACTTAAAAAATGGAAGACTTGAGTATTTGCCTTGTACTTTTAACATGTATATAACTATAGAATTTTTAACTCTAACACACTCCCTTTTGATTCTATTCATATTGAACTAGGTAAATGATAATTCACATTACAGTCAGGTTTGAAGGCTCAAAGAAGAGAAGCAAATGAAGGTGTTGATAGTGAAGAAGAGGAAGAAACCCATAAGGAAGGGTAAGGAGAGGAAGAAGAGGAACAAATAGATCCTGAAGAGAAGAGGACAATCAGGATATTCAAGGCTATGAATAATGAGCAACATAAGGTGAGGGGAGATATCCCTATGTATGATGGAAGTCTAAAAGAAGAATATTTTTTGGACTGGATTGCATCAATGGATGTATACTTTGAAGGTGAAGAGGTACCGGAAGATCAAAGGGTCAGATTGGCAAAAAAAAAACTCAAAAGCCATGCAATCCTATGGTGGGATCATGAGGAGGTAGACAGAAGGAGAAGAGGTAATCCAAAGATTGTCTCTTGGGAAAGGATGATAGAAAAACTAAAAGGTAACTTTCTTCCTAAAGACTTTGATGCATAAATGCATAAAAGAATGCAAAGTTTAAAACAAAGAGATTTACATGTTAAAGCACATATAGATGAAATCTATAAACTAAGCATAAGGTCAAGATTGCAAGAAGATGAATTTGTTAAGGTTGCTAGATATTTAGGTGGTTTAAGATTTAACATCCAAGATGAATTTGTGGCTTCTAACCCCAGAAGTGTGAAGGAATGTTACCAATTGGCCCTTAGAATAGAGGAAAAATTGAATAGGAAAAGTGAAAGACAAAATAGTAGCAATAGAGGACATTCTTCAATGAGGGGAAGAGGAGGAAGGACAAATCAGGTTTGGGAAGAAAAGGACAAAGGATTGAATAGGACAATGTTGCACAGTCCTAGAAATGAAGACTTTTGGGATTTGAAATATGTCCAAATAGGTACAGTCAAGTGTCTTATTGAAGGGTAGCTAGTAAAAAACCATGTTTAGATGTGGACAGACAATGGGTAGAAAGAACCATTTATCAAGGCACCATATTCCTAAATTACAGGTTCAGACTTAGACATCCAATGCCAAGACTAATTCTTGGGACAAGAATCCTTTCAAAGGTGGTGAACATGGTGCAGGGGTACCTAGAACATCTAAAGACTACCAGGAATCCATAATGACAAACATGCACCTAATGACATCTAAAGACATCAATTGGAATGTATTGGCACCTATAATGGCCTATAAGGTCATTCCATGCAATGCAAATGACAGATATGTAATAAGTCAAGATTAAAAGGCCTAATAGTAATAGGACATAGGACCAAAATAAGAGCCTAGGATGGTATTTGGTCTTACAAGTTTATAATATTTTAGATTTGATTTTAATAATGCTTAATAAGATCATTAGGGTCACATTTTAAAGTCTTAAGGCTTCATTATCTTTAAAAGTTTCAAAAACTCCAAACTTGTAATGTTGCAAATTGAAAATTTTGAAATGCAATAGTTATTAGAAAATGGAGGGAATTGGATTTTGTTATGTGTTAGTGCAAAATAATCCATCCAACCAATTGGGATTGGTTGGGGTAGTTTCTAGGAGTCTATCAAATATGCCAAAGTTTCATTGTGCGACAGAAGTGGCTTGGTGTACGGACTGTACTAAGTTTTTGATAAATAAACCTCTTTCAAATGCAATTTCCTTGAGTTCTTAAAGTGATTTTGGATTCATTTTGTCATTGTCTTACATTTCAATGCATTTGGAATAGGTAGATATTGATCCTAGACCACATCTATGCATTTGTGAGTTCTATATTTGTATTTTTACTCAATTAATTCTTACTAGAAGAGTAGTTTCAACCATTCCTTTAACGGTTTTGTGAGTTTCCAATTGAATGTGGTCATTCCATGACCTCTGACCACTATAACACATGGAATGACTGAGTATTAACATGTACTATAGTTTCCTAATCCATTAATGTAATGATAAGGAAGAATGTTTGGGTGATCACCATAATTTATGGAGGAAACTTAATGAATTTTCTTGGTATGCTACAATAGTAGTCATTTGGTCTGAAGCAGGAACATAGATTATGATTTGGATCATCTTATAATGATCATCTAATGGTGAAACAACTACCTATTGGACCTAGAAGTGATCAGAGATAGAAGATTTAAGAATACCTTGAAGCTTTAGTGGTTTCAACTGAAGCTCTTGTAGGCCCAAGAAATTATCACAATAGAATGATAATGTCGATTCAAACCATGGACAATGGTTCCAACCAACACTATCAAAACTCCTTAGTCTCAAAAAATTTTTAGCCACAAGATGATTCTTCTAACTACCAATTTTCTTGAATGGGATTTGTAAAGTTCCAAGTGACACTTTTCTTCACAGACATCAACCGGTTGTTGATATTTAACCCAATTCTTGATTCCCTTTAGGATCACAATCTTTCTCCAGTTTCAAGCTTGCAACTGTGTTCCTTCCTTCAATCAGTTATTGGATTTAGGTCAAGGCTATTCTACATAAAATTCACTGTCTTCTAACGTGTCACACTAAATCTTCTAACTAACTTTAACCACTCTACTCCAGCACTATCGACTGTCATAGAGACACTCTAATCTAGTTAATCAAGTTAGATTAGGGTCATCTGGAATGGTCTAATAGTGGGTCCTTATAATGGTTATTGTCATTTAGAATTATTGAATGTTCCTAAGGCTTTCAAATTTAACTAAGCCTTTAATACAGATTATTCTTAGGACGTTGTTGCAAGCATTTTCTTACTTTCACTAGCTATCAAATGTAGTAGTGCAACTATGGATGGTCAATCTTTTAGGCGTGTTTAGAAGATTATTTTTTATATCAAGACTTCGACCATGTAGCTGATGACTACTTTTTCACCCAAAATTGATGAAACAAAAAGGGTTTCTTAAACACATTATTGACTTTCCATCAATATAATCACTTTCAAATTTTGGGTTCAGTAAGTAATTATTACTTATTTTTCAATTGAGTTATCTTTAGAGTCGTAATTGACATACTGATTGAAAAACAACTAGAAATTTCAAACCATTTAACCTTTTTTAAATCTAAAATATGCATCACATTCTATGCTTTGGCTACTATAAGAAAAAAAATTCAATTTTGTAAAGTTTAGAATTAGTTAAGGTGGTTAGACATGAGAGTTTTTTAATTCTGAAAAAGTTTTAGTAGAAAATTCATAATTAATTATTTATTTAGCAAAAAATTATTAAAAAAATATGTGTCACATTCGTGAAAGAGTCTACTACTTATATCTAGAATCTTGGGAAAATATATCATCATTTGATTGTGATTAAGGTGGTTAGACATACATGTACTTTTTTATCTTTTCCCTGAAATTTTCATACTACTGCATTGAAATCTAAAATTTTGAGCAATTAGATAAGAAAAAATTTAGACAAGGGCTAGTATTTTAGAAACTTCATTCAATTTCCTACAGATTCTATTCTTACAACTTTTTCACATAAGGTTCATAGGATGTTCAACTTTTTATGTCAAGTTGACTAACCCTAATTTTCTGATTTTTCATTGCCACTTAAGGCCATAGTTTGGTATACCACGATCCTGCACATACCTCTTTAAGAAGTATATCTAGGACTTGGAGAAATAATCAATAAAAGTAATAAATTAGTCATATCATTTGAGAGACTTCATCGACATTGGTCCACATATATCTAAATGTACTAGATCAAGAACACTCTCAAATCTAGTGTCGCTCCTTGGAAAAGTTACTCTTGCAAAATTCCCCAATAGACATCATCATGCTTTGTACTCACCTCTGGAACACCTATCACTGTCTCATGAAGCAATTTAAGTGTTCCATGATGTATATGGTCCATCCTCCTATTCCATAAGCTCTCCTTGATCTCTAGGATTACTGTTTCTTAGGAGTGCCTTAGGAGTATCAAATTGAAACCTATAAGTTGATCACTCCTAACTCTAATAGCTATTAGCGATCTTTCCAATCCATGTGCTTTATCAACACATATGCCCCTCTAAAGAGTACATTGTACCTTTTATCTTGAAGGATAGATACATAAATTAGATTCATATCCAAGCTTGACACATGCAACACATCATGAAGATGAATCAACTTTCTATTCTCCCTCTGAAATTGAACACTCCCTTTTCCAATTGAGTTGAGTTTGGACACGATCCCCATAGAAATCTAGATTCTAGTTGCCTCCTCCTTATAACTAGAGAAGTAATCTCTAACTCTTGTCATATAAAATGACGCCACACTATCTATATACCAAAAACTCTGTGAGGTTGAGCTTACCATACAAGCTATGGGTGCAAAATCATCCTACATGTTCTATTAGAGAGCTCATCTGCACTTGGTGAAGTTGTCATCTACTTCTTTCCTTTCTTTTCATTCTTCTTCCTTTGTGGGATATCACTAACATAGTGACCAAACTTGTGACAACCATAGAACTTGATCTTAGACAAGTCCTCCTTCTTCTCACTTTTATAATTTGATCCTTTGCTAGACCCCTTTTTCTCTTTCCCTTTTCCTGCTAGGGAAACTTTTTTATGTTCCACCTCACTTTTCTAACTCTTATTGTTGGTCCCACTGACAAGACGTAGTCTAAGATCCTCCTAAGTGAAATCACTCTATAGTGGATCCCATCTTGATAAGGTGTATCATCCATTAGTAACTTCAAAAAAAAATATCCCACTACTTAGTAAACCCATTTAGGGCTATTATAACTAGCTCGTCATCATCTGGTTTATCTTCAAAAGCTACTAACACATCTTTAAAAAGTCTAAACCTGGTGTGGTAACTTATAACATTTTATCCCTTGTTCATTTGGGTATTCCTCAACTTTTCCTTGAGAATCATCTTTCGATTAGTGGTAGCATTCTAGTATAGATTCATAATGGCATTCTACATCTTCTTTGTTGTATCTAAATCAATGATATGCCAAACTATATGGTCCTTGACTCTGTTAAGGATTATCCTCCTCACCTTGGCATTGTCCTTCTTGTATGTTAAGAGTTGCCTTGGATCTGTCGATACAACTACAACACTGGTCACATATTCCTTAATATTATTCTCTTCCAATAATAAAGAAATTCCAGCTTTCCAAACACCAAAATTTGAGGGTCCATCCAATCTATCCTGGACTCTTAAACCAATTAAAGTAATCTCAAAGGATAAAAGAAATAATACTTCTAAAGAGGTCGAATTGGGATCTGTATGCACCCAAAAAATGGTTGCCTAGACTTTGGGCCCCATTTATTTGATTTATTTATCCCTGAATCAATATTTTCAAAAATCAAATATTTTTTAATTATATCAATTTCCTTGATCAAATCGTATTTTATCATCTATTCGATTATTCCTTGGGCTAACCATTTTATCCTAAAGTCCTTATTTAATTAAAAAGAATATTTCCTCCCCCTTTATTAAATAAAAAGCCCCCACTTTTCCTCCTATCCTAAGTTGCACAAATAAAGCATTATTCTTGTTTTATAAAAAAAGGTATTTTTTGTCTCATATGGACACAAAAGTCAACTCTTATTTTCTCATTAGAGGATGTTTGTGCACAAAGATCAAGCTTCCATTTTTCTCCATCATTGATTAAGTCTTTTGCCTCTTAATCTCAATGGTCCATTTCATCTCATTTCTTATAAAATGAGAGCTCTCCTCCTCATTTTGGCATCATGTTTTCTGCTAATGTTATGCTGCAGGTTTTCTAGCTTACTTTGAAGACTCCTTTGAAGACATTGAAGACTTGCTTCCTTTCATTTGATTTCATCATTTAGTTGCACATTTCATTTGATTAGTTTCCATATTTTAGAGTGATTTTCCTTTTATGCAATAGATTTAGCTCACATAGCTTAATTAGGGGTTTGTAATCCATTGCAATTTCCTTTCATAGATTAGTTTGCATTGTCATTTGATAGATTAATTTTTCACTCATACTAGTTTCATTTGCATCTTGCACATTTGATTCATTTTAGAGATTTTGGCACTCTTGCCCTAGTCTTCAATTTTATGAATCTCTCATTGTGTGGTTGACTAGCAAGGTCACTAGTTTATAGCTCTAGCTGAGAGAAAATCCATCATAGTCCCTTGCAACTTCATGCATAGAGAGCTCTATGAGTTTTTTTGTGAGGCCTCATTATTGAGAAACCTTACATGTAATGATTCATAGAAGTGTGGTCACTTTTGACTCATACATTTCTGGCACCCACTGTGGGGCAGAGTAGATAGACTTTGTCCTTTAGATTTATTGCATTTTTGTGATGTTTCAGAATAATTTGTGCATATTCTGTACTCTATTTTCTATCTTAGAATATCGTGCGACACTTCTCAGGATTATCGTGTGACACTTCTCAGTATACGGGTGCGACACTTCGCACAGAGGAAAAATCACTCATCTATATTCTAGTATGTCACCTAGCATCGTGTGAAATATCACCCGACTGTTCTGCAGAGTATCGCCTAGACTGATAAGTATCACCCGGGTATAGGAAAATGTGTTGCGCGATTCTGGTGAAGTCAGAGGTATATTGCCTGATCTGACAGAGAGCTACAATTTGAGTTTTATCATCCAAATTTGATCACATTTAGCTTACTGGTTTAATTTACTATATTTAGATAGGTTTAATTTTCATTTCTTAGTTTAAAGTAATTAGGTTTTTGCATTACTTTCATTTAGGTCTTGATTTCCCTAACCCTAGTTGTGTAACAAGTTGTGGTTGTAGGGGCTTTTCTTGAAGGAAATTGTCATAAATTGCATGCTAAGGGGCTACTAATGGTTTTTGCAGGGCTGCCCAAAGCATAATCAAAAGCAAAAAGAAAAATTTTCAAGTGTTTGTGATTTATTTCCTTTCAAGTGTGGCATCTACTAATTTTTTTAGGAACTTTAATACCTTGTGAAAGAGATTTTGAGGTGGTAGGAGAAGTATGCTCTTCACCTTTAGGTGAACTAGAAAATCTTGACCCATCTTAAGGTTTTGGAAGCAATGGGGTAATTGAATTTGCTTGGTGTATTTGGAGAGATTCTTGAGATAGGGGAGTATGCTCTTCACCCTTGTGGTGAACCAAAAACCTTGAACCTCAAGAGTTAATCCATTCTTTGTTTAGTATAGGAATCCTTTAGCGGGCTTTCTCTTGATCAATCAAGAGGAATGAACCAAGTGGGGACATGCCTTTTGCTAGCTATTCTAACTCACTATAATCTCAAGGCTATCAAGGACACAAAACCTTGGTAGACATAACACTTTTCTTCGCTTGATGTGAGTAGCTCATGGGATTGCGACCATGGGGAAAGCATTGAGCAAGAATACTTAAGGTACTCTTGAGGTCGTGAGGTCCTATTCTTTTTTGAGGAGCAAGAGGGGTGTTATGAATGGAAGCCCTTACTAAGAGCTATTAGATAGAGGCCACCTTATTTTAGCCGCTTATCTTCTTAGTGCAAGGATTGATCCAAGTGGACTAACCCAGATCACCCCAAGACATTCATCATATGGGTTCCTTTGGTTGTGTCATTTGAAACTTCCACGAAAAAGCCAATATCTCTTGTGGGAAACCACTTGGTGTGAGGTGAGGGAGCATCAAGTTGTGGGCTAAGTTGGTAAATATTGAGCCTTGAATTTTTAGGATAGATATTGCTTGAAGTGTCTTTGATTATGTGATACCAGTGTAAATGTTCTCAACATACAAACAATCGGTAGCATTCATAGGGTGCTTTTTCAATTTTGATATCACAAGTGTTTGTCTTGGCAAGGTTTCTTTTGCCCTTGTTTCAAGTGTTTGGAGACATGTTTGATCCCATACTATTTTCAAACCTGTCCAAATGTTGTTAAAATTGTGATTGAAATCAAACATTTTCGCCCTCAAATTCAGAAACTTGAAGTCAGACCTTAAAAAACTCAAAATCTTGCACAAATTGGTCAAGATCAACATCAATATCACCTGCACTTGTCAGAAATATCGTGTGACATATCATTTTTCAATGTGTCACCCGCACTGCCTGGAGTCTGTTGCCTGGCAATTAACTGGTTTATCGCCTGTCTAAAGGAGAAGTATCACCCAGTCTTAGGTATATCGCTTGGTTTTCCTAGAGTCTGTCGCCTAGAAGTTTTCAGCAGTATTTCTAGTTTTAGTCATTAAGTTGATGTTAGTAAGATTCGGTCTTTGAGTAGGTTGTTTGACCCTACTGTTAGAGACTTGTTTTGGTTGCAAATTCCTAGTTTTCTGCTTTCTAGGGGCAATTTCAATTGGTTCACAAGGTTGTCTTGGAAGTAATTTTCCAAGTTAGAAAGCTATTCTTAGTGGAAAGTTTATCTTTAAGATTGTTGATTACACCCTTGGAGAATTTTGGTCCTCTTGTTATCCAAATTATTTTTTGTATATCTCAATTTCGATTTGAATTTTGGCTAAGTCCAACCTCCTAATTCAAAAGTGCAAGGGTATTCACCCTTTGATTTGAAGCACCTCTTTGACAGTGTTGGTGACACCTTTTATTTTCTATCTTTTCATTTTCTCCTTGGACAATATAGAATCTCAATTATCCTAGGTTGGAATTGACACTTTGAGAGATTGCCTTATCACCTAGAGTTTCTGTATTTCATGTCAATTACAAGAAGATACCAAGTTAGTCAAGGGAAATGACCTCCAATTATTAGATCCTAGGTGTTGTCATGTTGCTCAACATCTCAATGAACGTTATGGTATCAATTGCACAAGATGACTCTTAGTCTTCTTCTTTCCTCTCCATTTACCATGTTCTTCTGAAGTCTTCTATTCCCATGGGAAATTCTTCTTCTTCTTCTTGATTATTTTCCTCTTATTATCTAGTGTACTTTCTTCTATTCATCTATTCATTTATTCCATGCTTGATTCCTCCTCTTTTAGAACCATGAATTTCAATTACCTTGCCATGGAACCTCTCTTGAGAATGGATGATCTTGAACTCATTTCTCAATTTGAAGAATTTTATTCCTCCAATGGTTCTTCTAAATATGGAACGGGTGATAAACTTATAGCAAAAATAAAATAAAAGTCAAATGAATCAGATGCCTTTGCTAGAATCATCCACACGATCCTCTCATGATCTTCTTCTTCTAAACATTCTTCATCATCTAAGTCTTCTCATCATTCCTCACATTCTAAGTCTTATCATGACTCTTATAAACATTACTTGCATTCTTCATCTTCCAAATCTTATCATGAATCTTCTAAACGTTATTCGAATTCCTCATTATCCAAGTCTCCTTTTTCCACTAGGTCTTCATTTTCCTCTTCTTCAAGATCTCGTTCATCTTCTACTTCTCCCAAGATTCTTACTCCTCATATCAAAACATATCATAATGAGAAATGTGATGATACCTATGACACCTATGTTCCTAAGATTCCTCATCCTTGTGTGCTTAGGCTTACTGGGTGGTCCCACAAAAGTGTGTCCCACTTTTTTAGACATGCTGATTTTTGCTAAAATGACATATTTTTAATAAAATATGATGATTTAAGCCTTGAGAGGCTCCATTTGAAGGAATTAATTACAAACGGTTAGCTTATAGCCTCTTAGATTAAAAAAATATTGATATAACATTTATACTCATCATTCATACCTACAATGGAGTCTCCTTCGCACCTATTAAAATGCTGACAAAAAACCACTTCAACTTGAAGTTTTGGCACATCAAATGAATCTATTTTAAAAACCTATCTATGTAGTATGATGCTATTTGAAACAAGCTTTCTAATGAATATAATTTTAATACATATTGAGTTCATTATCACTTTTAAATATTACTTTAACTAAACATAGGTTGTTTGGTCATTCAACAACCTGACGCTTCAAGACTTCAGAAAAAATAGTAAATTACAAAAAAAAAAATTATAAAAAATATGTAGGAAAAGAGTATTTGTGTTACCTTTCTATTAACAAAAGAAAAAATGAATTTCAATATACATAGATCAAGTTAGAGTGATCCAAGTGACCTTATGTCAAAATTAAAGTTACTGCCACCTTAGAACTTAATAAACTATAAAATATTGAACCAAAATGAATGAAATCAATCGCATCCTTTAGATATTGAAATTACAAATATAATCTTGAAATAATTACATCGTTATCATATTTTTTAAAAAAGTTATGTTGATCCAAGTGACCATAAATCCTTAAAAACATAGTTTTTCACACAAACCACTTTTTGAAAGAGAAGAAAAAATGAATTTTAATTTTTTTTAGAAAAATATATTTAGAAACTAGAAAGAAAATTCTAAAAGACTCTAGTTTACATCATCTTCAAATTCTTAATAGTTTTGTAGCAAAAAATGTTTGAAAGTGAAGTTTTTTCTCAGAATGTTGATCTCTGTGTCAAAGTTGGCCAAAAAGTGGGACACAACTTTGTGGGACCACCCTACTAAAGGGTCATCCTATTGGGTAGATTGTGATGGGGATCCATATGATTCTGATTTTGAAAAAGAATATGATATTTGTTGTGAACAATATGATACATCTACTTCTATTGAGGAAGAGAAAGCTTTCCGTGCTGATTATAAACATATATACTATGAGCATTTCTCCTCTAAAAACTCTTATGCTGAAAATAAAGATTACACTCTCAAGCAAGATCATGTTAATGTTGAACCTTTGTCTTGTGATGGTTCCCCTCCATCCTCTACTTCCTCTAATAGCCTTACATCTCCTAAAGTTGCTAAGTCTTCCAAATCTTTCATAAATACTTCATCCAAGTCAAATCCTAATGCTTTTCATGAGGTTCCCTATAGTTAATCTCAAGGGCTATCTCTTAAATAAACTCAAGCTAACCTTCACTCAGCTGCAAATACTTTCAATAATGCTAAAACTAAATATTCTAAACCTTTATGTGCTATAATGCCTACTTCAACTAGTCCTTCAGTATCTCTTCCAAAGTCTTACATACAATCCCAACATGCTTCCTTGTCCTTAGAAGTAGATCCATGTCAAGAGGACTCTAAAAATGATAAAAAAAATAACATAAAGAAAGATCAAGATCAAGAACCCTCCATGTCATCCAATCCTTTTCATGATGCCTCTCATCCATTTGATGGTTCTTTTGATCCTCTACGCTCTTCCACATTCATTCCACCATCTCCTAAGCAAGATCAAGCTACTACTTACATTGCTGAGCTTATTGATGATAGTGCTACTACTTCCGATGTTAAGCCTATTGAAAATCAAAAGAAAGCTGATATGCTTATGCTATCCAAAGCTCCTTGTCAAGATCAAAGTCTTCCATCTTCTTGTTCTACCACTCCATGTTCACTTCCACTTTCTACTCTTCCTAAGTCTTTGCAAGCTTTGAACAATCCTATCAAAGAAGTTGCTCCTATTCAAGATGTTTGTGATCCTATTGCAAATCCTAATGCTCACTCTTAAAATGTTGACATCCTTGGTTGTGATATAGATGCTGATGAACTTATTGATTATCCTTTTGCATCTTCCACTTCCATCCTTGGACCTCCTCCACCAATACTAAGAGCTTCATGTCTTCCTTTCATCTTGGGCCCTTATGTCCCTTCACTTTCCCCTCCTAACTCTCCTAATTCATCATCCATCTTGGGTCCTTACGTCCCTCCATCTCCTTTCTTTCCTCAAGGTCAACATATATGCATACCCTTGAATTCTTTTCATCCACTCACCCATCTAAACCAGTTATATCCTCCTTCTTCCACAAATCTCAAGTATTTTGGAAGTAACTTGAATGTTCAATACAAGAAAAAGAAGCAATATAAGAATCCATCAAAAAAAGATCACCATGTCTCCTCTAATCGACATGGGAGAATAAAGTCAAAAGAGATATCTAAGAAGAAAACTACAAGACAAGTATGGGTTCCAAAATCCATCATTGAAGATATTCTCTCTAGATCATCAAAAGGAAATAAAAATCCTAAGGCTATATGGATTCCAAAGTCTCTCTTGAAGGAGTCTAATATTGAACAAAAAGTGAAGTTGACATTCAAGCTTCCAAAAGCTTTCCCTTCATCTTCTTCCAAAAATATTCTTCCATTCCATGTGCCTAAACCGCAACCTCTGTTATCTATTCACCATATTCCTTCACGTATTCCTTCATTCATGTTTCCTCCATCCTCTCACCACTCTTCAAGGTGTGTGTGTTGATGTTGATCTTTCCTTCCTTTCCATCTACCCTTTCATAATCTTTCCATTCATTATCCTTCTATCTTCTATCATTTTTCCTCATTTTCCTATTCCTCATATCTTCCAACCTCACTCGCTTTACATAAAACCTTATCCTCCATTTTTCTATTTCATCTTCCTTTCCCTATCAGCATCTTTGAGCATATTATTTTGGATCCTTGGCATATCACGGTTTATCCTTTCAAGGAGCATTATCTAAAAAGCTTGCCTTCTTTCAAAAAGAAAAATATTTAAAAATAAAAAAATTGAAAATGTGTCACGGTGAAAACCTGGAAATAGGCACCTTGGTAGAAAAAATAAAGAGAAATAAATTTGTCCTATGGTGAAAACCACTCCCTTGTGGTGCCTTGGATAAGTACATGATGAAAACCTGGCAATCAAGCGTCATGAGTAGTTCTTTTAAATTTTTTCATCCATTCCATCTTCTCTCTTTGATCTTGACAATGTTGAATTATACACAAATATTTGGCTATCTTGTAAGCTATCTTATAGTGATCTTGCTTTCATTCCATTCATGTTTAGCCTTCATATTTATTTTTCTCCATTCATTCTAGCCTTTCGCTATCCTTTTCCCCTTTGGTCTTGATCTAATAAAAAAGAGTAAAACATGATGCTATGAAGCCTCTTGACATGTCTACTCCTTTCAACTGTATCCTTTCCTTCTTTTGCATGATGCTTTTGAGGGTTATCCTATGTTGGCCTTTTAGTGCTTGTCCAAATGTGCTTTACATGACAATTTTTCCCTAGCTTGGGTACTCTTAAGGAGTCTGCTCTTAAGGATTTCTTCCCATTATTCTCCTTCATTCTCTTGTCTTCCATCTCTTCCACTAGCTTGCTAATTCCTCTTGTTCTCCACCTTGCTAGACATTTTGGAACTACATGATGTGATCTTGCTCATGAGTTTGATGCCCATTCTGTTTGGGAGCATCCTTTGTACATATTTATGGATCCTGAAAAAATCACAAAAAAAATTCATATATGATGCTGAAAAAATCTTTAAAAGCATAAAAAGTCCTGAAAAAATAAAAAAAAATTAGAAATATTTAAAAAATTCAAAAAAAATAGAAAAAGTGCCTTGGTGAAAACTTGGAAATAGGCGCCTTGGTAACAAAAATCTAAAAAATGAAAAAGAGAAAAAATTGCAATAAAAAATCTAAGTGGTGAAAACCTAAAAATGGGTACTACTTGAGGCCTTTGCACCCTTGTCTTTTAGCATGCATCCTCGACACTGAACCTTTCTCTATCATACCCTGACCTTATTTGACTTGGTTTGGAATTGGTCTTTGTCTTTGTTTAGGGGCATAACTGTTCGCATAGGTCCTTTAGGTGCATTTGTCTCTTGGGCATTTCCCAACAGGTGTTTTTCAACACCACCCCAAAATAGTGTTTCTCAACACAACCCTTCCATCAAGTATTTCTTAAACACGTATTAGATGTCTTAGTCTAAGTGTAATGTGATATTTCTCATTTGTAGATGTGATAACTAGAGTTTGACTCTATGACCGACACACACCGCACTTAAACAATCAACTCACTTGAGATATGTTGACTTTATTTTTCTTTGTGTGCTATCTATGAGGATTTCTTTGATTAGTGGTCTCTCCCTGAGAAGTTTTTGATGATGCCTAGCTAGAAGATTGAGGGTATGAGAACATGTTTTATTTCTTTATTTTCTTGTGGGTATATTTTGTTGATCCTAATTGTCATGAGAATTTGTGTTGGTCTTACTTGACACTAAGGATTGACAAGGTATTATCCTTAACTATTTTATGCAAGTGCATGATTCTCATTATCTTGACTTTCATGTGTCTTGATACAAGCATAATCTCGCCATATCAAAATTAGGTGATTTCACTGCACTAGTCATCTTGACCTACATGTCTTTGATGCCTAGGTGGGATTTCCAGATTCCTATCTGATATAGATCATATTCAAATCCACATAGTTATACTAGTGTGCATTATATGATCTTACAATGCTACCTAACACTTGATGATGATAATTAGATGTCTATAAGCGTTATGACCTTGCAAGTCAACCACTTTTTATAGTAGCTTGCATTTCTAGGTCATGATTAGTTTAGTTTTTCATTTTGCATATGGAGAGAGGTCTCCTTTTCATCATTCACAGACTGGTTGGTCAACTACGTTCACCTTTTGCTTCTTCTCGATCATGTCTTTCACTTCTTGTCTTTCACATCACATCATTTTCTATTCTTATAGCATTTTGAATTTTTGATCTAATTTTCAAAACACCTTGGAATTACGTAAAAATTGCATCCCTAGCTAATTTTGACGTCCTAGATCTATTTTTGGACTTGAAATCGAAATTGAGGTCATCTTGATAGTCAAAATTGCATTTAAAATTCTTCTCCTTCTTTTGTGTAGTTGACTAACCTTTTGAGGCATAATTCTTCATTCTTACTTTTCATGTCTTTCAAACTTCTAGTCTTTCATTCACCCTACTTCTTTTCTTCTAATTCATCACTGGGGCATGTTTCATTTCTTAATGGTTATCCTATTGACCTTTACATTCGCTTGTGAGTTCATTATGATTTGATCAAATCTTTATCGATTTGTTGTCTCTCCTCTACCCGATTTTGATTTTGATTTCAAGGGGGCAGTATCTATTGGATTTTAATCCTTGATTCCTTGATTCTCTTGATTCAGACATCTTTTTGTGAGCTTTTTCTCAAGCCTGAGATTCTTATCTCTTACTTTGAATGTGATCCTAAATCGACCTCATGTTCAAAGGCCTTTGTTTATGCTTTGTCCAGATATGATCCTGAATCGACCTCATATCTGAGTTGTTTTGTGATCCTAGATCGATCTCACATTTCAACTTCATTCTTTGACTACATGTGTTTCCAAATCGATCACACATTAGTCAAAGAGGGGCAAATGTATGCACCCAAAAATGGTCGCCTAGACTTTGGGCCCCATTTATTTGATTTATTTATCCCTAAATCAATATTTTTAAAAATCAAACATTTTTTAATTATATCAATTTCCTTGATCAAATCCTATTTTATCATCTGTTCGATTATTCCTTGGGCTAACTATTTTATCCTATAGTCTTTATTTAATTAAAAGGAATATTTCCTCCCCTTTTATTAAATAAAAAGCCACCACTTTTCCTCCTATCCTAAGTTGCACAAATAAAATATTATTCTTATTTTATTAAAAAAAGTATTTTTTGTCTCATATGGACACAAAAGTCAACTCTTATTTTCTCATTGGAGGATGTTTGTGCACAAGGATCAAGCTTCCATTTTTCTCCATTGTTGATTAAGTCTTTTGCCTCTTAATCTCAATGGTCTATTTCATCTCATTTCTTATAAAAGGAGAGCTCTCCTCCTCATTTCGGCATCATGTTTTCTGCTAATGTTATGCTGCAAGTTTTCTAGCTTACTTTGAAGACTCCTTTGAAGACATTGAAGACTTGCTTCCTTTCATTTTCTTTTATCATTTAGTTTCACATTTCATTTGATTAGTTTTCATATCATGGCATTTTAGAGTAATTTTCCTTTTATGCAATAGATTTAGCTCACATAGCTTAATTAGGGGTTTGTAATCCATTGCAATTTCCTTTCATAGATTAGTTTGCATTGTCATTTGATAGATTAATTTTTTACTGATACTAGTTTCATTTGCATCTTGCACATTTGATTCATTTTGGAGATTTTGGCACTCTTTCCCTAGTCTTCAATTTTATGAATCTCTCATTGTGTGGTTGACTAGCAAGGTCACTAGTTTATAGCTCTAGCTGAGAGAAAATCCATCATAGTCCCTTGCAACTCCATGCATAGAGAGCTATGAGTCACTTTGTGAGGCCTCATTATTGAGAAACCTTACATGTAATGATTCATAGAAGTGTGGTCACTTTTGACTCATACGGGATCTATAAATCCTTGATTTTCTTTCCTTTGCCTAGGGTAAAGATTTTTTACCCTCAACTTAGCTTTGACACCATGTGAAAATTCTATTGCAGCTATTGATTATTAATCACCTTAGCTATATATTTTATTTGATTGACAAATATTGAAAAATAACACAACCGCAACTTCACAAATAAAATCGCTAAAAAATATGCAACACAGTGAACATGATATTTTTGGATAAATTGTCCCTAGAAAAAAACCAGAAGGGAAAACTAGTACTGGAGATGATGAATTATATTAAACCTCAACTATTTAAGAGATACATAAACTGCTTGCCTCTTATCAACAGAGCTCTGACAATCTCCCAATTTCTCCCACCGAGACTCCACCCCGCTGCTATCTCAAATGTTATTACCACGCCCTTGCTATAACTACAAAACTTATTTGCTAACACTACAAATTCATTTTCTATCATTGCAAATGCTTCTCAAGTGTATTCTCCAAATGCCTAATGACCCCCTTTTATACTACTCTCGTTGGAAAACCAACAACAGAGATTTAATTTCAATAAATGGTTGAGATAAATTAGACATTAACAACCCATAACTAATTGGTTGTTACATGTCCCTAAAGGAATCAATTAATTAATAAATAATTATCTTCACTCTCAACAAATTTCCAAAAAAATAATTAAATACTAATTCTAGGAAAATGGAAGAACAATTGTCCTAGCTACGCCAACTAACACTAATCACAATTACTCTTTCCTACGTTGTACATTAAAAAATTTATCAAAAATTTGTCGCTAAAATAAGAATGCAAAGCTACAAAACTTCACCAAAACTAATAGAGATAAATTAAGTCGTCTAAAGTCCTAACTAACAAATTAGTGAATGAAACAATATATAATAAATTACTATATTGTCTTTAAAATATTAAATGATTCTTGTTTTTCAATACAATTTAGAATTTTAAAATTATCTAAAAAGATAACATAAAAGAATTAAAAATTATTTAAATATATTTAATTTAAATAAAAGAATATTTTTACTTAACTTATTTTTAAAAAATATTGAAATACAAATATAACAAAGATTTTAATCTACAAAGTAGATAAAATGACTTGATTTTTTAAATATAAATTATTACCTTTACAATAAAATATTTATTATAGATTTGTTAACCTATAAAATAAATCTGTATAAATTTTAAATGAGTATCATAAATTTTATTCTATAATTGACACCAAAATATAATAACTATCATACTAAATTTCATTAGTAAAAGAAGATGTCTTATGCTTAGGTAATTAGAAATATCATACATTAGTACGTTCCTGGCTGAATAAAAATACTGTAATAGCATGAGATTTTCACAATCCATTGTTAAAGAGCTGAATTTCTGGATTCAATTGTGTGTGAATTTTTAGTATCAACGTTTTGGATCACACTCTGTGATCCATCATCAGGATATGAAAGAGCCAAGAATAATAGTAAAAATGCAGATTTAGCTACTCACAAGAGGAACATAAAGGGAAAAGGGGGAGGAGAAGACACGCCAATCAGTGAGAAAAGACTTGTAAGAGAGAAAAGCAATTAAAAATACAAAATTAATGCATGAAATGAATGTAGAAGTCAAGAGTATAATATAAGGAAGCCAAGAAATGATATAAAGAAAGGAGTGAAATGCAAGATATATGAAAAAAAATATCTACATATATGAATATCTATAAAAATATATATATGCACCTAATTATACGAGGATACATATATAAATAAATAAATGAATAAATAATAATATATATTTAATAATATATATAATAAGATGTAAATATTTACATCTTGTTACATATATTATTAAATATATATTATTATTTAGTTATAAATAAAAATATATAAATAAATAAAAATTATATTAAAATACATACATACATACATACATATATATATATATATATATATATATATATATATATATATATATATATATGTATGTATGTATGTATGTATGTATGTATGTATGTATGTATGTATGTATTTTAATATATACATATGTAGGTATATATGGGAATATATACCTACATATGTATACATACATACATACATACATACATACATACATACATACATACATACATACATATATATATATATATATATATATATATATATATATATATATATATATATATATATATATATATATATATATATATATATATATATATATATATATATATATATATATATATAATATATATATATATATTGTTATTTATAACTAAATAGTGATGTATATTTAATAATATATTTAAAAAGATATAAATATTTACATCTTGTTGCATATATTATTAAATATATATTATTATTTAGTTATAAATAAAAATATGAAAATATATTAATTATAATATATATATATATATATATATATATATATATATATATATATATATATATATATATAGCGTATATATATAAGTATATGCATTCATGTATATCAATATTCATATATAACAAAATACAAATATGTTATACATGCCTAAAAATATACACAAATATATATATACTTATACATACATGTATATCTATATACATGAATGAATATATATATGTGTGTGTGTGTGTGTGAATATAAATAACAAAAATAACAAAAATCATAACCACAAAAATATAGAAGAAAGTGCACACATAAATAAGCAAGAAAGTGCTTATTTAGTGTGGCACTTTCTTCTATATTTTTGTGGTTATGATTTTTTTATTTTATATATATATATATATATATATAATATGCACATGTATGTATAAGTATATATATTCGTGTATATTTTTAGACATGTATAACATATTTGTATTTTGTTATATATGAATATTGATATACATGAATATATATACTTATATATATACGCATATATATTATAATATTATAATATTATATATATATAGGTATATACAAGAATATATATATTATTATTAATATATTTTCATATTTTTATTTATAACTAAATAATAATATATGCAACAAGATGTAAATATTTATATCTTTTTAATATACTATTAAATATACATTACTATTTAGTTATAAATAACAATATTTAAATATATATATAACAATATATATATTCCCATATATACCTATATATGTATATATTAAAATAATGCATACATATATGTGTGTGTGTGTGTATTTATATATATACATATATAGGTACATATGGGCATTAATATTAATATGGTAAAAGTACAAAGCTGTGTCACACTTTTATAAAGGAAAAGGTCAACAACACACAAAATTTTTAATTTTAATGACATAAAAATGACATTTATGTTTAAAATTTGGAGATGATGTAAACTAATGAAATGTGTAAAAGTGGATGAAGTTTATGGCTATAATTTTTTTAATTTTTTTTTAACAAGAATTCACATAGTTTTTAAATTTTTTAAGTCCATTTTTTACTTGCTGAAAAATGATGAAAAACGAGGGTCTTGTCCGCACCAAAAAAGTATATGCAAATAATCTCTTTTTCCTTTGATTTTAAAATATGTCATAGATAAAATGTATAGCTAGTGCAGAAAAGAAGAAAAATTAGTTTTCAATGTATATTTTCTCTGTTATAACTACTCAAAGTCAAACATACCTGAAATCGACAGTTTTCATCTCACATCAAATTTTCCCTATCAAATCTACACCATTCAGAAAATAAATTACACACTCTTGAAGATAACTCTCTCCTCTAGTGTTAAATATAAATTTTCAATTTTTTTTGATAAGCTTTACTATTTTTATCTATTTTTGAAGCATCTTGTTCTCAAATGTTAAAATACCTACTTGTAGTATTTTAAAATTATAATATATTAGATCTAATTAAAATACTATAAAAATCATATGATGATAATCTTGACTCTGTGCTCTAAAAAAGGGTATTTTTATATTTGTAAAAAAATATCATTAAAAAGAGTAAGAGTTATTGAAACATCACTTTTCTGAAATAATTTTATTTCTTTAGTAATTGTTATAAAATATGCATTTAATAGATATTTCCAATTGGAAAAGGTGAAGAACTAATCTAATTTAGCTAGAATGAATCTAGCTAGACCATATGTTTGACAAAAAATAATTTTAGTTAGAAATACTCAAATTTAGTTGTGCCTGAAACGTGACACAGCTTTGTGCTTTTACGTAATATTTTTATTTATTTATATATTTTTATTTAAAACTAAATAATAATATATATTTAATAATATATGTAACAAGATGTAAATATTTACATCTTATTATATATATTATTAAATATATATTATTATTTATTCATTTATTTATTTATATATATATCCTCGTATAATTAGGTGCATAAATATATTTTTATAGATATTTATGTAGATATATTTTTTTTTTTCATATATCTTGCATTTCACTCCTTTCTTTATATCATTTCTTGGCTTCCTTATATTATACTCTTGACTTCTACATTCACTTCATGCATTAATTTTGTATTTTTAATTATTTTTCTCTCTTACAGGGCTTTTCTCATTGATTGACATGTCTTCTCCTCCCCCTTTTCCCTTTATGTTCCTCTTGTGAGTAGCTAAATCTGCATTTTTACTATTATTCTTGGCTCTTTCATATCTTGATGATGGATTGCAGAGTGTGATCCGAAATGTTGATACTAAAAATTTACACACAATCGAATCCAGAAATTCAGCTCTTTAAAAATACTATAATCATAAAGAAAATTTAATATTGTGCTGGTACAAATTTGATTGAAGGTTGGACAAAGACTGGCAGGGACTAAAGGCAGCAGTGATTAGAGTATGGAAAATATTCGGCTGCATACCTAGTCACTGCTAGGTAAAAGATGGAGTCGGTGATAAAGAATACAAAATTGAAAAAGTGGGATAACGTGATGTGAAAGACAGCAGAAGAAAAGTTGTCGGCCAAATGTGTAGATTGATGAGTGCATGCAATTTGTGTAGGAAAGTGCGTGGAAGAAACAAAGGAAGAAACATGGCCTCTCCTATCTTCCACCTCGCACATGATTCCACTCTTCTTTCCACGCGGCTTCATACAATCACCTTTCATTTCTTGTCTCCTTCACCGATTAAAAAATACTCCACCTCTCACATGATTCCACTAACTTCTCTCCACATGGTTTCCTAGGCAAAAAGCAGCCACTCATTTCATATCTCCTCCTCCTATCAACAAGACAAAGCATTTCAAACCTAGATCCATTTTGTTAAAGAATGTGAATACCTTGACAGACGTGATTGTCAGCTAAGCGAAGACTTTAATCTTCACTGCCCCTACGTACTCTTTCCTTACCTACCGGCAGCATTTTTTCACTTTTCACATGATCACATAACCATTATTTGGTTTATGCGATCATGCGACCAGCATTTCACTACCTTATATTTGCTTGGTTTTTTTTTTGCTAATGTACCACCACCAAAGCTTGTGTGGGGCCCCCTCCTTTCACCTTTTCGCATGATTGCATAACTCTTATTTGGTTTATACGATCATGCGATAGCCACAAATTTTTTTCCATTACCAACTACTTTAATTAATATAGTTATATTTTATATTTATTTTTCTAATTTTTCCCTCCAATCGGATTTAATCTAGGCTATTTTAGATACTTCCAAGTTTAATATTTTGTAAAAGGACTATCTTTCTTGATGATTGAAATGTTAAAAATAGATCTCTATCTCTGCAAGATATATGCGTATTTGTGAGATTTCTGGCAGCTCTCTGTAAATCTGAAAAACTTGGCATTAATATATATATAAAATTATTATTATTATTGAGGATCAATACTCTGTTTTACTTTGTTTTCTTATCTCCAGCATCGTATGTGTCTGTCTTACTCCATCAAACTGGTATCAGAGAATTTTATTGAAGAGAAGGGTTCTACAGTAGATTGAAGAGCTTAAAAAGGATCTGGGTATTATTTTCTTGGAAGATTTCATTGTGGGTGAAAGAGAAAATCAGAGAAGAAAGAAAAGGGTTTGTAAAAAAAGGAGAAAGTGTTACTGGTAAACCATGAAAGGAACTAGTGGGAGCATTTCTCAGCCTCAAATTTCAATCTTTAATGGCAAAAATGATGATTATTAGAGCATAAAAATGAAGACTCTTTTTTGTTCTCAAGATGTTTGGGATTTAGTTGAAAATAGGTTTCATGAACTAGCACATCAACATGCATTACAAGCTCTTTCACAAGCTGATAAGGATTTGTTGAAGGAAAATAAGAAAAAGGATGCAAAGGCACTATTTTTCATTCAACAAGTAATGGAGGAATCAATTTTTCCAAGGGTTGCAGATGCCACAAGATCAAAACAAGCATGGGATAGTTTACAAACATCATACCAAGGCCCAGACAAGGTAATAATGGAAAAATTGCAAATACTTAGAAGGGATTTTGAAAATCTGCAAATGAAAGACTCAAACTCAATAGATACATTTTTCACTCATGCAATGTCAATAGTAAATCAGCTAAGATCCTATGGAGACACTATTGAAGATCAAAATATTATTGAAAAAAATACTTAGAAGTCTACCCACTAAATTTGATGTTGTAGTAATGGCCATTCAAGAGGCTAAAGATCTTTCTCAGTTATCAGTAGATGAATTAATGGGGTCACTTTTAGTGCATGAGAAAAGATTAAATCGATCAAGGTCATCATCATTGGAGAATGCATTCAAGACTCAGCTCTCATTTGGTAGAACAAGAGGGAGATCAAATAACAGCCGAGACAGAGGACGTTTTTCATCAAGGGGAGGAAGAGAAAACACACAATTTGAAAGTAGAAGACCACCATCAAGCCCACATGCCCATCCTACATCAACAAGAGGAAGGGGGAGTAGTCACTCTCAAAGCCATCATCAAGGAGAAAGGTATGACAAATCCAACATTCAATGTCATTATTGTAGCAAATTTGGGCATTATGCATCAGAATGTAGGAAAAAGAAATTTGATTTGAATAAGAAAAAGACACATTTTACAAATGAAAATCAATCAAATACTAGTGAACAAGACACAATATTGATAGCTTGTAATGTAGCATAAGAAAGTTCAAAAGAACTATGGTTTTTAGATAGTGGGTGTAGTAACCACATGGGTTGTAAGAAGGAAATGTTTTCAACAATAGATGATTCAATAAAATTAGAAGTTAAATTGGGAAATGATCAAAGAGTTTCAGTCATGGGAAAAGGGTCAATCAACATTAAAACAAAACAAGATGAAGAGAAGCATATTTCAGATGTATACTATGTTCCCGGATTACAAAACAATCTTATAAGTATTGGGCAATTGGTGCAAAAAGGATATAGAATATATTTTGAGAATGGTGAATGTGTGATCCTAGACAAGAAACCAAGCAATAGGCTGATTACAAGAGTTGAAATGACTAAGAATAGGATGTTCCCACTAAGAATTCAAAGTGGATTAATGATAGAGCCACAAAGTTTACAAAAGGTTGCTGAAATAGCTTTTAAAGCCTCATACAAAAATGAATCTTAGCTATGGCATTTAAGACTTGAACATTTAAACTTCAAAGGATTACAGCTGTTATACAAGAAGAAAATGGTATATGGGTTGCCACAAATAGAGCCACTTAAAACCACATGTGAGAGTTGCATATTGGCAAAACAACATAGAAAATCATTTTCGATTGGGGAATCATATAGAGAAAAACAACCATTAGAGATAGTACATTCAGATATTTGTGGAACTATGCAAACACCTTCCATTAGTGAAAAACTTTATTTCATAACATTCATTGATGATTTTAGTAGAAAAGCATGGGTTTATTTCTTGAAGTATAAATCTGATACATTTGCTATTTTCAAAGAGTTCAAGGCAAAAGTTGAAAAAAAAAGTGGATATTTTATTAAAACATTGAGAACCGATCAAGGTGGAGAGTATGTCTCAACTGAATTTTAGAATTTTTGCAAAGTAAATGGCATAAACAAATAATTTACAGCAAGGTATACACCTCAACAAAATGGAGTAGTAGAGAGAAAGAATAGGATAATCATGGAAATGGCATGTAGCATGATAAAGGCAAAACACTTACCAGATGAATATTGGGCTGAAGTAGTTACATATTTAGTGTATATTTTGAATAGGTGTCCAACAAAAGCAGTGATAAATAAAACACCAGAAGAAGCTTGGAGAAAAAGGAAACATAACATATCACATTTAAGAGTTTTTGGATGTGTGGCATACTCATTGATACCTCAAGAGTTGAGAAGAAAATTAGATGACAAAGGAGAGAAATGTATATTTGTGGGATATAGTGAACATTTAAAGGCCTATAAGCTATTCAATCCTATTACAAAGAAGCTGATAATAAGCTGTGATGTTGAATTTGTTGAAGAAGAGTCATGGGATGGTAGCATAGATAAAATAAATTCAAGCACACCTAGTGTTCTACAAGAGAATGAAGAAGATGAAAATCAGGTTGCAAATCCTCCTATACAAGCAAATGCTCCTATAACACCATCAAGAGCACTGAGCACTCCAAATCCCACTACAACAAATAATAACAGCAGTGAATCTTCTGATCCAACGCTTGCATCCTTAAGGCCTAGGTCCATAAACACATCAAAGAAGACAAGAAGTCTTAGAGAGATTTATGATGAAACTCAAGAAGATGAAAATGTTGATTTTTGTTGTGATTTTGTATTGTTATCACAAGCTGATCCAATTTATTTTGAAGAAGCCATAAAATAAGACAAATGGATTGCAGCCATGGATGAAGAGATTCAGTCAATAAAAAAAAATGAAACTTGGGATCTTGTAGAGCTTCCTAAAGGCAAGGATGTGATTGGAGTTAAATGGGTTTATAAGACAAAGTATGATGTTGATGGAAAAGTAGCAAAGCACAAGGCAAGACTAGTGGCAAAAGGTTTTACACAAAAGCCAGGTATAGATTTCAATGAAACATTTGCACCCGTAGCAAGAATGGATATAATAAGAATGGTCCTATCTATTGCAGTTCAATACAAATGAAAAGTTTATCAAATGGATGTGAAATCAACATTCTTAAATGGTATTTTGGAAGAAGAAGTATATGTAAATCAGCCACTTGGTTATGAAGTTTTGGGAGAAGAACATAAAGTATACAGATTGAAAAAGGCATTATATGGTTTGAAACAAGCTCCTAGAGCATGGTACAACATGATAGATTCTTATTTTGTGAATAATGGCTTCAACAAGTGTGGCAATGAACCTACTTTGTATATCAAAGTGAATGATGAAGAAGAAATATTGATAGTCTATTTATATGTAGATGATTTGATATTCACAGGAAATATGCAAACCAATATATTCAAAGCAGCCATGAAAAATGAATTTGATATGACTGATTTAGGCCTCATGAGATACTTTCTTGGCATGGAGGTAAGTCAAAATAATCAAGGAATCTTCATATGTCAAAGCAAGTATGCTAGTGAATTGTTGAAAAGATTTAAGATGACAAAAGTGAATCCAACCCCTACACCGATTGCATTGGGTTTGAAGCTTAGCAAGGATGATCAAGGTCCATGTGTAGATGCAACTTTATTTAAAAGATTAGTGGGAAGCCTCATGTATTTAACCTCTACAAGATCGGATATTATGTTTGGTGTTAGTCTTATTTCTAGATTCATGGAGAAACCGAAAGAGTCACATTGGAAAGCTGGAAAAAGAATTTTGAGATACATAGCTGGAACAAAGAATTTTGAAATTTTGTATACTTCTTCAAATGATTACAAACTAATTGGATATATAGACAGTGATTGGGGAGGTAGCATAGATGATAGAAAAAGCACTTCCGGATACATTTTTCATCTAGGTTCCGGTGCTATCTCTTGGGCATCAAAGAAATAATCAATTGTCACTCTCTCATCAACTGAAGTAGAGTATGTAGTAGCAACATCAGCATCTTGTCAAGTAGTTTGGATAAGAAGAGTACTTTCAGATTTGGGGCATCATCAAGAAAAAGCTACGAAGATCTATTGTGATAACAATTCTGCAATTACCTTATCTAAAAATCATGTATTTCATAAATGAAGCAAACATATTGATACCAGATATCATTTTATAAGAGAATTGGTAAACAATGGTGACATTCATCTTGAGTTTTGCAGGTCCAATGAACAACTAGCTGACATTTTCACAAAACCATTGGCAAAGAATGCTTTTGAACATCTTCGGGAAGAAATCGGCATTGCAGACTTATATAACAGTGAAGATTAAGGGGGAGTGTTGAAGAATGCAAATACATTGATGGACGTGGTTGTTAGCTAAGTGAAAAATTTAATCTTCACTACCCCTGCGTACTCTTTCCTTACCTACCGACAACATTTTTTCACTTTTCGCATGATCGCATAACCATTATTTGGTTTATGCGATCATGCGACCAGCCTTTCACTACCTTATATTTGCGTGGTTTTTTTCTGCTAATGTACCGCCACCAAAGCTTGCATGGGGCCCCCTCCTTTCACCTTTTTGCATGATCGCATAACTCTTATTTGGTTTATGCGATCATGCGACAGCCACAAATTTTTTGCCATTACCAACCACTGCAATTAATATAGTTATATTTTATATATATATATATTTTTTTCCCTCCAATCGGATTTAATCCAGGCTGTTCTAGATACTTCCAAGTTTAATATTTTGTAAAAGGAATGTCTTTCTCGATTGATTGAAATGCTGAAAATAGATCTCTATCTCTGCAAGATATATGCGTATTTGTGAGCTTTCTGACAGCTCTCTGTAAATCTGAAAAACTTGGCATTAATATATATAAAATTATTATTATTTCTAAGGATCAATACTCTGTTTTACTCTATTTTCTTATCTCCAGCATTATATGTGTCTGTCTTACTCCATCACATTTCTTCATCCCCTTTCACTGCAGCCTGCTTCCATGGCGTCTACTTCTGCTTCTGCTTCTGCCAGCAAGAGTAAAGGAAAGGATAAAGTAGTTATGGACGCTTTTGATGAACTCGCACCATCTGCATCTTCTTCTTCTTCTACCTCAACACCCATGAAAAGACCTTCCTATGACATTTTCATCAATCATCGTGGACCAGACGTCAAATCCACCCTAGCTACCTCTCTCTATCGCATGCTCACTCAATGGAATCTCTCTATGTTTTTGGATGAATCAGAATTAGAATATGGTGATTTCTTTCCCCAAACATTAGAAGCAGTAGTGAGCAGCGCTCTGGTCCATATTCCTATTTTTTTTGAGAGGTATGCGGAATCAGCCTGCTGTTTGGTAGAATTATCGTTTATGGTTAAGTCTAGCGCCCCAATTATTCCTATTTTCTACCATGTAGATCCTACTGATCTCAAATGGGTACATCAGGGGAAAGGAAAGTATGCTGATGCCTTTGACAGATATGTACAGAAGAATAGATATCTGGGAAAACTTGGTGAGTGGAAGAAGGCACTCTACAAGGCCTCATTTTACACAGGCAAAGCCATAAAAAGTAAAGAGTAAGTCACACATAGTCGGCCTACCTATTGTAACAAGTATGTATTCTTTTTCGTATATTTGCAAATTTAATTTTAGCTTGGCATAATAACTTGTGTGCAGTGTTTTGATTTTTCAATGTTTTTACTTGTTCAACGATGAGGATGGGCAGCTGAAGGATATTGTGAATATTGTATTGAAAATAGTAAAAAGAGGGTCATTATGGTTTGCAAACTATTTAGTAGGTATGGAAGAAATAGTGGAAGGCTTTGAAAACAATGCAATTCATTCTATGACAGTTGATCAGGGTGTACAAATTATTGGAATTTGGGGGATGGGCAGATTTAGCAAGACCACCCTTGCAAAAGAGTTATACAATAAAAAATCTTCTTTATTTAAGTGGTCTAGTTTTGTGTCTAATGTTCGAGATGCCTCCACCAAAGGTCTATTGCATGAGCGGCAGCAAAATCTCCTTAAAGATCTATGTGTTCAAGATGTAGAATTTTTTAATATTGAAGAAGGTATAGAAATTCTTTCATGGCATTTGAGATTAGTTAAGGTGTTTATTGTTCTAGATGATGTGGATCATGTGGACCAACTCGCTGCTTTGATGCCTCCAAAAGACAAACTTGAAAGTGGTAGTCTTATTATTGTTACCACAAGGGAATATGATGTCCTTAAATCTTGGCCTCTCACCACGATATATAAAATGAAAGCTCTTCATCCAATCTATGCTAAACAACTTTTTTGTTGGCATGCCTTTGAACAACCTCTTTACCCGTATGGATTTAAGGAGCTTGTTGAGAAGTTCATAGAGGCTTGCAATAGATTACCACTCTCGATCAAGGTTATTGCAAGCCAATTCAAAGAGGAGTTTGACAAAAAAAATTAGGAGTTTTTGTTGCATAAAATCATGACAGCCATACCTAATGATATTAAGGAGATATTCAAAATAAGTTATGACAACCTTGATCATCAAGAAAAAGAGATGTTTCTTGATGTTGCATGTTTTTTCATTGGAGAAGACTGTAGTTTGGTAACTGAGTTATGGAATGGATTGGGATGGAGTGGTCAACAAGGTTTGAAAAATCTTTTTAATTAGTGTTTGGTTGATTTTGATGAAGACATAATAAACATGCATGATCACATTAGAGACTTGGGAAAGAGCATCGGGACAAGCCAATCACCCTATCGCTTTGAAATCCCCAAACAATTATTAGTATCCAGAACCAAATAGAAGTAAAATTCAATTTTTTTATTAATTTAAAATGAATTAATTAAATTACTGTATAATTAAATAATAGTTTTTTTAAACCACAATTGTATGTGTCCTCTAAGTTTTGTCTATTTTATGATTAATTAACTTCCTAATAAGACATTCTGGCTTGTTAGACTCAAATCCTATCTACCCAAATAGTATTTGTTTCAAGCAATGAGCGGCCAAAACAAAATTTATTAATCTCAGTTTTGGGTGTATTAGCTTTTCTATATTTAAACTTTTGATTTTGTTCATTTCTGTTCTAATCTCTATGCTGATGTATATGGTGTATACATTGTTTATGGTAAAATCGTTTTCTGTTCACGGTGTTATTGACAGTGTCTACAACTGACTTTCATAACAAATAAGGTCTATTGTTTGGTCATTTTATTAAATCGGGAGCACATTCTTTCAACTTTTAGTTTTGCAATGCTAATCTCGAGGCTTTTCTTTACTCAACTCGCATATTTAAAATTGCAAGGGCTCATTTTTGAAAAAATATAGGCACTAATATTTTTGAAATAATTAAATTGATGCAGTTATTTATTAAAAAAATTTATGTATAAATTGTACCAAATTCAAAGTTTAATTGATACAAGATATTCTGCATGAGCAATATTATTTCAATTTAAAATATTTTCTCATTTATTTCTTTAGCCCGTCAAATTCTTAGTAGATTTCAGAATCTCTGAACACACTCTTACATGAATTGCAATATGAAAAGTCTGGAGTGAGTTATTTAAATTTCTGTGACGCTTCGTTTAATTTGCTAGTTTTCTCTTCCAAAACCAAGAAGAAGATAGTCTGGCTAGCTAGGGCTATTTTACAATTAAATAGGGGAAGAAAACTACTGATTTATTCAGATAGTATGTGTTTGGGCATCCAGATATAAATTATTGAATTTAGTGCTAGCTGTATAACCTCTTTCATTTTTAAGATTTTTATTCTATATTCTGTCTGTATGCAGAACAAAATCAAAACCAACATTCATGGAATGATAGTAACTCCAGATCGAGTAGAGTGGAATTATTTTTTGGTTTGTTTGACCACATCTCTTGTTTCTCTACTCTTATAACATAATTGTCTGTAGAAGTTATAATATTATATTTAATGTTTTATGTTATTTTTATTAGATGCGGTCATCCTCTCGAAAGAATGCACCACCGTACGAATTTTAAAAATCCGAAAACACCATAGATTTTTATGAAAATTTAAGGGTTTGTTCTTCATCATCTGCATATTCTGGATCGAAAACAACCAGAAATTTCCAGAAAAAAACTCTGCATTTTTGCAGATTTGAAAGAAAAAAAAAATTTCTTATATGGTGCATTCTATCGAGAAGATAGCCACCGCCATTTTTATTAGGATAAAGAGAAGCGCTTTCGAAAAATGGTCAGAATAACTGGTGAGGTTTATGATTCTCGTGTTTGCTGTTCGGACGGAGAAATCAATGTTGACACAAATTATGGAATCTGGTCGCTCTCACCCTCTTTAATTGGACTAAAATATCTAGTGATTAGTAGAGGTATTTTTAATGAAGTATTGGGTGAAGTATCAAGAGAGCTGGTCTGGCTTCGCTGGTTCCGAATTGAACAGCCAAGTCTTCCACCTGGACTATTAATGAAAAATTTGAGGGTTTTAGAAACCTTTGAAGACCCTATTGGAGACCATCGCTTAGAAAAGCTGTGGGTTGACAGCGAGGTAAGTAGTGTCTGTTTTACCTGTTTTAAATCTATATTTCAACCCTTTTATAATTGCTCAATGCTTTACGTGTCTTTACTGGGAAATATGCTGCAGGCCCCTGTGCAGTTAAGGTATTTGCTTATTTCTAATTGCAAGAAATTTCAAGGTTTTCCAAAATCGATAGGGCGTCTCAATCATTTGAGAAAGATAGTAATCACTGATGCCTCCAATGTTACGAGTCTGCCAGATGAGTTTTGCCTTCTCAAATCGCTGGAACACCTGGCTCTACTTCGGAGTAAATTGCTATCATTGCCGATCAATTTCGGCAACTTGAGCAGTCTGTGGCATCTAGATTTGTATGGTAGCAGCAACTTGAGGAGATTGCCTGCTTCTTTTAAAAACCTGATGCTCCTCCAACATCTCAATTTGATGGGGTGTAGTAAACTCACAATCAAGTCAGAAGAGGAGTTGAACTGTCTGCAAAACATAACAAAGCTGGAGTATTTGAATCTTGACGGGTGCGAGCAATTGGAAGAGTTGCCCAGTCACATTGCAAATAATGTGTCCTTGAAACAGCTCCGTTTCTCCTGTACGAGATTAAGGGAGCTACCAGAGAGCATCGGTCAACTCAGGAAGCTGAGAGAGATGTGGATAGAAGATGTGTTGTTGACAAGCTTGCCGACCTCTCTTGGATGTTTGTCTTCTTTGACGAATCTTCAAATTACAAATTGTCCAATGCTGGAATGTTTACCTCATTCTCTCGGAGATTTGTCTTCTTTGACGGATCTTCAAATTACAAATTCTCCAAAGCTGAAATGTCTCCCTGATTCTCTTGGATATTCCTCTTCTTTGAGGAATCTTCGAATTGTAAAATGTCCGAACCTGGAACGTCTTCCTTGACGAAATGGATGTTTGTCTTCCTTGACGAAATGGATGTTTGTCTTCCTTGACAAATCTTGAAATTAGAGATTGTCCGTAGCTGGAATGTCTTCCTTGGCTGTTTGTCTTCCTTGAGATTGTCTCGGGCTGGATCGTCTGGGAGTGAAATCTCTACCAAAAGCAATTAGACAACTGAGTAATCTTCAGAGTTTGAGAATATCCAAGTGTCCAATCAGCGGCTCATCATATCTTTTGGATCGAGCACCCTCAAGTATATACATCTAGAAAAAACAGAATTGTGCAGGATTTCATGTTCTCCCCACTTGGAGACACTTGATGTCAAGGAGAATCATTACTTAGAGGAGATCGAAGCACTTCCAAGGACCATCAAGACAGTATATTTGCAAAACTATGAAGTGCTGAAGAAAACTGCGAGTTTTGCAAGATTAACTTCTCTCAGAGAATTTTGTCTAGAAGGATGGAACAGAATTGAGAATTTACAGCCATGTAAAACATTGAAGCAATGTTATTGTGAGGAAGTGGCTTCCTCGCTCATTGTAATATAATAGTAGCAATGTTTTGTTAGCAGTTTTATGATCATTACTCTATTTGTAAACAGTCTTTTTTTCATCAAAATGATAAATTAAATTAAATTTTGTACTGATTTTAGTATATTTATAAAAAATTATTTATTATCTTTTCTTATTTTTTATATATACTAACCTTTGTAACAATAGGAACGGTAAGGAATAAGTGGATAGAAAAGTGAAGTGAGAAAATGAAGTATAAAAAAATAGATTCACATACATGTAATTGTATAGCAAAATTTCTTTGTTGTTATGAGATGATTAAAAAACATTAATAACCATGAGAACTACAAACACAATCATTTACAACTAGTTCCTGTCTTCAGGGCAACAGAAACCAGATCAACATAACCATTACTTCGGTGGCAACCCAGATATAATGGCAAAGACTTCAGTAAATACTAAACCGCGCAATGAACATTAGAAATTAATACTTGTTGTCAACTTAGAAAGATAAACTACATTCACATTATTCCTACAAACATAGCATAAAATTCCTTGACCCAAACATTGGCTTTCCACTCATTTCATTACACCTTGGTTCTAACACGTCAATGCTCAGTCAATACTGGCCGCCTTCAAGCCACCCTTTATTCTCTTTGTACGCACTTCCTCCTCAAAGTTATACGAAACTAAGCCTTTCTTAGCAAAAAAGTGATTTAAGGAAAAGGAACCTGAGTAAAGTCTATGCCTGCCTCCTGAAAAATAATCTTCCTGTAAATTTTCTCTCTATCTCGGTATTTGTGAATCTTTTTCCAACTAGTTATTAGTACTTGTCAAACTAAGTAAGTATTATTGTAATGATTTGTGGGTTTAATTAGTGATTAAATCAATGTCAAATAGATCAATTAGAAATTAAGATATTTGTTATTTTGTTATGTATTTCATATTTATATAAATTGATTTTTTTACAAGTTTCTAATATGTAAAAATTATTTTTTTCACAATTTGATTGTTTATATACTAAATTTATGGAATTCAATATTGCCCAAAATTTGTGCATAAAAAGATTGAAATTATAAAAATATATATATATTCTATAATTATGTTTTAAATTTTAACAATTCTAACTATAGAAATGAAATTATGACAAAAATACGATTTTTTAAAAATTTAATATTGTAATGATTTTTTAGATTTGTGGGTTTAACTAGTGATTAAATCAATGTAAATGGACCAATTAGAAATCAAGATATTTGTTATTTTGTTATGTATTTCATATTTTATATAGTTAAAGTAATTTTTTTAAAGTTTCTAATATTTACAAATTATTTTTTGACAATTTATTGACTAAATGACACCAAATTATTTAATATATAATATTATGTTTATTTTTCTATTAGATATAAGAGTTTCAGAAAACAAAAAGAAACCAAAGTAGCACCACGAATATCAACAAGGAGGCCAAGCCTCACCACGGAAGAACAGTATCAGCTATACATCAACACAAAAAGAGGAGAAGAAAGACTATCTAACTAAGAACATCATAGTAATTGTCCACCCAAGCAGTCCAACCTAAGGGACCCTCCATCCAAACGATACTTTTATGATCTTGAATCTGCATCAACCTGAATAATTCTTCTTTTCTAGCATTCACTTTCTTTCTGATATCTCTGTTCATCCTATTGCAAGCTTTCTCAAAAGCTTGCAGATCATCCATGGTTCTACGCCATTGGTATCCATGCTTCAACTCATAGTAGAAAAAAGTAGCATGCCCATCATGAAGGAACCTTCTCATCTTGTCTGACTCGATCAGCATAGTCGCCTGCACCTGCAAAGAAATTTTAAAATATGTGAGTTTTCAAAAAAACTTAGTAAGATCCCTCGGCTTACCTTGGTACCTTTCCTCATTCCTGCACTTCCAGATCTGCCAAAGAATGTTAGACAATAATATATTCCAAAATAAATTGGTATCTTTAGGAAGACCATTAATATGCCCAGTGATAATATCAAGAATATTGACATCAATAGGATAAACAATGCCAAACATTCTCCATATTTCTTTAGCAAAAATACAATCAAAAGGAATATGTCTGCCAGTTTCAGGAACTCTGCATAAATTACAAATATCAGAATTAGAAAAATCTCTCTTAATAGGCAGCTTGTCTAGCATGACTAACCATCTGAAGTACCTAATTTTAGGTTCAACAGAATTCTTCCACAAGATATCAAAGTATTTTTTCCAAACATTAGCATCATAAGAAGAGTACCAAACAACATTGACATGATCAATAATATCCATATTACAATCAAGGATTCTATAAATATCCTTGGCCTTGAGCAGGTTCGTGACAATTCCACCAGGCCATTTACATTTAAGGTACCTATGAGAATCAACATGGCAAATAGTGGGAAGACCATTAATAGCTTGCACAATCATGTTATAAGTTCTTTTATGGGAATCAAGGATATCATACTTATTTTTAAGCTCATCCCAAGGAGTGATTTGGTTATGCTCAAAGAGGTCTATGAACTGTTTAATACCTTTCTTAGCCCACAGTCTGGCATAACACCCTTGGGTAAGGGCCAAAGGTTTACTATTTAGGTGAAGATTCCACCAAATGGATCTTTCACCATGGAGTTGATTATTACAATGAAAATCCTTGTTAGTGATGAATTTCCTAACATGGTCCCAAGCCTTCCAAATAGATCTAAAAACTATGGAACCTTGGACCATGACAGGAAAATTACCAAAAATGAGGTCGCAAAAGGGGAGATTAGTCCAAGATTTGTCTTTTTTAGGCACACCCCTCTCAATGTTGTTTCTAACCAACACTTTCCAAGGACAGTCACCCTCCATGGATTGAAAAATCCATTTGGCAGACAGGGCTATACCCTGAATTCTTAAATCCTTCAGCCCAAGCCCCCCAAGGGCCTTTTCAGTGTGGCACCAAGCCCACTTAACAGAATGAACTTTATTATTCCCTTTGCCATCAGACCAAAGAAAGTGTCTGATGGTCTTCTAAATTTCAGCAATCTGATAGTTGTTAAAAAACTAGGAAGAAGAGTAATAGATGGTGTAAGAGGACAACATCTTCTGGCAAGCCTGAATTAAATAATATGTTTATTAATAATATTATTATATAAATATAACTATTATAAAATCTTAATATTGTACACCATATTTATTATTACATTATTAAGTATTCAACATTTAACAAATAAATTATTATTATTATTATTATTATTATTATTATTATTATTATATATATATATATATATTTCAAATATATATTAAGAGAGAAGATATCAGGAGCGAAGTTTGGATGCCAAGTGTACTGCAAATCTGACACATCGATCGGTGATGTGGAAGGTTTTTGTGGAGGAGATTCGCTCCTCCACCCAGTTTGATAGTCATTTCCCCTGTTCATTAATTCTGTTTGCTTTCTGTATTTATTGTTTGGCTCAATGGAGATGGGTTCCGATGGCCCTAATTTGTTGCCTTTACCTACCACTGTTAACTTGCATTCTTCTTCATCTAGATCGAAGGAGCCCTCATCCATTACCCCGCCTTCCTCTGTTAATTTGTTTTCTCCTTCGTCTGGTTTGAAGGAGCCCTTATCCATTAACCCACCTTCTAGTGTTCGAAACCCTAGCCCTTCATCTCAACCTCAGAGGAAAATGTTTGCAGAGACGGTGGTGCCCATTCACCATGGGGTCTCTATTGATGTGAAATTTGTGTAGGTGGTTGGAGGCAAGCGACCACTCGAGGAAGGTAAGGGCTCTCCCAACACCTTGAACGAATTTGTTGTCTCACCCAATGATGCTATGCTTAAGGAAATAGCTTTGGAGAAGTCTCGACTCTGTGACACTGCTATTTTTTTCGCAAGCATTGATATTGAGAAATGCCCTCCTAGAAAGTTTTTAGATGATTGGTTTCACAATTTATGGAACTTAAAGCTCGGGCTTAAAATTTCCTTCTGTAGGCAAATTCAGAAAGGGTTATTTATTATTTTCTTTAATAATCATGAGTCACAAGTTGAAGCCCTAAAATGACAATATTGGAATGTCAGTAAAACTTCTTTTAGGGCTCTTGCCTGGTCTCATGATGCAGTTTGTGAAGAGGCACTTGCTCTGTCTTCCCCTAGATGGATTATTTTAAAAGATGTTCCTCCCTTCCTTTGGAAATTTCTCACCCATATGCTTGCCCCTTTTGGTAGCATTATCAGAATTGATGAAGCCTCTTGGCTTGTATCTAACCTTGATGCTAGGGTTTTAGTTTCTATCAAGCTAGGGGTTGGCATTCCCCAAAAGCTTACTCTAAAAATTCATGGTGACATTATCTCTTGCCCGGTTGAAATTCTCAGGGGTCTTAATGCTTATTTTCTTTGTAAAAAGGAAGGACATATCAGGAAAAATTGTCCTATCATAAATAAGAAAAGTTCAGAACATATTCAGGGGGATATAGCTAGCGGTAACCCTAACAATAGAGAGTTGGATATTATCCCTTCTCCTTTGATCCTTAGTCAAAATCTTGATAAATCTTCTGGCTCTCAGCCCAGCAAGGGTTCTGGTGAGTCTAACATGAATAATCCTATGGCTAATCAACCTAAAATGACTCAACACCCTGCTATTTCTGCTAAAAAAAGGCATTCTGAGGGATAATGAGGGTTTTCAAACAGTGAAGAATAAGAAACCTAGGAAAAAGAATGCTCAACAACTGGCCCTAGATCAAATTTGTGCTAGTTCTAAATCTAACCCTTTCACAGCTCTAGCATCTCCTACTCTATTGATTGAAGATGGGTCCTCTGTGGATAAAATGATCTCTAGTAAAAATAATTTAGAAGGTCAAAGCTCAGAAAATGGTAGGTTTGGTGATGTTACCATGAGTGAGGTCCCTACAAGCATGGTTAGTCGTAAAGAATGCCCTAACCTGAATGTAGTCCCCCTTCTGATGATAACACCATCAGCCCCCCCATCTCTGCCCTTAATGAATTGGATGATAATTTTTTCATTGAAGTTATACTTGCTAATATAAATTCTGATATTACGATGTCTCAGAACTGGTTGGATCTAGTGTTATTAGAAAGTATGGAAATCGTGATAACATGATGACCCAGACCCCGAATGGATCTCATGTTATTGGGGATTTTGACATGGTTGGATCTCAATCTAATTATTCTCAATCCTATAACGGTGAGGATGAAGATGATCCCCTCATGGGACCTAATGCCTCTAAGAAAAAGGGCAAACCCTTGGGCTCTAAAAACAAAAAGAAGAATGGGGAGATATCGGCTCCTCTTACTGGCTCTTTCATGCATCCTTCATCATGAAGTGCATATCCTAGACTATAAGAGGCCTAGAGTCTCCTGACAAGAAATTTATTATTAAGAGATTTTTAATGGGACATAAGAACATAGATATTCTCATGTTTCAAGAGCTCAAGGCTATCAATTTTCTTCTTAGTTCTTCTCTGGACTTCATCTGGAGGGATGCCATTAAAATTTGCACCACTCATCCTAAAGGGAAAGGTGGTGCTGCTTTGCTTATTAATCCTTACTGGGGGAGATATATTCAATTCTCTGGTAGCTCCCCTTGTAACCATGTGGCTTGGGACACAATAGACTTTAATGGTTACTCCTTTGGAGTTTGCTCCATATACGCTCCCAATGAGGTTAAAGATAGGATTGTTATGTGGAATTGGCTTTATAATCTCTCCAATATACCCTGGATTCTGGCTAGTGATTTTAACATGGTCGAAAGTCAAGATGATAAATTTGGTGGTCTTCCCTTTGCTTGGAAACACTAAGAAAAAATTTATTGGGATCATTTTAAACATAAATTTAACTTGTTTGATCCTATGAAAGGGCGTAGAGGGGATACTTCTGGCCTTTGGTACACTTGCTGTAACTTTCAGCAGGGTCTTAATAGGATTTATTGTAGGCTTGATCAATTCTATGTTAATTCAGGCTTCTTCTCATTCTCTCCTAACTAGCAGCAATCCCCTATTTTTGCTTCTTCATCTACTCTCTCTGACCATCTTCCTATAGTTGCTCTTATCAACATTAGGAATGCTCTTGCTCCTAGTGCTCATCATAATGAGAAATTTATACTTAACACATCATTGCTTAAGGATCAGGACACCACTATTGCTATTAAGATGGTTAGGTCTTTTAATCTTGTTAATCACTTCTCTTCTCATGTTGATAGATGGAATAGGAATGTCTCCTCATGGAGAAAAATCTTCCAAACCTTAGGTCAAAGAAAGGCTAAAGATTATAGAAGAGTGGAAAATGATTTGAGAAATCGCCTTCAATCTGTTGAAATAGATGCTCAAGCTAATCCCACCTCTATTTCGCATGTTGAACATGTTTGTGCTGCTAGAGATTCTCAGAGAAAACATCAACATATTAAAACCATTGGAGCCTCTATTAGAGGTCGTCAACAATGGTTGAAGTATGGGGATAAAGGTTCCAAATACTTTTTAAATTTCCTTAAGCAAAAAAAGATTAAAGAAAAAATTGATAGAATTGTTATTGATAATCAGGAACTCGGTGACATCAATGACATTGCTGCTGCCTTTGAGAATTTCTACAAAACTTTATTCAATTCTAAAGACAGAAATAATGCCAAAGATCTTAGGAATAAATGTAAAGAGCTTATTCCTAAGAAAATTTTTGAGGAAGATGTTTCCTTCCTTAAGGCTAGGATCTCTGTTCAGGAAATCATTGATGCTATATATGCTCTTAAGATGGATAAAGCACCTAGGCCTGATGGCCTTCCTACTAAATTCTATAAATCCAATATTGATTGGATTGCCAAGGATTTATTTGATCTATATTCTAAAGCGTATGATCATGGCACTCTTGGTAATTCTATCAATATGGGGATTATTAAGCTTATCCCTAAAGATGGAGATAAGTCTCTTATTAAGAACTGGTAGCCAATTACCCTACTTAATGTTTCTTATAAAATTCTGGCCAAAGCTTTGGCTTCTTGGCTTGTTAACATTTTTCCTAACTTCATTTTTCCCACCTAGACTGGTTTCATCAAGGGACGATATATTTTAGAAAACCTTGTTATCAGCTGGGAATCAATGGAGTGGGCTAGGTCCTCAAATCAGAACTCTGCTATGTTTCTTTTAGATTTTGAGAAAGCTTATGACCGAGTTGAATGGGATTTCATCCTTTCTATTCTTCAGGCCTTTGGCTTCCCTGATGAATTTTCTAGATACATTCAAGTCCTTAAGGATTCCTCTGCTAGAATTGAAATTAATGGTTTTCTATCTAATCCTATACCCCTGTCCTGATGTATTTTTCAAGGATGTCCTCTCGCTCCTGCTCTTTTTTTCATTTCCTCTGATGCTCTGTACTATATCCTTAGAGATGATACTATTTCCCCCAAAGTTAATGGGATTTCCCTCCCTGAAAACTTTGAACTTCTCAATATTCAGTTTGCAGATGATACCTCGCTCTTCCTTGAATTATCTTGTCTTAATTTTCAACATCTTAATCAGAAACTTGAGTTGTTTGAAACCATCTCTGGTGCTCGGATATCCAAATCCAAATCTATTATGCTTGGTTGGAAAGAGGAACCTCCAGATTGGTTTCTCCAGTTTGGTTACTCATGGGGCGGGCTTAATAAGATTGTTAGATATGTGGGGGTTCCTTTTTCCATTTCCCCTTCCCTCAAAGACATGTCGATTTGGATTAAGGATAAAATTATCAAGAAACTCTACAATTGGGATAATAGGGTGCTATCCCTTGCTGGTAGAGTGCAGGTTTGCCAAAAAATCTTGTCACCATATAGTATTTACTATTCCTTCATTTGGATGTTCAGAAATTATCAACTTTTTCAAATCCAGAAGGCTATCAGGAGATTCCTATGGTTTGATGGAAAAGGTAATACAAAGAAACATGTTGTTAGGTGGAGTTGGTGTCACATTGATAAGAAGTTTGGTGGATTAGGTCTTAAAGACCTTAGGATTCAAGGGGTCTCCCTTGCTGCTAAATGGATTTTTTAGGCTCTTGATGGTCAGGAGCCTTGGAAAATTCTTCTAAGAAATAATATCCAATCTAGATCTCCTAAATAGGCCAAGTATTGGAAAAATCTTCCTTTTTCTAATCTGGTTGCAGGGACGTTCCCTGTCTCTGTCCAAGGCTCCCTAGTCTTTAAGTCTATTTGGAAGGCTTGGGAGCTTGTGAGGGGTTTTATCTATAACTCTAATTTTGATAGTAACAATTCTATTCACGGTGAATGCTCCATCTGGTGGAATCTACAACACAATGGAAAACCTCTTGCCTTGATGCAAGGGTGTTCTGCCAAATATTGGAACAGCCAAGGTATCAAGTGCTTTATTGATATTCTGAAGAATGACAACCTTTCCAGTTGGTAGGATATTAGGCTTAAGTTCAATCTCCCTGACTCTCACAAACATACCTACAATATGATTACTAATGCTTGTCGCCCTCTCAATCTCCCCCGTAGATGTGATGTGGATTCCCATAGATTTTTATCTTTCCACTGGGATGATGGTTCCCTCCTACATAAAATCAAAGCCAAGGATATCTATAAAGTTCTTAATAAAGATCACTGTGTTCTTTCCCATCTAAACTCCCTTTGGTATATGAATTTGGACTCTCTTGAGTGGTAGAAAATCCTTGACAAATTCTGGAAATCTCCTATTCCTCCCAAAATTTTGCACTTTAAATGGAAGCTTCTTCTTGATAGACTTCCTGTTAAGAATGAAATTGGTGATGCTAACTCTTGTACTATTTATAGGACTCTTGAAAACTTAAGGCATATCTTCTTTACTTGTCATTTTGCTAGGATTATTTGGAAGTTTTTTGGAATATCTATAACTGATCATGTCTCTATTATGGATGTTATTCTTGGAAACATATCTGGTCTTAAGAAGGATGCTAATTTATTTTGGAACATTCTCTCTTCTCACATTCTTTGGTTTATTTGGAAATGTAGAAATGAGGACAAACTCCAATATATTGGTAGATCCCTTACTTTGTTTCATTTGGACCATTCCGATCATTGTAGCTCAACTATTATACTTAGAGTTCGGAAAATCAGCTACTATGACTATATTGTTGATAATAGTGATAATATTACAAATTATCAGCTAATTAATATAAAGGATGTAAAGTATATGTTATACTAATATGATTATCAATAGTAGGTCATTCTAAGTTTTCTTCTTCAAGTATTCCATGCTGACTCATAATTACTAAAACAAAGGACAAAGTGACATCTAAAAACAATCCATAAAATAAGGACACGGTATACAATCATTAAGAGTAATATAATTATGGTTTAAGAATAAACTAAAAATCACATTGATTAATTATTTATTATTTAACAATTTAAATAGATCTAAATCTTCATTCATTAACCATTATAGAAAACATCTAGTAACAAATTATATAAAGCACATATTTGTATTTACATCAAATAATAACTTGAGAGGTTCATGCAAACCTAGTTAATGCAGTTCACTCATATAAAATCTAATCCAAATATACAAGTTTAATATCATACCTCTAGGCTCATAAACAATAGTTTGAAATACAAAAGAGTTATGTCTTAGTTTTGTTTCAATTTTTCAGTGGTTAAGACATCTAGTGGGCATACAAATCCCCAGAGTTCCCAATGTAGAAACTTGGGCTCTGATACCAAGTGTAATGCCCCGCTAGGGAACCAAGGAGAATTTAACCTAATACATTTCACTATGTTTACAAAATCATTTTTTTCTTAAGATTTTACAAATAATGATGATAAAAACACAGAAGGAATACAACCATGAGATATAAATAAGTGCATTTACACAACTCAATTACAGTTAACAATCCTCGAGGATCCCATGATGTATAATTATGTGTTACTAATCAAATATTTTAGACTAAGAATAATTACAGTTATCTCAATTGAATAACAAGTATATACAAGACAATAAGGTATACATAATGATACAACATCCTCTACACAAGTCCTAGGGTATGTCACAAAAATTAATTACAAAATATAATACAATATCTGCAGCTCTAAAGCACTAATACAAGATATAATCATGAACATCAAAAGATAGGAACAAAGAAGGCTCCAAAGAATAAAAATAAGAAGGTAACAACAACAAGTATCCTCCAACACTGCTACAGGAATGTCATAATCTCAAATGGTAAAAGAAAATACTACCACCTGGCCTTGTGGAACCAAAGGTCCACTCCCATTGTGCTAAGGAGATAAACAACAAACCCCACTCAGATAACAAAAATCAATCAAAAGAAACTAAGAAAAGGTCTTGAAGGTTTTCTAACTCAAGGGTACTACCAACTACAGATAAATAAACATCAAATAACCAACACGTACCAAACACCAAATAATACAAAATAAACCACTAGGTAATAATGAGACAACAAGGACACCCCACTAGAGGAAAATGTAGAAACTATGGAGGAGACTTAGGCTACATATTATGGGAGTGTCATTACATCAAAAACTACTTGAGTTTCCCTAGACTGGTCTCTCTAGACCCCAGACTCTCAAGCGTTTAGTAGGTTGAGCTATCCTAGACTAACCATTCTAGACATCGGGCCCTCAACATGACCCATGCAGAACTAGAATACCCTCTCATGAAGATGAGGAATTCTAATCATACCTACTCTCTAGGTATCATCTCATTACCATCCTTATCCTAAACAAGTGCTCAAGGCATAGGCGAGACACAATCTCTAATTATCTATTTAATGAACTCTCCAAATTTTAATTACTATGTTATTACTTGTTAACAAACTTACAATAGGTTACCCTGATACTGGCCACTTTGGGTCTCATACCCCTATTATAAGTCACTCCCTTAATATGCACCTATTAATCTCCCCTAAGCTTGCAAGCATAAACAACCACATATGTAACATAAAGTGAAATAATCAAATTCCATATTTTCACAAAAGATATCAGAAACACACACCGGTCCTCAAACCAAAATGTCATAACCATTCTCTCAAAGAGTTTCACATAACCATAAGGTTCCATAGAATAAGGTTGAATCCAAAAGATCAAATCAATATAACATAATAATTCAACCCTCAAGCCTCTGGTCAACTAACTCCCAAGTCAAATTAAAACCCCTAATAATCAATAAGTGTATAATAAGGTCCAACAAAAATCATTCAAATCTAAAACTTCAAACACTTACAAGAAAACATGATTCCCTTAAAAAAATCTAATTAATTTTAAAACATAACTAGTCTAACTATATTTGGATGTCTGTATAACCATGCAAGTAAACATATATAATTATAAATTTTAGTTGACTAAAACAACCATCTTGTTGACTAAAGTTCATTTGACTACAAAAGTATTCATATAAATGTCTCACACATAACTATCTATTTAAAATAAAATCTCATGCATATATACTTATTAAATAATTATTTAACTGAAATTCTCCATGCATATCAAAACAACATGCATTTAATAATAAAATAATGTTATTAATTTTCTAAAAAAATAAATGAAAACATTAATATTAAAACCCGGATGTAAAAAAAATCAAATAATTTTTTTTTTATTAACCCTTTTTTATAATAATTCTAAATTTGAAATTAATAAATAATAATAATTTTTTATTCTATTTTTTAAATCCAAAAATTAATAAATAATAAAATAATTTTGTGTACAAGGGAATGTACCTTCATAGAATTAGTATTGACAAATAAGTGAAATAAAAACTAAATTAATCATAATATAGCAATTATTCAACAAATAAGAGATCAACTAAGCATCCTATGGCTCTCTATCTAAGAGTGTTAATGAAAGCTCTCAGTAAGCTACCACTAATAATAGTCCTAGAATGAGAAAATGATAAAGATTTAAAAGTCCTTAGTTTGAATTCCCCTCTTTATGGCTTATATTATGGGAAAGTAATTTTATCTTATTTTAGGTGCTTACTTTGGAAAGTTTGGTCGGTAAGCTGACTACTTTTGAACTCTCTAATTATGATAATTTCACTGTTGGAAGCATTAGAAATGTTGAATCTGCTTTTAAGTCACAACTAGTTCTGAACAAGCCAAAGAAAGAAAAAGAAAGATGCATCAGTGAAAGTGAAAGTGATAGTGATAGTGAAAGTGACAGTGACACTTTTGATGAAGACCTAGAAGATCTAGAAGCTCTTATGGCTAGAAGACTGAGAAGGGGAAAAGGAAAGTATAAAGGTAAACTCCCTATTATATGTTTTGCATGTAATAAAGTTGGTCATATAGCTGCTAGATGTCCTGACAGGAAGGATAAAGATGATGAAAGGAAAAGAAAACACAAAGACAGAAAAGATGACAGAAGCTACCGATGGAACAAAGACTACAAGGGCAAAGGTAAGAAATCTTGTTACATTGCTGAAAAAGAGACTGACACTGATAGTGATGATTTTGAAATTGAGGTAGTCTATGTGGCAATGAAAGATGAATCTGATGAGGATGAGAAAACTGCATTGATATCCTATGTGAACAAGAATGATAAATGGATTATTGATAGTGGTTGTTCACATCACATGACTGGATAAAAAAATAAGTTTGAGACCTTACATCATTATACAGGTAAAAGTGTAAAATTTGGTAATGATGCACCATGTCCTGTTAGAGGAAAAAGTTTGATTAAACTAACTGAAAAGATATCTTGTGAAAATGCATATTGGGTTGTGTATGCACCCAAAAATAGTCGCCTAGACTTTGGGCCCCCATTTCTGCAATTTATCAAATCCCTGAATCAATATTTTCAAAAATCAACATTTTTCAAATATATCAATTTCCTTGATCAAATCATAATCAATTCAATATTTCCTAAGGTTTGAGCCTTATTTAATTTAAAAGAAGAAATTAAAAAAAAAATCTTATTTAATTAAGAGAACATGCTCTCTTTTAATTAATTAAAAATATCTTTTAATTAAATAATAAAATCATTTTATTTAATTAAAAGGAATTTCCTCCCATTTTATTTAAATAAAAAATCTCCACTTTTCTTCTTATCCTATGTTGCACAAATAAAGTATTTAATTCTTATTTATAAAGAAAAATAAAATAAAAAATAAAAGAAAAGTACTTTTTGTCTCACATGGACATAAATTAAATGCTCAATATAAAGTAAATCCTTCTAATTTTCTTATTGGAGGATATTTGTGCACAAGGATCAAGCTTCTTTTTTTCTCCATCGTTGATTAAATCTTTTGCCTCTTAATCTCCATCATCCATTGATTTTTCATTCTCTATAAAAGAAGAGCTCTCTTCCTCATTTGCACACACAATACATAGTTTAATTATTATGCTATAGGTTTTTTAAGTCATTGAAGCTTTTGGAGACATTCTTGCATCAAGTTTTGAAGATTTGGAGCATCATTGGTATTCATCTTGCATCTACATCACATCCTAGCTTGCATCATAGTTGCATCATCATGGTATCATTTCCTTTCATGTTTTGGATTAATCTCACATAGTTTAATTAGAGGGTTTGTAACTCTTTCATTTCCATTTTCATAGCTTAATTGTATCTTCATTCTCATAAGATTAATTTGCATTCTCATATAGATTTGCATAGTATTACATTCATTTGGAATCTCTCATTGTGTGGTTGACTAGCAAGATCATATGCTTCATAGCTCTAGCTAAGAGCAATTTTATAAATCTTGCAACTCCATGCATAAAGAGCTATGGATCGATTTGTGAGAGCTCATTCTTGAGTTTTCTTGCATGTAAGGATTCATAGAAGTGTGGTCGCATTTTCACCATATATTTTTGGCACCCACCATGGGGAAACCCACTTTTTACATGCTGGTTTTGATTATTTTTGGAGCTAACACTTGCTGGTTTTGATTATTTTTAGAGCTAACCCTTGTGCAGATTTGTTTGGAGATCAAAAAACCCTAGATTTGAAAGGTTTGATCATATCTCCCAAACGGCTTGGTTTTTTGGTCTAAAAATTGTTTTTTAGGTTAGAGACATATCAAAAAAGCTCCAAAAAAAATTTTAAAATTTTTGGAGGTGATTTGTATTTTTTATGATTTTTTCTTTATTTGTCATAAAAAATAGATTTTTGGAGCAAATCAGCATATTTTTTGGAAATTTTTATATTTATGGAAAGGTCTTAGAATTCTACAGGGGGTCTATTCACTGTGTTTTTAATTTAGAGATCATATCATAGATCATTTGGTTAATTTATAAAAACTAGTCTGTTTTGGTAAAATGGGCCTCTAGAGCACAAATAAAGAGATTTTTCTGAAATTTTTACATTTTTGGAAAGCTCTCTATTTTTTGACAAAGGTCTCTTTTCTACATTTTAAGTTTATGGTCCGAATTCATGTGGTAAAAATCAGATCTTGTTGACTAGGTCAAATGCAAAAAAAATAAAATTTTGTGATGGGTATGCACTTATTTTTCATTGTTCAATGCATGATATGAGTTATCATTTGGATTATTTGCTGGTTATCATTTCTCCTAACAATTGATTTTCAGATCTAACCACCCTAGGGTTTGCATAAGTTGGATATACATTGCATATCTTGTTTGCTTGTTTTCTTGTCTTGTTCATTTGAAGGTGCATGGCTTGCTTTCATAAAAAATGCTTAAAACAAATTAAAAACAGGTGAAATCTACTAAGCACGTTGCGTTGGACATGGGGTATTTTGTTACATCTCTAAAACATTTAGATCTTGGGTTTAAAATTGAACCTCTCATGTGTTTGGCTTGAGTGTTTACATGCTTTCATAGAACACATTTCAATTAATGCTCTTAAAGGGAATGAACATAGATTTTCTTTGTGTAAGTGAATGCTTGTGTTTAAACCTTAAGTAATTCTTGGTTTCAATATCAAATATCTCATTGAGTGATTGAGGGCATGGATTCATTCCTTGTTTACATAAGGAGTTAAATGCACCACTTTGTGGACTCACTCTATGTTTATTTGGAAAGTTAAATATTCCATTGTTCAACCCTTTTTCATTTGTGAGTAGTATTGATTAGCAGTCTTAGATTATTTGTGATTGATCTAAATTTCTATCTTGGGTTATTGGACTCGCTAATCCATTGGCCCCTCATTTTTGCCCTGTGGTTGAAAGATCAGCGCCACATTAAAGGGGAGGGGTCTACAGGAAAGAAGTATTAATTGCTCCACTAGGCAACCCTTTTGTGCTTTTTGGAACTCACTTATTTTCTAAGGTGTGGACTCACTTTGAGTTGATGTGAGGAGTTAAATGTTCCACTTTTGGGCTCACTTTGAGTTGATGTGAGGAGTTAAATGTTCCACTTTTGGACTCACTTTGAGTTGGTGTGAAGAGTTAAATGTTCCACTTTTTGACTCACTTTGAGTTTGTGTGAAGGGTTAAGTGTTCCACTTTTTGGACTTACTTCACATTCTCTTGAAGGGTTAAATGTTCCACTTTTGGACTCACTTCATATTATCTTAAAGGGGTAAATGTTCCACTTTTGGACTCGCTTCGTATTCACTTGAAGGGTTAAGTGTCCTACTTTTGGACTCACTTTGCATTACTTGAAGAGTTAAGTGTTCCACCTTTAGTGCTCTAAATACTTTTGATAGTGAATTACTTAGTTTTTATTTCTAGAAGGCCTGCTTGGGGACACACCACCTTAAGGGATGACCTTAACTCCTATGTTCTGGTGGAGTATAAATATCAGGAGGTGAATCCAAAGACACCTCTCTTGGGAATTGAGTTTGATATCACTTTTGGCTAAGCCTCAAAGAACTTTATACCTTTGATAAGTGAAGGAGGAGATTTGGGTTACCGTCTCCCCCTGACTGTGTGATTTTGGATTCTTCTCATCTATGGATTTGGGCCTCACGTACCTTTTGTATATCAAGGACTCCTCTTAGAAAGCCATGTATATCCTTGTAGACAGCTTGATAAGGTGTTGTTGTGTTCTAAGTGTCTGCTAAAACATTTTCAAGAACATACACAAGTAGAACCTTTAAGAAGTAGAAATACTAAGTCACTATACTTGTTTATGCACAAGGTTACTTTGCCCCTTGCTCATTGTTTGAAGACTGTTTGCTTGAACTCCCTGATTGTTGTCTTATGTGCCTATTCAATGATGAAAATCTATTGGTGTACTTATTTGATCTTTTAAAACAAACTGAGTTCCTGAGTTGAGACACCAACTTTTTACAGCTTGCTCGATTTTCTATCCTGTCATTAGAGACCTATTTTGACTTTAAATCTCTAGTTTTTTCCCTCTAGGAATAGCATCAATTGGTTTACAAGGCCACTTTGGAAATAGTTGTCAAGTTAGAAGGTTATTCTTGGTGAGAAAGCTTATCTCTAGAATTGTTAGCTACATTCTTGGAGAATTTTAGTGCTCTTATTGTCCAAATCACTTTCATTTAATCAATTTCAATTATATTTTGGCCTAGTCCAACCTCCTGATTCAAAAGTGCTAGGGTATTCACCCTTTGTTGGAAGCACCTCTTTGACAGTGTTGGTAAAGCCCCTTTTTCTATCTTTTCATTTCATTTTGGACAATAGAGAACTTTGATTATCCTAGTTTGGTGTTGACACTTTGCGAGGTCACCTTATCATCAAGAATCTCTTTTCTTTCATGTCAGTTACAACAAGGTACCAAGTCAATCAAGGAAAGTGACCCCCTGTTGTCTTTAGCCAGTTACCACCAGTTAAGACGCGTCAACAATGTAGGGTCAAGGAACCCCTCTTTGATCAATCCCCTAGAAGTCAACAAGAGGTTGAGACTAATCCTTGTGAGGAAGGAACACCTAAAACACACTATTCATCAGGCACCAACATGAGTTTTTCTACTATCAAACATTCAAGAGAGGCTATCAACCAAAATCTTCAAGATATGTTTTCAAGTTTTAGAGATGATAGCCACATACCCGGTGGATTCAGATGAGTCAATAGTCCACTAGGGTCACCTTTAATTAACACAAGATATTTGGATGCTCAATAAAGACAAGCAAGACATTGTAGGCATAGTCCTTCAGAAATAGGATCTCAACATTCTGAGGATGAGATAGAATATCATGTCAATGCAGCCAACTTATTTAACAAATCAGGGCCTTCATCTCCTAAGGATGATCCTAGACATACAGATGCAAGGTTGAGAGCTATTGAGAGAGATAAGAAAGCTTACAAAGATGAACAAGCTGCTGGAAAAGAGAAACTTAGGCGGTTAGAAGAAGAAAATGCATTGTTGGAATTAAAGAAAAAAGCCTTACAAAAAGAAGAGGATAGGCTCTATGCACAACAATTACAAAGTTAATTAAATGGAAGGGGAACTAATAGTGGGACCAACTCTTCCCCATCAACCCCATCACAAAGTCCAAAGACTAGGAGAAGGTCTAGGACACCCTCAAGATCCCCGAGTCCAAGGGGAAGAAGAGTTGCAAGATATGATCACCATAGGAGAAGTCCACCTCCTAGACTTTCTAGACAACCCTCCCAACAAGTACACCATAGTTCACAACAAGGAGGGAGATATGTTAATTTGGACACCATGGACTTTATGGCTATACAACAAGAGCCATCTTTCCAAGCCTATGTTGAAAAATATGTGGAACAAAACAAAGACCAATTCTTGGAAAGTCTACTTAACAAAGGTGCCAAAGTCCCCTTTGATTTTGATGTGGACAGGAAGGTGAAGAAACAAGAACCATCCACCCATGAAGTGATCAAACAATTGCAAAGAGATATGGACAACATGAAGGCTCCCAAAAGTACATTCAACTTGGATTCTATTTGTCCCAATCCTATTGACAAGAGTGTTGTAATGATTGATTTTCCTAAGAAAGTGGGGTTTCCCACATATGAAAAATATGATGGCATTGGTGATCCCCATGATCACATTAGGCAATTCTACATCATGAGTTTCTCTTTCCACCATGAGGATTCATATTTAATAAGATTATTCCCTAGAAGCCTCAAGGGACAAGCAATGGAGTGGTTCACCAATCTCACTCCCCCAATCAAAATATTTAAAGAGATTTTGGAAAGGTTTGTACAACATTTTGCCTATAATTTGACATGATCTATCACAATGCTTGATTTGTGTAAACTTAAGAAAAATCAAGGAGAGCCAGTTGTTGCATTTTTGCAAAGATGGAGGCGCTTATGCGCAAAATATCCAAGAACTATTCCAGAGGAGGAGCGAATTGATATTATTGTGAGAAATTTGGTCCGTGAACTAAGGTATGAAGTTAGGAAGATCCCTTTCAACTCATTTGACACCATGGTTGAAGTCTCTTGTCGTATTGAAGATGTCTTAAAAGAACAAGGAATTTTGGCAAAATCAACAAATAATAACAATAGCCAAAACAACAACAGTAATAATGGAAATAGGGACAAGAAAAATTATTGGAATAAGAATAAACAAGTGGTCAATGATGGTGTTGTTGACTCATCCCAACCTAAGAATGAATTCCTTAATCTTTCCAAAGCGGTTCAAGCCATGAAGTTACAAGTCTCCTCAGAACAACAAGGTAGTAAGCCAAAGTATCAAGGAAGGTCAAAAATAGAGAAAAGGTAATTTACAAAACTTGGGGATTCTTATGTGGATATCTTTAAGACACTCCTTGCTCATAATCTGGTGCAACCTCAAGACCCTTCCAATTTCCACATTCCAAAGACTAAACCATACTGGTGGAATGAAAAGGCCTATTGTATTTACCACAATGGAATCGGACATGACATTGAAAATTGCTTTAAGCTTAAACACCTTGTCCAAGACCTCATTGAGAGTGGTGACTTGCAAGTAGATGGTTTAACCTCAAATTATGATCACAAAGCTTTTAAAGAACCCTTGCAAAAGTATGAGAAAGGAGAAGTTTCCACCAACAACAACAATAAGAATGGCAAGGCAGCAGTCAACTACACATATCCTAAAGCTGATAATGTGATCAGTATGCTTGAGGTGGTTGAGGAAAATATCAATATGATGAGGAAAAAGAATGATTGTGAGGATAACTTAAGAAAAATGCCTAATGAAGGACCCATAGTTGTGTTAAGAGGACCTAATTCACATAGGGAGTCTCAGTCTCTTCACGCCATTACTAGAAGTCAAGCTGGTCAAATTCCTATTGTCATTAGAGGTCCTAATTCTAGCAAGCCTAGGTAGTCTTCCTCTAAGCAAGCTCCTTCTAAATCTATTGTTGTTCCCAAGCTCAATTACAACCTTGTCGATTAACTTCAATGTACACCAGCTTAGATTTCTATATTTGAACTCTTGGAATTATCCCCAAGACACAAGCGTGTCCTCAAGGATGCTTTGCGAGTAGCCAGTGTCCCCAAAAACTTAGATGTGGATCAATTCCAGAACATGGTCAACCATTTGGCTAGCCCTCATTTCCTCACTTTTTCAGAAGAAGATGAAAAATCCATAAGTCACCCACATAACTTGGCCTTACACATAGAAGTCATGATTCATAAAACCCATGTTAGGCACGTGTTGATAGATGGGGGTGTGGGGTTAAACATTTGTACTATCAGTTTGTTGAAGGCTTTAGGATATTCCGAAGAGGTTATTGACACAAGGAAAAAGATCACAATCAAAGTGTATGATGAAGCAGAAAGGAGTTCTAAAGGATTAGTAGTTTTACCAATTCGTATTGGTCCAGTGGAAAAGGATATTTTAATTCAAATTGTTGATGTTGGACCTTTAGCCTACAACATTTTTCTAGGCAGGCCATGGATTCATGAGATGCAAGCGGTTCCATCAACATATCACCAGTGTGTCAAGTTTCCTCATAATGGTGTAGAAATTTGCATACTTGGGGATAGCACTTTATTAGTGAATAACATTTCCATAGGATCACATGTACATTTGAATAGGGAAGCTGATAGTTATAATGTCTCACTTGATCAATGTAAGGGTAAATTTAAGACCTTAGACCTTGGCATGGGAGATTACAAGATTGATTCTTTTACAAAGTTTCCAATCTCACCTAGGTCTTATGGGAAGCCTTCACCAGATATGAAGCCCTCTTCATGAGCCATGACACTATTTGGAAAGTTTGTTGAGTCTTCAGTTCCTATTTAGGAAGAGAAAGAGGAAGTTTCAGTCAGAGATTGGATTTATCATGAGGAAAAATATCAACACAATGAAAATTTTTCTCCTTCACCTAAAGCTTATGGGAGAGGGTACACATTAGTGAAAAACATGGGATATCTATGACATGGTCCCCTTAGTCACAGATTGGATGCTAGGGCTGAACCTTTAGATCATGCACTTTTTGCACGAAGGGATAAATCAACAAAGGGTTTTGGCTTTGAAAGTGAGAAACTAAAAGATGCTATTGTCCTAGTTGTGATGGACAATGATTTTGATTCTAAATACACACCTGATTTAACTAATCAGCAAGATATGATAGAAGATTGGGTGCTATCAACTGATCTCCTTTGGGGAGATTCTCAAAATTTGATAGTTAATATTCCTCCTATCCTAGCTGTGACGGATAGTGACTACATGAATGCCAAGTTAACCATGGAAAGTGTCACCACCTTAGCTACAATAGGTGGTACCAATTTGGATACTTTTTTGGTTCAACAAATTGCTCAAGAAGGGGAGATCCTCCCCAACCTTGAGGCTTCTACATCACAAGGCCCCAATATTGATTCAGAGATAGATTCACATGAGTTCGAATGGGACTCACTTTCAGATGCAACAATAGACTTGGATATCGATGTTATTCAAGCTTATAACACCCAACCTGACATAGTTGATGAGCCAAGTGTAGGGCTAGAGGACTGGACTCCTCAAATCGCCTTAGTGGACGATACTTCGTTAGGTAGGACAAACCCTGATTTAGGTACTTTAGATGGGAACTTGATAAATTCTGAATATATGGTCACCAAAAATGATACCCAGCACATCCACAATGTTGAACCAGTCATTGACCTACCCCTTGTCAATCACCATTTGATTGATTGGTCTCAAATCTCACAAGAGCCACAACTGTTGACCTTTCAAAATGATTATGAGATCGCATGTTACCTTAATGATATTGAACCAGTAGTGTCTTCCACTAGTGAGCCAACTACGAGCATGACTGAGCCTGATATTAAGTACCTCAGTCTTAAAATAAAAGAGAAAAAGAAAAAGAATAGGTGTTCTGATGGCAAAAACCACTTTGTGGCGGTATCAGAACCAAAAATAGTAAAAAGAAATGACGTATATGAGGGTAAAAACCTCTTTGAGGTGCCCAAGGATGGGGTACTTAATAACTTGCCCATTTATTTTTAGGACAGATCATCAGTGTTGATTGAGCCAACAAAACCAGTTAATTTGAACATAGAAGAAGCTCCTCAAATAGTTCATCTTTATCAGTCTTTATCAGAAGAGGAAACCAAGGCATATATACAATTCCTACAAAAGAAGAAAGTCAATTTTGCATGGACTTATTCAGACATGCCAGGGCTTGACACTAATCTAATAATGCATCACTTATCCATAGCTCCAGGGATCAAACCAGTGAAATAAAGATTAAGAAAAATGCATCCACATGTAGCTCTCCTCGTCAAAAAAGAATTAGAAAAACTTTTGAGAGCTTGATTTATCAGAGCCATCGATTATGCAAAATGGATTTCAAACATAGTACCAGTTTCCAAGCATGATGGATCCATTCAAGTTTGTACAGATTTTAGAGATTTAAACAAGGCATGCCCTAAGGATGACTTTCCACTTCCAAACATTGACATGATAGTGGACATGATAGCCGGCTATGAAATATATTCTCTAATGGATGGTTTCTCAGGATATAATCAAATTAAAATAGCTCCTGAAGACCAAGAGAAAACAACGTTCACATGTGCATGGGGAACCTATTGTTGGAACGTCATGCCATTTGGGTTAAAGAATGCAGGGGCTACATACCAAAGAGCTATGACCACTATTTTTCACGATATGATGCACAAGAACATGGAAGATTATGTGGATGATACCCTGGCAAAATCAAGAAAAAGGGATACACACCTTACCGATTTGGAAGTAATTCTAGATCGCATGGAACAATTTCAACTCAAATTGAATCCAAAGAAGTGTGCATTTGGTGTCACCTCAGGAAAACTTTTAGGATTTATAATATCAGCAAAAGGTATAGAGGTTGATCCCGAAAAGGTCCAAGCAATTTTAGATATGCTACCTCCAAGAAACATTAGTCAGATGAGAAGTCTTCAGGGACGTCTTCAATCAATTAGGAGGTTTATTTCTCAGCTTGTAGATAGAGCACAACCCTTTAATAAGACACTCCATAAGGGTTCTTCTTGTGTTTGGAATGAGGATTGTCAAAAGAGCCTTGATCAAATTAAACAGTACTTGGCTAATCCTCCAATTTTGATGCCTCCTATTCCAGGGAAGCCTTTGATTCTATACATTTCAGCTACAGACACTTCCTTGGGGGCATTGTTGGCTTAGTTAGATGAAAATGGGAAAGAAAGGGCCGTATACTACATAAGTCATACTCTTGTATCCTATGAAGTCAATTATAACAATATTGAAAAGTCTTGCTTAGCTATGGTGTTTGCTTCTCAAAAGTTGTGGCATTACATGCTAGCTCATACTACACACTTGATTGCTAAAATTGATCCTCTAAAGTACTTACTTAGTAAGGCTGCTCTCACGGGTAGGCTCGCTAAGTGGATGATGGTATTATCAGAATTTGACATAGAGTACATTGAAAGGAAGGCCATAAAGGGGCAGGCTATTGCAAACCAACTTGCTAATTTTCCAGTTAAGGATAGCATGCCTATACAAGTGGAATTCCCAGATGAACATATACTACATATCACAGCTCGCACCTGGAAAATGTTCTTTGATGGCTCCAATATGGAAAATGGGTCAGGTGCGGGAATATTGTTTGTTTCTCCACATGGATACACTATACCAAAGTCATACAAACTACTTTTTCCATGTACAAACAATATCGCAGTATATGAAGCATTAACCAATGGATTGAAACTAGCTATAGAATGGAATATAACTGAGTTGCATGTTTTTGGGGATTCATAATTAATAATCAATCAAGTCAATGAAGAGTATCAAACTAAAGATGACAATTTAATACCCTATAAGAAGATGGCTGATTCTTTGAGATGCTATTTCACTTTTGTCACATTTCAGAAAATCCCTAGGATAGACAACAAAGTTGTAGATGCTATGGCTACATTAGCTTCACTTTTGCAATTGGAGCAGCATGAGTCCCGATTTGAGTTCCTAGTGGAAGAACTACATTACCCTATTTTTTATTCACCTGAAAGCCAAGTCATTTGTACCCTTGTCACACATGAGTCCTCTCGATATGGTGCTATCTATTCATATCTCCATGATGGCATCATCCTTGATACTTTCAATCGATCTGAACGTAGAAACCTAATTCAAAATTCCTCTCACCATACCCTCATTTCTGGTGATCTATATAGGAGGGGTTTTGATGGGACGCTTCTTAGGTGCTTGGAAAAGGAGGAATCTGACCAAGCATTAGTTGACATTCACAAGGGCATTTGTGGTGGACATTCTAACGGTCTTTCCATGGCCCATCGATTGCTTAGGGCGGGGTATTACTGGCCCACAATGCAAGTAGATGTAGTAGCTTTTTCTAAGTCTTACGAGAAATGTCAAAAATATGGCAACTTGATTCATGCTCTAGGTAGGGAGCTAATTCCTTCTATCTCACATTGGCCATTTCAGTAATGGGCCTTTGACCTTGTTGGGAAAATTCACCCCAACTCATCAGGTGGACATAAGTTTATCATCACGGCTACTGATTATTTCACAAAATGGGTAGAGGCAGTCCCTCTTTCTGTTGCCTCAGGCAAAACAATTTCACTCTTTATCCTGAATCATATTATTTGCCGATTTGGAGTGCCTTTTGAGATTATTACTAATAATGGAGGACAATTCAAGAACAAGGACCTAAAGCATTTATGCAAAAAGTTTAAAATCAAGCAACATTGGTCCTCCATCTACTTCCCACAAGGAAATGGACAAGAAGAAGCCACTAATAAAACCATTCTTAAGATTCTGCATAGGAAAGTGCACAAGAATGGTAGGGATTGGCACTTGCAAATCAATCTAGCACTATGGGCTTATAGAACTAGCATTCGCACACCTACAGGTGCTACTCCTTTTGCACTCACCTATGGCGCTGAAGCAGTGTTACCTTTAGAAGTAGAGATCCCTTCACTTAGAGTCTCACTCAAAGGTTTGATTACAGATGAGGATTACCATGCCATGAGGTTACAAGAACTAGAACTTCTAGATGAGAAGTGTAAGGCTTCCTTTGATCACATGAGAGTATATCAGTGTCCAAAGCATTCAACAAGAAGGTTCACCTTAGAGAATTTCAGATAGGTGATCTTGTTTTGCGAGAGAATCCTAAGAATCAGCAGAACAGAGAACAAAAGGGCAAGTTCGAACCCAATTGGCTTGGACCATACATTATTACAGCAGCTTTTGGTACAGGTGCACATTTACTGTCAAATGAAGATGGAGAATAGCTCCTTGAGCCCATCAACATTTTGCACCTAAAGAAGTTCTATCCTTGATGCCCATTTTTGTCTGGGGGCATCCTTTGTACATATTTTATTGATCCTGAAAAAATACGAAAAAAAATTTATATATGATGTTGAAAAAATCCTAAAAAGCATATACAGTCCTGGAAAAATACAAAAAAAAAAAAATTCAAAAATTCAAAAAAAAAATAGAAAAAGTGCCTTGGTGAAAACCTGGAAACAGGCGCACTAGTAGCAAAAAATACAAAAAATAAAAAAATAAAAAAATTGCAATAAAGCCAAGTGGTGAAAACCTAGAAACAAGTGCTACTTGAGGCCTTTGCACTCCTATTTGTTAGCATGCATCCTTGACACTGAACCTTTCTCTGTCATGCCTTGACCTTATTTGACTTGGTCTGGAATTGGTCTTTGTCTTTGTCTAAGGGGCATACCTGTTAGCATAGGTCTTTTAGGTGCGTTTGTCTCTTGGGGCATTTCACAACAGGTATTTTTCAACACCACCCCAATAGTGTTTTTCAACACTACCTTTGCATTGAGTGTTTCTTAACACTTATCAGATGTCTAACCCTACAGTCTAGTATGATGTGATATTTCTCATTTGCAGATGTGATAACCAGAGTCTGACTCTATGACCAACACATATGCACTTAAACAATCAACTTGTTGAGATATGATGACTTTATTTTTCTTTGTGTGCTATCTATGAGGATTTCTTTGATGAGTGGTCTCTCCCTAAGAAGTTTTTGATGATGCATAGCTAGAAGACTGAGGGCATGAGAACATGTTTTATTTCTTTATCTGCTTGTGGGTATATTTTGTTGATCCTAACTATCATGAGCATTTATGTTGGTCTTACTTGACACTATGGATTGACAAGGTATTATCCTTGACTGTTATGCGAGTGCATGTTTCTAGTTATCTTGACTTTCATGTGTCTTGATACAAACATAATCTCACCATATCAAACTTAGGTAATCTCACTGCACTAGTCATCTTGACCTATATGTCTTTGATGCCTAGGTGAGATTTTCACATTTCTATCTGATAAAGATCATATTCATCTCCACATGGTTATGCTAGTGTGCATTGTATGATCTTATGACGCTACCTAATGCTCGATGATGATAATTAGATGTCTATAAGCATTGTGACCTTGCAAGTCAACCACTTTCATAGTAGCTTGCATTCTTAGGTTCATGTTAGTCTAGTTTTGCATCTTGCATATGAAGAGAGCTCTTCTTTTTATCATCTACGGACTAGTTGGTCAATTGTGCTCATTTTCTGATTCTTCTTGATCATATCTTTCATTTTTGGTCTTTCATGTCACATCATTTTCTATCCATTTCGGACTCGAAACTGAAATCCAAGTCGTGTTGACTGACCATTTGAGGCATAATTTTTTGATCTTTGATGGAATTTCTTCCTTTCCATGTCTTTCAAACTTCTAGCCTTTCATTCACCCCTTTCGCTTCCTCTCTCTGAGGTTTGACTTAATCTTTATCCTATATCTTTCCCAGTCAAACCTATTCAACCTGGGGCATATCTTCACTATTTGATGGTTATCTTATCATGCTCTATCCTTTGATTATGATTCATTATGATTTGATCAAATCTTTTATCAATTCATTGTTCTCCTCTATCTGATTTTGATTTCGACTCCGAGGGGGCAGTATTTATGGGATTCTCATCTTTGATTTCCTTGATTCTCTTGATTCAGACATCTTTTTGTGAGTTTTTGCTCAAGCTTGAGATTCTTATCTCTTATTTTGGATATGATCCCGAATCGACCTCATGTCCAGAATCCTTTGTCTATGTTTGTCTGGATGTGATCCCGAATCGACCTCATACCTGAGTTATTTTGTGATCCCAGATCGATCTCACATTTTAACTTCATTCTTTGACTACATGTGTTCCCAAATTGATCACACATTAGTCAAAGAGGGGCAAATGTATGCACCCAAAAATGGTCACCTAGACTTTGGGCCCCCATTTCTGTAATTTATCAAATCCCTGAATCAATATTTTCAAAAATCAACATTTTTCAAATATATCAATTTCCTTGATCAAATCATAATCAATTCAATATTTCCTAAGGTTTGAGCCTTATTTAATTTAAAAGAAGAAATAAAAATAAAAATCTCATTTAATTAAGAGAACATGCTCTCTTTTAATTAATTAAAAATCTCTTTTAATTAAATAATAAAATCATTTTATTTAATTAAAAGGAATTTCCTCCCCTTTTATTTAAATAAAAAATCTCCACTTTTCTTCTTATCCTATGTTGCACAAATAAAGCATTTAATTCTTATTTATAAAGAAAAATAAAATAAAAAATAAAAGAGAAGTACTTTTTGTCTCACATGGACATAAATTAAATGCTCAACATAAAGTAAATGCTTCTAATTTTCTTATTGGAGGATATTTGTGCACAAGGATCAAGCTTCTTTTTTTCTCCATCGTTGATTAAATCTTTTGCCTCTTAATCTCCATCGTCCATTGATTTTTCATTCTCTATAAAAGAAGAGCTCTCTTCCTCATTTGCACACACAATACATAGTTTAATTATTATGCTACAGGTTTTCTAAGTCATTGAAGCTTTTGGAGACATTCTTGCATCAAGTTTTGAAGATTTGGAGCATCGTTGGCATTCATCTTGCATCTACATCACATCCTAGCTTGCATCATAGTTGCATCATCATGGTATCATTTCCTTTCATGTTTTGGATTAATCTCACATAGTTTAATTAGAGGGTTTGTAACTCTTTCATTTCCATTTTCATAGCTTAATTGTATCTTCATTCTCATAAGATTAATTTGCATTCTCATATAGATTTGCATAGCATTGCATTCATTTGGAATCTCTCATTGTGTGGTTGACTAGCAAGGTGATATGCTTCATAGCTCTAGCTGAGAGCAATTTTACAAATCTTGCAACTCCATGCATAAAGAGCTATGGATCGATTTGTGAGAGCTCATTCTTGAGTTTTCTTGCATGTAAGGATTCATAGAAGTGTGGTCACATTTTCACCATACAAGTTGAAGGTCTTAGTTACAATCTGTTAAGTGTTGCTCAACTTAACAAAACTGGTTACCGAGTGGAATTTCAACACAAGCAAGCTAAAATATTTAATGCTACTGGAGAACTAATTGGAAGTGGAGATTAGAATAGAGGTAATTTATTCTATCTTGACCTATCTGAAGAAACATGTTTAATTGCACAACTTGATGATATTTGGTTATGGCATAAAAGGTTGTGTCATGTTAACTTTGACAATTTGGTAGAGATAAGTAAGAAGAAAAGGGTAAGAGGTCTACCTAGATTGAAGAAACCTGAGAATGTGATGTGCAAGGAATGCCACTTAGGAAAAATGACAAAGTCAAGTTTCAAGAGAAAATCCTTTACTTCTGAAAGCATTTTAGATTTGGTTCATACTGACCTTTGTGAACCCATGGGTGTACAAAGTTACTGTGGTGCTAGATACTTTATCTTATTTGTTGATGATCATACTAGGATGATGTATGTGATGTTTCTAAAAGAAAAATCTAAATATTTTCAATTCTTTAAGTGGTATTTGGCTAAGGTTGAAAAGGAGACAAGTAGGAACCTGAAATGTCTTAGATCTGACCGAGGTGGAGAATTTACATCAAATGAATTTAATCTATTTTGCAATGATAGAGGAACATTCAGACCATCAACACATCATTCAACCATTCAATCTATTCTGAGGTCAAGTGTTGGCTTACTCTAGTTAAGTGATTGACTTAAAAAGGAGTTTCTATCTATAATAATTTAAAATGATATTAATTAACTCATTAGGTAATACCTAATCTTAGCCCGTAATGATGAGAATTTTACTAAAATGTAATTTTACAACGTTTGTAAAGCTTGAAATAATTTTTGGAAATATTTCACTCTTTTTGTTTCTTTCAGATTTAGCTCTCTGAAGAGAATGTAAACATTCATGTAACGGCTAAATATCTTTCTCTTTATTTTTTCTAAGTGTCTTTTTTTCCCATTGCTACCAGTGATTCTCACAAATTTTTTAAACCCTAGATTTTTTCTTTTTATCATGATGGCCAATGGAAAAGGACCCGATGATGAGCGATCTTCATCTCACAACAAACATGCAACTCATAGTTCTTCATTTGTTGCATGTTCTGCTAATGTCCCCATCGCTCATCACACCAGATCTCAAGCTTTACCATCTCGGTCTTCTTCTCCAGACTCTTCTGGTTTGGAAGCCCCTGAAGCAAATCCTTATGTCTTGGTATAGCTTCATCGTGCTATTCAGGCCCTCACCGTAGAGCTTGTACATGATAGACAAGCCAATTAGGTTCTCCGTCATGATCTGGATTCCAATATGGATGATCTCTGTGCCAGGATTGAGCATCTCCAATTTGGACTCCCTCATCCTAATACTGAAGCTTGGTGTGAACCTCCTATTGCTCCTGAAAAAGAAGCTCATGTTGCTCCTATTCTAGAACCTCAACCCAAAGTTCCCCCCAATTATGAGATTCCTTCCAGCTCTCATGCGGCCACTGCTGATGAACCTGATCATTGTCAAATGTTTCCTACTACCATCTCTTCTCTGGTTCAGACCACCTTCAAGGACTTTAAAAGATGACACCTTCAAGCTGATCATTCTACTGAGTTTCTTCGCAAACTCAAAATCTTCAAAGATTCAGGTTCCTTACCCAAGAATCTTCAGGTTAAGCCTCCGAAGATTTCTATTTATGATCCTGAAGGAAATTCCCTCCTTGCATCTGAACTTGATTCTATCCAAGCTAATACGAATCAAATATTTTTGGCTACTTACATTTTTGCCATGGAAATTACTACCAAAAATCATGGCAAAGCCATCGACGATTTGGTTTTTGGGTTCTCTGCTTCTCTCGATTCTTCTATTGAATCCATCAAGAAGCAACCCTTTATGGGCTCTTTTTCTATCCCTTCTGACTCTTGGCTATCTTTTGCCAAAGATCTTTTTGAATCTGACTGCAATAATTTTTTTTTGGACAAAATTCGTAAGAAGAATGCTCGTGACGCCGCTGCTACCTCCAGGCAAGATGCCCATTATGCCGCCATGATAGAAGCTGACCAGATTCCAATTGAAAAGTCTATTGCTGAACTTATCAATGATAAGCTTAGCCCAAAATTTGGAAGTCTTTAGAGCAGATTAAAGAGCTTCACTCAGAAAAAGAATCCATTTCTCTTTGTCGAACAGAATTTGTATGTTCTAGAGAATCAGCCTGTACAATTTGTACCTACATAGAAGCAATCTACACAGAAGCAATCTACAGAGAAGAATTCTAGACCCAAAAACCAGTCAAAAAATGGGATGCATTTTGGGAGCAATTTCCAGAAGAACACCTCCAGTGCCTCTGGTCGGCGATGCTCAAAATCCCCATCCGTCCAGAATGTGGACCACTCTATCAAATTTGCAGAACCACTTACATCCTCAGCTCCAAAGGCTCCAAAGCATGCTCGTGGTCATGCTTGCAATCGCAATCGCAGCCAAAGCTAGTCAGAGTACCAGTCAGACCCACTGCGTCACTCAAGGCACCCATGATTCTTCTTAAGTTTTTGGGGAGCAGTCATTGATAAGGCCCGCTTTGCTCTCATCTTGTTTTCCAAAAAGCAACCCCCTTATGTTGAGAATCGGATCTGTAATTTGGTGATCCATAATCTCTCCTCATGGCTGCTCTCTTACAATGAGAGAAAAGTTCTTAGGTTTGGACTTAAGTTCATTTCTCAACCTCCTCTGATGGCTGCTTATGAGATCAAGTACGAGTTTCATGCTCTCAGCAGAAAATTCCAGCTTACCACCTTCTTCAGCCCTAAATGTGATACTCTTGCTCCTGCTACTGGTTCCCTTCTTCCTTTCTCTGGCATGTTTCTATTCATCTTTAAATCTTCCAATGCTTTTTGGAATCCTCCTAAGAATAATTTTGAGCTTGATGGCATCCTACGAAAGGGAGAACAAATTTTTCTATGTCAGATTCAGTCTTCTAACTTCAAGATTCGGCCCCTGCTTCCTGCTCGGCTTCTCAAGGCTTTAAAGACTCTTCACAAAGATCGTTCTATCATCATTAAACCTACCGATAAAAATCTAGGAATGGTCATCCTGGATGTTTCTTGGTACAAAGGTGAAGGTCTCTGCAAACTTTCTAATTCTTCTATTTATTCTTCTATCTCTATCATTCCTTGGGGAAGTATGCACAAATTGCTTTCAGATATCATCAAGGATTTTTCCTTTTTTCTGAAAAAAATTGCCAAGTTTCTCTTGTAGATACCCATCTCTAAAGCCAGCCCTTGTGCCTTTTACCTCTTACCCAAGATCCATAAACTGATATTAGTAGGATGGCCTATCTACTCTTACACTAGTTACTTTCTTGAAACAACCTTGAAACTTTAGCATTACCTCCTCCTCCCTATTTTGTTAAGTCAGAATAATCATCTTAAGGATTCCCTATCACTACTTCGTGACCTACAAACCCTCAACCTTCCTCGTGACTACCTTCTTTTCAGCTTATTTTCATGTTCACAATTTGGATACTCACCTAATCACCTTGATCATGCATCTTGCTGAGTTAGTTCTGCACTACCATTTCCTAGAATTTGATGGTTGTTCCTATCAATAGATTAGAGGAACCGCTATGGGAAGCAATTTTGCTATTGTTTACGCTTGTTTGTTTCTCTGTCACCTTGAAGAACATCTGGTTTCTCTTGTGGATATCTCTCCTTTGTTCTTCTTCAAGCAGTATATAGATGATGCTTTTGGTGTTTGGTCTAGATCTCTGGAGTCTTTGTATGACTATTTTGCTGCTTATCAAAGTGTTTTTCTAGAAATTAAGATCAGTCCATGTGTTTGTAGTTCTTCTGCCGTGCTGCTGGATATCACCTTCTTCAAAGGTCCTAATTTTTGTACCATTGGTATTCTTTCTACCCAGTGTTTTTAGAAAAAGCTTAATGCTTATCAGTACATTTCATACACATCTTGGCACCCTCATCACCAGAAAAAATCTTTTGTCATCAACAAGCTTCAGCATTACCTGATTACGGAATCAGATCCTTCTGGTTTCATTCAGTTAAAAAAGCTCCTCTTTTAGAGACTTCATGCTTGTGGCTACCCCAGAAAGTTTCTACTGCATTATTTCAAAAAAGTTGTTCTAAAGGACAAGTCAATGCTTCTACATAATATCTTTGCTCCAAAGATCAGAAAGAGGACCCCCCTAGTTTTCAAACTTGATTTTAGTCATTCGACTAAAGCGATGAACCTGGGGGCAACCCTAAACCCTACACTTCATTAGCTTTTCCAACAAGTTCCCACGCTTCATCATATTCCTGCACCATGAATTTTTTAGCGAAATCCTATGTGACTTGGTTCCTTCCTTATTCACAGTAGATTTCTTTCTTAATTTTGTATCTTCTTTACTACTCACTCTTCATATTCTTATGTTGTACTTCTCAGCTCCTCGTGCACACAAAATGATGTTGTTAAGCGCGCTCAGGCTAGAGCACTATTGGGATGGGTGACCTCCCAGGGGTAATTCTAGAATTGAGCTGACTCATTAGAGTCTTCTCATTCTATAATTACTATAGTGTAGAAGATTTCAAAAAAAAATTCTAAAGTTTGAAATATTTTTTGGAAATATTTCACTCTTTTTGTTTCTTTCAGATTTAGCTCTCCGAAGAGAATGTAAATGGTCATGTAACGACCACTTTTCCAATGGTCATGTAATGACCTCTTTTGGAAAGATTACAGTAACAGCTTCGTGCCTTTATATTCTCCTCTTTGCATGTAAGTTTTTCCTGAGTTCAACTGATGAGCCTTCAATACACGAAAATAGTTTTGAATAACTCAATAAAGATTTCATGTCCTTCTGCTAAATCTGTTTCTCTTTATATTTTCTAAGTGTCTTTTTTTTCCATTGCTACCAGTGATTCTCACAAATTTTTTAAAGCCCAAAGTTTTTTAAACCCAAAATTTTTTAAACCCAAAATTTTTTAAACCCTAAAATTCCTTACACCCAAAATTTTTTAAACACAAAATTTTCTAAACCCTAAACACCAAACCCTAAAGCCTAAAAATCTAAACCCTAAAATCCTAAACCCTAAACCTCAAACCCCAAACCCTAAAACCCTAAAACCCAAAACCTAAACCCTAAAACCCAAACCCCAAACCCCAAACCCTAAACCCTAAACCCTTAAACCCTAAAGCCCTAAACCTGAACCCCTAAACCCTAAACCCCTAAACCCTAAACCCTAAAACCCTAAACCCTTAAACCCTAGACCCCTAAACCTAAAACCCTAAAACACTAAACCCTAAAACCCAAAACCCAAAAACCCTCAACCCTCAACCCTAAAACCCTCAACCCTCAACCCTCAACCCTCAACCCTTAAACCCTTAAACCCTAAACCCTTAACTCTAAACCCTTAAACACTTAAACCCAAAACCCACAACCCCAACCCTAAACCCCTAAACACTAAACCACTAACCCTAAACACTAAAACCAAAACCTTAAACCCTAAAACCCTAAACCCAAAATCCCTAAACCCCTACAACCCTAAACCCTAAACCCTCAACCCTCAACCCTCAACCTAAACACTCAAACCTAAACCCTAAACCCTTAAACCACTAAACCCCAAACCCAAAACCTTCAAACCCTAAACCTAAAACCCTAAACTTGAAACCTAAAAATTGAAAACCCTAAACCCTAATACCCTAAACCCTAAACCCTAAACCAAAAACCCAAACCCAAAACCCTATCCCCTAACCCCTAAACCCTAAACCCCAAACCCCAAACCCTTAAACCCTAAAATTGAACCCTAAACCCTAAACCCCTAAAACCCTTAACCCTTAACCCTTAACCCTTAACCCTTAACCCTTAACCCTAAACCCCTAAACCCCAAACCCCAAACCCTTACCCCTAAACCCTAAACCCTAAACCTGCCCGGTCTGCCCTTGGCTCCTCTCTAACTCGGTCTTCCTCCAGACTTCTCCAGGCTGTTGTGGCATTCTTTGTTGGCACCTTTTCTTTGGCCCCTGCCGGACCTCTCTTCTTTGCCGCAACACACTTTCTCAGGTCCAAACTGTCACCGTTTCTTGTGACCCCTCTCAGCTCAAGTCCTTGTTGTGTGGATTTTCTCTCCACATTGGCCTCTTATTGGCCCCTGTCGTGTTCTTCTTTTTCCATTATGTGCATTCACACCCTGGCGGGTTCCTCTATTGTTTACCGCTTAGTTGCGGTCTTCCTTCTCACAGCTACTGTCACCATTGGCCCACAGTAGACCCTTCAGCTTTATGCTCTACGCTGCCAATAGTCTTCTGCAACCTCTTAGGTTTGCTATATTGGCTCAGCCTGCCATTGGCCCTCATCTTCAACACTGGTGCCCTCTATTTTTTGTTCCACACTGCCACCATTTTCCTCCAGTGCTACTGCATTTTCTCTTCTACCATTTTTTGGTGCTCAATTTCTCTGTCGAGCTCAATCTTAGTTGTCGGGACTTTTTTCCTGCTGCGACCCTTCCATTTTGCCTCGGGCCCTTTCCACGCTGGCTTCTTTCTCCACGCTAGTACCCTACAACATTGGCTTTACCACATTTTTGTTGGCCTGTCCTTCTCTACCATGCCAAGCTTGACACAATTTTTTTGTGCCCTCTTCAGCCCTCCGGTGTTCTCTCTACCCCCGTGGGTCCCTCTGTTCTCTTTCAGCCCTCGCAGGCTCCTTTTTCCTGGTACCCATGGGTTGTTTTGGCATGCTGTCCCATTTCTTGAGACATTGGTTGGCTATCTACCATGTGTTCGTCCTTCACCCGTGCATTTTTGTGCAGATTTTTTTGCCCTCTCTCGGGCCCACCTTGGATCTTTTTCTTCTCTTCGATCCTTGGTCTTGGATCGTGGTCTCATCTTGCGAACCTTTGCACATGTCTTATGGTGACTTTCTCCCTAAGACATTGGATCCCTCTTGTTCAAATTTCTCTTTTGCGTTGACTTGGGGGTTTCCCTAAACCCTGAACTTTTTTCGGTCTTTGTGCCAAAAAGTTCCAGCGCCTTGTCTTCATAACACTTTTGGTTTGTTTTTCAAGATGTTTTTGAGTTTTCATGTATTTGGGGATGTGAAACTTAGTGGATTTGTCTCCACAATTTCCTATATATACACCCCTTGGCTCTCTATATTGTCTCATAAGTTTCACTAATGAGGGGGTGAAATTGCCCCAAAACTTGTTTGAAATTTACAATAATTGTTGATTTTTTTTTCATGCTTCTCTTATCATGGTTTCTCTTGTCCTTATTTATTTTGTAAACCCTAAACCCTAAACCCTAAAACCCTAAAATTGGAACCCTAAACCTAGAACCCTGAATCTGGAACCCAAAAACCTAAACTCCAAACTCAGAACCCTCAACCCTCAACCCTCAACCCTAAACCCTCAACCCTAAACCCTCAACTGTAAAACCCTAAACCCTAAACCCCTAAAACCAAAACCCTAAACTCCAGACCCCAAACCCCAAACCCCAAACCCCAGACCCCCTAGAACTGGAAACCTAGATCTGGGACCACGAACCCTAAAACCAAAACCCTAAAAACCTTAAAACCTTAACCCTAAACCCCAAACCCCAAAAAACCAAACCCCAAACCTGACCCCAAACCTAAACCCTAAACCCCAAAACCCAAAACCTGAGCCCCCAAAAGCTGAAGCCCCTACCCCAAACCCGAAACCCTAGCCCACAAACCCGAAACCCCAAACCCTAGGCCCCCAAGCCCTAGGCCCTGAACCCTAAACCCGAACCCCCAACCCCAAAACCCTGACCCTGACCCCCAACCCAAACCCAAAACCCCAAACCACCCCCACCCGAACCCGAACCCCAAACCCCAACACAAAACCCTAAACTCCTTAAAAAATATAACTCCTAAAATTTTCTAAACCTGAAACCCTAAACCCTTAAACCCTTACTCCCCAAACCCCAAACTGACACCAAAACCCCAAACCCTAGACCCTGAAACCCCAAACCCCAACCCCAAAACCCAAGACCCCAGACCATAGACCCCAACCCAAACCCCCAAATCCCAAACCCGAACCCAAACCTCGAACCTGAACCTTGACCCCAAACCCCAACCCAAAACCCTAAACTCCTAAAAAAATTTAACTCCTAAAATTTTCTAAACCCTTAATCCCCAAACCCCAAACCGACACCGAAACCCCAAATGCTAGACCCTAGACCCCGAACCTTGAAACCCACAACTCCAGAGCCCTAAGCCCCAAACTCCAAACCCTAAACTTTATTGACTATGCCAAAAAGTTCCCGCACTCCACCATATTCCACATCCTCAGATTTGCTAGCGTAATCCTCATAAAATTGGTTCCTTCCTTACTAAGAGTAAATTCTACTCTCAGAGACCTTTGCACAATCATTAATCTATTATCCTTCTTAAGTACTTTATGTGCTTACGTTGGATAATTATTTGATGTTGTTATTAGATTTAGTACTCTTGTACTAAGTTTGATAACTTTATCATTTTTTGCCTTCTAGTGTTTTGTGTACTTTATTGTGCCTTCTTGCACTTTATTGTACCTCTTATCATTTTTAAAAAGCATTTTAAGAGTTTGAAAAGAGTGAGTGGATTTGTCTCCACACTCTATATATACTCCTCCCATCATGTATATTTTGTGTGTGAGTTCAACTGATGAGGGGTAAATTCCCCGAAACTAGTTTTGAACACTTAATGCAAGTCTATATGATTTTTTCAAAAAGCTTTTTATTGTTGTGTGTGTATGTTAAACACCTTCATGAAATTAGGATAATCAACTACAATTCTATGAAAATACAATACAAATGTAAGCTAAGAATTGAAATTAATCATCCATGACATCTCATGGTTCTCTAACTAATTTGGTAAGTAGAGCTCTCAGCATATTCTTTACTAGTGACAAATCTAGTATGAGAGATATGATACTACAATGCTTAGTCTAGCTCTCAAACTCTCAAATGTGATACAAGATTTAATTCAAATGCTCATAAAATTCTTATAGTAATGATGTTTTGAAAATGAATTCTCTAGTGTATTATTGCTCTCAAAATGCCTCTTATTTATAGTAAAATCCCAAGGGTAGGGGGTAGAGTGAATTAATCATGATTTAGCTCTGGTTGAGTCAAAAGGTTTGCAATATTTTTAAATGGGGGGACAATTTAAATGTTTGTCTCAAAGGTTTGGACAAAAAAGACAAAATTGAGTGGTTGAGATGCAAAGTTGAAATGTGTGATTGAGATTTAACTATTTTGGAGTGATCCATGTGCTTTTGTTCTCAATGTTCATTGGTTGCTCAATTTTTGTTGAAAGATATTATGATTAATTAAATTCTATCAATTAATTAAATTAGCCATGTAAGGGAATAGGTTTATTTTGATTTTTTATTTAAAACTATATAATTAATTGATTAAAATCAATTATATAGTGTTTTTGGTTCCTTTAAGCTTGTATTTAATTATTTAATGTCATTGTTTGATTTTTCCTTTGATTTAAATGATTTTGTCTAATTTGATTTAATAAATGTCCATTTAAAATTGATTTGTTTCATTTTTATGATTTTTAGAGCCTTTTGTTAAGATTTTTTCCATTTTGATGATTTTAAAGCACTTGCCCAGTTTTTGATGTCTGTAAATGCCCCTATTTGGATTAATGTGCATAGCACAATGATTCAAAGAATTATTATGTCCTAATCACTGATTTGATACTTTGATTGATTTGATTGATACACCTCTGATATGAAAACTTGATATGATTGATAATGCCACATGCCCCATTAATAATAGTTCAAAATTTTAATGCCCCAAATTCAATGATGTTTGATGCCAATTTGATACTCTAATGCCCCCTCAGAAATGAAACATATTAGTCATGTGATAGAAAAAGTTGATGATATTGATTTATAGTGTTCCAATATGTTTTCATTTCTGAAAAACATTGATTATGTTCTTGGTTCAACAAATAATATGCCCTAGTTTGACTGATATATTGATATACGTCACTAGGTCAAAATGCACCTCAAAAATTAGGTCAAATGGGCTTAAATAGGTGTGAAAACCTAATTTTACCATTCATTTTCACTTTTGACTATTGAGATTTTTGCTTTGATCCTAAGATTGTTGATCATGATGGTTGTGCCTATTCGAGAGCATCGATTCAAGAGATGTCACTGGTATCAAAGACCTCTAGATTACGGTCCTCCGGTGAGTGATTCGAACCCTCTTGTGCATTTATTACAACTTTTTTAGCATTTAATGCATTATTTTTCCTAATTTTTAGTTGTAATTTTGCAAAATGTCACGTAGTATAGGGTAAATGCTGCTTAGACCCTTAAAAAAATGCATCTGCATAGCAAAATGATGCCTCTGATAGTTTTAATGCCACCTAGGATAGTTTTAATACCGCCTGGTAAATTTGTAATGCCACGTAAGACTAGGGTTTTAATGCCAAGTATAAATGTTTTTCCACGTGAGGAAACCCTAGGTTTTTAATGACGTGTAGGCATGATAAAATGTTTCTTGGAGCTATCAGATGACGCGTGTAATGTGAAATACCGTGTGTGATTAGTTAAGTGTCGCGTATGAAAACTTTTGCACCACCTAAGGTAAACTGCTGCTTCCTAATAGGAAAATGACGCTTATAGGAATTTTGAAATTTTTGCAACTCTTACTTGATTTTCTGATAAAATTGATAACTCCGGATGATTGAGTGAATTTCCAATGAAGATATGGTCTGTTGTAGTTAAGCAAAACAATTGATTTGGATATTAGGATAATGGTACCAATGAATGTGATTTTTCAATCTGATAGGATAGAAAAACTGATAGGATGGATTAATCAGTGTGAAAACTAATATGATCGATACTGATACTTTTCTCTCAAGACATAGAGACACGAACAAATGGTACTAGGTTTGATTTATTGATACGTTTGATAAGATTGATTGACTTTATATAATCCACTGATATAGAATTCTGATATGATTCCCTTTGATTTGCGAAATAGGCACATTTTCGTAAGTTGTATGTATGGACTGTTTCTTCATGGGTACTTGATTTAGGTCATTCTTTGACTTCGATAGAGTTCTATGTGATCAAGATGTGTGGACTGAGTTTTCTACTTGACATCCCATAGTTCCAGCTGAACCGTGGACTCCTTACAGCTGTGGCAGAGAGATGGCACTCTGACCACAATACTTTTCACCTACCTTTTGGAGAGATGACCATTACTCCAAAGGATGTTTACAAATTGTTGCGCATTCCTATTCGAGGGGAGATGGTTTACTATGATTATGTTATGATAGCATAGTTTGTGGGTGGGTGTTTGGCAATAACACCATTAATGATGATTCGATCACTTGGGCATAGTTTGCTTCATTTCCTACTTTTCCAGTTGTTTTGGGTGCGCTAATTGGTGGTTTGTTGCTTCTAGACTGACGAGGTCATGGTTTTTCTGTTGGTTGAGGTTAGATTTTGGAGGATCTACTTGCACATCCTTGGTGGTTTGATTGGGTTTCCTATGTTCTAGCACAGTTATATCATGATCTACATGAGGTTGTCCACAGAGAGAGCGCTTCTTTGTCTACAAGAGCAGTTATCTTATAGTTATGGATATTGGAGCACATTCCCATTACTAGACCATTGTCAGATTGGGTCTATCCTTGTGGTTTTCCTTATGCATTCCTATATGGTAGTATGGTCATCCAGCATCATCTAAGAAAACTAGATTTTTGGTGCCGGATGGTTGACGATATGGATCAAGTCATCTGGAGACCTTATCTTGGTTGCGAGGGTTGGAGAGAGGATGATGATGAGCTTCCGTACATGTATGCTCCTCACTAGATGATTGGTCAGTTGACTCTTGTGATTGAGAGATTTTGTTTTGGGTGACTTTCCAGATAGTATGGTTAGACTCAAAATATGCCCCAGGGTATGACATTGTATGCTCAAGTTCAAGTAGAGCAGTCTTTGTGGGGTCCACAGGCTAATTATCAGTTTGCATGTGATCAGATTGTGAGAATGATTTATATGAGATGGGATATTTTAGTGCATGTTGTTGATGCTAGTATTACTCCTGAGTATCGATACTAGTGGGCTTGAAATAGATTTTTGAGATTCACAAATCCTACAGAGCCTTTCCCAGATAGAGATGAGTGGTTTGATGATTATGGTGGGGATGATGGCGGGGATGGTGGTGCTTATGGTGGTAGGGCCTGACAACAATGAGCTCATCAAGGATAGAGAGCTCCCAGAGCTATTGCTAGAGGAAAAGTTGGGACACAGGTGCAAGGTGGTCATATCCGAGGGAGGGATGTCGGACAACTTCTGCCAAATCAGGTTGCTAGTTTTATTTGACCTAGAGCTACAGTTGTAGAGGGTCAATAGAGATAGCAGTGAGTTCATAGACAGAGACATATTGATGATGCTAGATAGGTGCTAGGTGGAGAGGATCCTTTTGTGCAATTACATTAGGCTTTAGTGGCATAGCATGGATAGGTTCTGGCACAGCAGGTGCCTTCACAAGTTCCTCAGTCATAGGATATGGGTTAGACATCGCGGTCTACACCTACTATTGATACACTATCATGAGATATTCAAACATTACAGATAGGTTTATTGGCTATTGTGGGCCATCTAGATCAGTTAGACACTATGATGCAACACTTTATGACTATGATGGCTCAGAGGCACAACATTGCTAGTATTAGTCAGACTCCTCCTACATAGGATAGACTAGGTGATAGGGGGCCAGATGGATCAGGAGCAGGGGATGGAGTAGATAGACCTATAGGATCATGATGTGTTGATTTATTGATCTCCCTTTCGATGACTTGTATCATTATTATTTCTTATTGATCAAGACTTGGATGTATCACTTTGATTATTGATGACATTGTATCTTGTTGTACTTGATTTGATGGATCTTGATGTTATGAACATTGATCTGATGATATACTTTCCTTTGTTCTTATGATGTGTTATGTGAGACTTATCTTTATATGCAGCTATATGATGTTTTATGATGCATTTACTTTTGATTATTCTATGGATGCAATGTATCTCATGTATGATATAGATAGATGAATGTAAATGGTGCTGCTACTTTGCTTTTGTTTTTCCTGATTTTCAAAGGTATGCAATGATTTATGGAATGAATGAAAATGAATGCCACTATGTTTTTTATTTTTGGATGTATGCCATTCTATCTATAACTAAATGTATGCATATGATGTATGAGAGATGAATATTTTTCTTCTTTTCTGATGATATAATTACAATTCATAATGAATAATGTTATGAGAAATGCAAAAGCTAATTTCACATTATTGATTTGAACCAAGGATAATATGTTTAATTGAACCCCCCATTTAATTGATCAAGATTATTGTTTTGAATGAACCCCCTTTTCCCTTGGAAAAAAATTAACTACAAACAAAGGCACTTAATCTAATATGCAAATGCAATGCAATGCAACTAATTTGTCACTAGCTTTTTAGCAAAGAAATGCCATAGAGAAATATTTTCATCATTGAGCATTGTGGGACTGGAAAGCAAGTACAATCATCACTGACCACATCATGATGATATGAATACTTATTTTTATCTCTTTTGGTAACACCCTTTTGGAAACTAGTACAACCCTCACTAGTCAAATGACCAAATATGGGAGTATGAATACCGGTTTCAACAGATTCAATGTTGCAAGTGGATTTTGGTATTAAGATGTGGAAGATCTAAATAGCCAAGGTATTTGTTTCCACTTTATATAAAAGTCCTCAATGGTTCTTTGATGACCATGTCTTTAGATGAATTCACATGAGTTGATGGATCTTCTTCAAGATAGTCACTCAGAAAAAAAACATATCATGTCTCCATCATCACCAATCTAGTCAAAACATCATTGATTAGCTAAAAAGACACAATGAAAGACAAGTCAATAAAGATAAAAATCTAAAAAGATTCAAGTGTTTTTCCATGTATCGAGATTTTCAAAAAGAATTTCCAAGCATTTTGATCTATTAAGTGATGTCAATTTTTAATCCTCAATAATAAAGTCAATGAAGGTTCAAGGATCAAGTTGTAGGATTAAAATTACTTGGGTATGAACAATGATATCCATCAAAGGTCCAACAAAAATATCTCTCTTCTGAAGCTCTAAAAAATTCCCTCTTTGATATGTGACAGAATGTAGCACTATTGAATCCATTTGTACCAAAATTCCAATCCTCTCCTGCCCCCAAGTGATAAATGTGATCGTGCAACGAAACTTAGGGTAGTAGGATAAATGCAACAATGCAGTTGAAAGGTTTTATTATGACTATGCACAAATGACAAATGCAATGAAATTTACAAGTGGGATGATGAAAATGAAATATGTACACATGCAACTAGGAAAGACCTAAGGGAAAAAGAGGTGCTTGATTGCTAAGTTTTCACCTTTTGGGTTTATTGCTCTTTTTTCTTTTTCATTTTTTTCAATTTTTTTTGCTACCAAGGCACCTATTTGCTAGGTTTTCACCAAGGCACTTTTTCTCTTTCTTTCTTCATTTTTTTTTTGTTTTCAATGTTTTTGATCTTTTTTATTTTCTCATATACAAAGGTGATGCTTGAGTCATTGGATATACATGTGTCTGATACTCTTTCTCTTTCGTCTGATTAGGTATAAAACCTTTTCAAGTGGATGCTATTAATGGGTTCTTGGAATTATTCCCCATCACAATTGGCCAATTTATAAGTTTCCATCCCAAATGAAGAAACAATGATGAAAGATCCAAGCCAATTTTCTTCCCATTTACCCTTCTTTTCTCTTTTTGCCTGATTTTTAGGGTTTTCTTTTAGCACTAGATCACCTATCTGAAAGACTCTTGGTTTGATATGCTTGTTATAATTTCTTGAGATTCTATTTTGATAAACTTTCAAATGTTCATATGCTTGTGCTTAATTCTATTTGAATAGCTCCAATTGTTGTAGTCGACCAACCCTATAATCCTCATCCATTATTAATCCTTGCAGTGACACTCATAAGGATGGGATTTCAACCTCCAAAGGTAGAACAACTTCAGCTCCATAAACCAATGAGTATGGTGTAGCTCCTGTAGGTGTCTGAATGCTAGTTCTATAGGCCCATAATGTCAGGTTGATTTGTATATGCCAATCTCTTCCTGACTTGTTTACCAATATTTTCAAGATTTTCAAAATGTTCTTGTTTGTAGCTTCAGCTTGTCCATTTCCTTGCGGATAATAAATGGAAGAAGAGTGATGAGTGATGTGAAAAGTACCACAAAGTTCATCTACATCTTTGTTCTTAAATTGTGACCCATTGTAGGTGATTATGGCATGAGGAATACCATATCTACAAATGATGTGCTTGAGAATGAACATCGAGATTTTCTTTCCTATGGTAGTGATCAAAGGAATGGCCTCTACCCATTTAGTAAATTATTTTGTAGCTGTGATGATGTATTTGTGCCCACTAGAAGAAGGTGGATGAATCATGCCAATTAAATCAAACCCCCATTGATAAAATGGCCATGGTGTCACAAATGGATGCAGTTTTTGTGTTGGCACATGTATCATATCCCCATGGTATTGGCATTTGGTGCATACTTTGACAAATTGACAAGCATCTTTCTCTAAGGTTTTCTAAAAGTACCCCATGTAGAGGATCTTCTTGGCTAATTTTAACCCACTAGACTATGATCCGCAAATACCCTCGTGAACCTCATGTAAAGCTAACTTAGACTCCTCTTCCTCTAGAAACCTATTCAAAGTTCCATCCAAACCCTTACAATACAATGTGTGGGAAAGGAAAACATATTGAGCCGATTGTCTTATGAAATGTCATTTTTGGGCTCTAGTTTGGTTCAAAGGTAGAACTTGGTTTGTAAGGTATGTATATATAGGGTCATACCAAGGTGAGTCATGTCCATCAAGCAAGGAAATTATTTGGGTATTGAGAAGGTCAAATGTTGATTTTACCAACTCTTCCACCAATAATTCATACCTCTCATTCTAATCTAGTTTTTAAAGTAAGGAAGCCAAGGTAGCCATTACATCAGCCGCTCTATTCTTTTCTCTTAGAATCTTCTCAAAGGTGATCAACACAAAATACTTTTTCCAAGCCTCAATCATAGTCTTGTAAGGAATTAATTTCTCATCCTTTGTATGGTACTCATTATTGACTTGATTGATGATTAGCTGAGAATCACCATATACTTGTAGCTCTATGACATTCCATTCTAAAGCCATTTTAATGTCAATGACTAAAGCTTCATATTTAGCTATATTGTTGGTGCATGGAAATAAGATCTTGTAGGATTTAGGAATGGTATACCCTTGAGGGTTAATTAAAAATATGCCGGCTCCGAAACCTCCTTGAGTGTATGATCTGTCAAAGTACAATTTCCATGTTTTGGCTTCTATGTTGACAATGGCCACGTCTGGAAACTCCACTTGAATGGTTTGTGTGGAAGCCAATGGATTCTAAGCTAAGTGATCTACTATCACTTGAGCTTTTAGGGCCTTTCTATCCATGTACTCAATATCAAACTCACTTAAAATCATGACCCATTTAGCTGTTCTCCTTGTCAAGGCCATTTTACTAAGTACTTTAAAGGATCAATTTTGGCAATGAGCTTTATCTTGTGCATCAATGTATAATATCTCAACTTTTTTGAAGCAAATACAATATCTAGGCATGCTCTTTCCATGAATGTATACTTGAGTTCATATTTGATCAATGTATGGCTCAAGTAGTAGATGGCTCTTTCTTTTCTTTGATCATCCTCTTGTGCTAATAGAACTCCTAAGGACCTTTTAGTTGTTGATATGTATAATAGCAATGGTTTTCCTTTAATGGGTGGCATGAGAATTGGTGGATTGGTTAGGTAGGTCTTCAACAAAGAAAATGCCTTATCACATTCTTCATCCCATGTAAAAGTAGTGTCCTTGTGTAACAACCTTGTAAATGAATGACACTTTTCAACCAATTGAGATATGAACTGCCTTATTGATTGTAGCTTCCCTTGAAGGGACCACATTTGGCTGATGTTTTTGGGGATATCCAAATCCATGATGGCTTGAACCTTTTTGGGGTCCACCTCAATGCCTTTTGTTGAAACTATGTAGCCAAATAGTTTTCCAGATTGAACACCGAAGGCACACTTTTTGGGATTCAACCTCACCTTGAATTGTTCTAGGCATGTGAAGATCTTTTCTAGAATTTGTAGATGGTCTTCTCTTTTATGTGATTTTTCCAAAATATCATCCACATAATCTTCTAGAAAGTTTTGCATCATAGATCATGGAATATGGTGGTCATGGCCCTTTGATAAGTAGCTCCAGGATTTTTAAGGTTGAAAGGCATTACATTCCAACAAAAGGTTCCCCATGGGCATGTAAATGTTGTCTTCTCTTGGTCTTTGGGCGCAATCTTGATCTGGTTGTATCCGCTAAATCCATCCATTAATAAAAACATAGAGTGTCCCACTATTAAATCCACAATTGCATCTATGCTTGGAAGTGGGAAGTCATCTTTAGGACATGCCAAATTCAAATCTCTAAAGTTTGTGCATACCCGAATGGATTTATCATGTTTGGTGACTGGTACAACATTGAATATCCACTCCACATATGCAATGGCTCTTATGAACCCTACCTTTAACAAATTTTCTAATTTGGCCTTGACTAGAAGAACTATATGGGGATGCATCTTCCTCAACTTTTTCTTGACGGGATTAACCCCTAGTTTTACATTTAAATGGTGCATGATGAAGTTGGGATCCAATCTGGGCATGTTAGCATAGGACCATGCAAAATTCACTTGTTTTTCTAGGGAAAACTTGATGAAATCCTCTCTTTCTGAAGGTGTAAGTGAAGCTACTAGGTAGATGCATTTTGGATCCAATTCTATTCCAATGTTGACCTTTTTAGTTAGCTCTATCAAAATTGGTGACCTTTCTTCCTCGTGTGCCAATAGGGTATCCAACCTCTCTTCCTTTGGTGACACAATTAGGTTTTCACCATAGGAAACATCCTTTATCTTTACTTTTTTGGGTTCTAGTGCTGCCACATAGTGGTTTTCACCACTAGACCTTTTCATTTTTATTTTATTTTTCCATTTTTCTTCTTGGATTGAGAGATTGGACCCCTATCTTTCCCATCATGTTTGGATTGAATTATTCAATGGAAGAGGGCTCAATCACATTTAAGTATCAAGTCATTGCTTGGTTGTTGGGGAAGTATAATAAGTCACTTGGCTCGGTTAAGTCCCAATCAATAAGATTGGGGTGCATTAAGGATAATGGTTCAAGTGTCAAATTGTCATTAGATAGGTTTATGGACATGACCTCATTGGATGGTTCATACATTTTATCATCAAGGTCTATAACGTGAGTTTTCTTGAGGTGGTCCATGGAAGAAGGATAAAAGTTCTCTTCACTTGAATCCTCAAAGGTTTCTACGTAGTTAAACCCAACATTCAGATCACCTCCCCATGAAGGTACCCAAGTTTCCCCTATCCATGGACTAATAATAGATACTTTCCCTATAGGAAGTATCTCTTCACTAGCTTGAGTATTGTCTTGAGTGTTGTCTTCTAGTACTTCCATGGGAAGGAACACATGTGGGTTAAAATTAACATTCAAATCACTTGCCCATGAAGGTGCTCGAGGTTTATTTACCCGTGGATGAGTAATATATGTTGGCCTTGTGTTAGATTCTTGTAGATTGGGTTGTATGTATGTAGAAGGTGTCTCTAAATCTTCATCATCTTGTATTTGTACTTTAGGAATATTAGTAAAAGGGTTTATTTCAATAATCTCTTTATCATGGCATGAATCTTCTGATAGAGAATCACATTCATTGTCTCTAGAATCATCACTATCAATATCTGATCCTACCGTGTTTACTTGCTCATAAAAATCATGCATGGGGCTAGAGCTTTCTCTTGTATGTTGGTATCCTATCCCTAATTTTTCTTCTTTTGACCTCCAAGAAGGTTTAATAGGTTCCAGAAAACCTCTATTTCTTTTGCCTAAGGGTCCTCTCCCCTTATACCCCATCTTTTGCATGATTTTAAACCCTTTTCCATACTGGTTAGTTTGAATGTTAATGTGTTGAATTCTCTCCATGGGGGTATTTGAGGTATCATTTTCCTCTTTATAAAGCCATTGGAGAACTTCATCTTCTTTGTCAAATGCTGGTCCATCACTTTCTCTTACAAAATAAGAGTTATATTTACATTGCTTCTCAAATTGGCGCATCATTTCACTCATTTGTTGGTATTGGTCCTCTCTAGCTTGGTTTTTCTCCTCTTTAGTGGGTTTGAAAGGTTTCACTACTAGTGAAGATGCTTGATCTGAATTTGAATTTGAATTTGGGCCCTCATAACTCACTTTCTCCTTTCCTTTAGTTGATGTAGATGAGTTATGTTGAGTGGGGATTGAGGTAGAAGTAGCACTTAATGTTAACTTAGGATCATTCACTTTAATGTCTTCAATGGTAGCTCTTGGAATAATCCCCTCTTTCTTATGAGGAATAAATAATTCGTAAAGAGGTTATAGTGCATTGCAATATTGGAAAGGGTTTGAGTCCCCTCCAATTGTGATTTCCTCACCCATGTATGGAGATTTTATGCATTAATGATATGTGAATGGAACCGCTTGCATCTCATGGATCCACAGCCTCCCTAATAAGATATTATAAGTTAGTTTCATATCTAATACTTGATATTTTGTGTCCTTCTTGACAGGTCCAACTTGAATGGGTAATACAATCATGCCTTTCGAAGATCTTTCCACTTCATCATAGGCCTTTATGGTAATTCTTTTTGTAGGATCAATGCATGACTCGGATAATCCTAGAAATTTGACAAGGCTCAAAGTGCAGATGTTAAGACCAGCTCCCCCATCTATGAGAGCTCTCTTGACCCTATGTCTTTCAATCAAGACTTGTATATGCAGCGGCAGATTTTGGGGATGGGTAATAGACATGTCATCATGGTCTAAAAATGAAAGGCAGTGTGGTGCATTGTTCTGAAACTTCTCCTCTTCCAAGTTGATAGGAACATTATTTTCCACTAGAGCTTTATCTAAGATTTCCTTGTGATTTGGAGATAGTTTTAATAACTCCAAGATAGAAATTTATGCTAGAGTTTTTTGTAGTTGATCCACCAAACTATATGGTTTTTCTGTTGTAGCCAGTTGTTTTTCCAAAATGCTTGCTAGTGTAGGTCCACTAGGTTTAGAACCAACCCCTTATAGGGTAATCTTTGAAATATGTCCCCTAGTGATAACATTAGATGTTTCCTTTTGAGGTTGTTCCTTGATCACAATAGTATTTACAACATGTTCACCCTTGGATAATGTATTGACAACATTATCATAAAGAGGGGCAAAATTGATATTATTGCTGCTTTGTTTATTCCCATTGGAGGATTCACCTTTCTCATGATTATAAAAAGGTTGTTTAAACATTGTATGATCTTTGTTACTTTGAGGTCCTTCAATGGTGATTATTCCATTATCAATCAGGTCTTGCACCATGTTCTTCAGCTATAAGAAATCATTGGTCTTATGCCCTCTAATTATATGATATTCACAGTGACTATTCTCACTCCACCAGCTAGGCTTGTGTTGTGGCTCATAAGGTTGAATGCTAGGTAAATTAATGATCTTATTAGCCATTAGAGTCCTCAATGCTTTTTCAAGAGGCTCACCCAAAGGTGTAAATGTTCTCTTGGGAGTTGGTGCCAAGAACTGTTTAGACTTATTAGTCCCTTGAGTGTTCCCAAAGTTGTTATTAGTATTGTTGTTGTAAGACACTTTGGGAGCCTAATTTTTGTTATTCACTTGATTAGGTGTTCTTGTGAGAGAAAAGGGACTCACTTTTAAATTATTAGAATCAACAAAACCATCATTGACCACTCCTTTATTGTTGTTCTTCAACCCAAACCAATTATAGTTGTTAGAGAAGTTCTTATTCTAGTTGTTTTGGTTGTTGTTGGAGGTATTGTTATTGTAATTCTTATTGTCCTTGTAAAGTTTTAACTCTCCACTCTTAACTAATACCTCCTCTGTTGTTACTCCATTCTCAATAAGATCTTGGAAGGTCTTAGGACATTACATTCTCAATTGGTAATTCATCTCATTACTCAAGCTATTGATGAAGATATCCATCTTCTCTTTTTCTGGTATGCTCTGAGGATATCTAGAAAAGATAGTCCTCCATATTTGTAGGAAAATTAGGAATCCTTCACCTTCTTTTTGCTTGGTATTACATAAAGTGATCATTGTGACTTTGTGTTTAATGTTGTATAAATAGTGTGTCACAAATTTGGAAGCCAGCTCTTCAAAAGTTTGAATGCTAGAAGGCAGTTTGGAAAACCATTCCATGGCCATTCCTCCCAAAATTCTAGGGATTAATCTCATTAAATAAGTGGTATCATGCATGAACTCTAAGATCAATGTACAAAATTCCCATAGATGATCTTGAGGGTCAAATATTCCTTCGTATTTATCATACTTAGGAAAAATTATGTTAATAGGGAAAGGTACCATGACCAAGCTCTTATCAAATGGAAACGAACACAATGCTTCTATTGAAAAGGGCTTTGGAGCCCTGCTTTTCTTAATCATATCCAATTGTGTTTGAAATAACTTAAATTGTTTATTCATGATCTCAATCGGGCTTTCTTCAACTTCTGGTGGTTTTAGTTGATTGACATCATAACTAGGAGGGAGTTTAAGACCTACTCGGGCTAGGTCTAGAAAGTATTTTTCCTTATCTCTTTCTAATTCTTTCTCCATAAGCTTCAAGAAATATGGGCTTTGTATGGCCTCATCAACTTTCTCATCGGTAACATCTCCTATTGTGTATTCACTATTGCCCCATTATTAGTGGTATTGATCCCTTAGTTGTTAGGGTTTATTCCTCTGTTACTATCATTATTTTCCCCTAGGTTGTTAGGGTCAATACCTCCTATGTTACCAAAAACAATGTTGGTATCTATCACTTGTATAGTTTCTTGGGGTTTTAATGGAGACATGAATGTGTCACTTAGAAAAGGAAGCTCTTGTCTCAGGTATGTTCCATTCAGTTGTAAATTTTTCTTGATATAGTGAGATCAAGTTAAATCTGACATGAACATAAATCACTTGAAGAAAGGCTTTTAACTCCACTAGCTTGTGGCCAAATCCTCAAAATTTTCAAAATTGTGCAAAAATGGGATTTCTAACTAGGAGGAATGTTGAGATTGATAAAACACTCAAAAGGATATCTGAATATACAATCAAATTTTTTTGAAACCCTTGAGAAATGCTCTTTGTTTTCCCCTTTTTAATTCTAGGTGTCACTTGCCTATGTGTAGGCATGACTTTAAGTTTGATACGCGGTGACTGGAATATTATTAAGCGGCACTCTGTAGGTAAGCAGACAGCTTTTTCCTATTGATAGGCATCTTTTAATTTGTTCCAAGCATCACTGAAAATGTCACAGGTGTGACTTCATTGTTAACAGGTGTTTCTTTATAGATTATAGGCATAATTTCACTGTGCATAGGTGACACTTTAATGTAGACTAGGATGTGAATTTTAGCAAATTTTAAAAAGATTTTTTATCAGATTTGCATAACATTCTTGTTTGAAAAGGAAGTACAAATGCAACACACATGTCAAATTTGCACCATATCCCTAAAACCTCACTAAAAGTGTATGTTCTTGGTCATTTTTCACAAGTATTGAACAAGAAAGTCTTCCAAGCAATCTACCTATAGTCAAATTTGTCTTTTAACATTTTTAGCTCTATAAGGTAGCTTACTATTTATCAGGATTTAATGAATATTTATGTTCTAATTCATGTCAAATTCTTATACCCCCTTGTGAGCTTCCCACATGCATAAAAATATGATTTGGTGCAATCTAAAAGGACTACTAGAGGAAGTGAAGATAATTTGCACGCAACTTAGTCATCCTCATTTTCAGGAAAAATGCATTTGATTATAGTGGGTTGGATATTATCATGGCAAAAGTGATTGTCTCCCACTTGGGTCATTCCCTCTCACTAGCCTCGTTAAGGCAATTTCTTAGGAGTCAAACCTTCTAATGATCTAAATTAGCTAGCATGTATAGAAAAGAAAGAAATTGAACTTATTCCAACAAGTTTGGAAATTTGGTTAACTTAAAAAGTGAAGAGCATATCCCTATTGTTGTTCTTTGTTCCAAACACTTTAAGAAACAATTATTATTTTTCAATCTCTTTACAAAGAGATTCTTATAATTGAAGTGTTTGGTTAATTCCTTATTTCTATTAAGCTAGATCCAATGAAAGCCATAATTTAAGCAAATGCAAGCTTGATTTGATGAATACCTCTCTGTTGTAGCTAGTAAAGGCTGGGCGCTTTTATGAGGTTTTTTTTGGCTTTTTTCTTTTTTAATTTTCTCACTCACCTAGTGACGATCATTCCCACTCCCTCCTCCAACAAGTTAGTCCAACACAACCATACAAAATGAGGGAAATCCAAAAAAGGAACAAAGTGCAATTGTAATTAAGTGTTTTTGACAAGATTTTTCAAAGAAATTTCAACAACTTAATGCAAATTTAATCCAAAGTAGGGAATTTATTCTTGTAAGCATTTAACACTTTAATGTAATGAGCATATAATTTCTCTTCTAATCCCAAACTTTCCAAAATTATAGCACTATGAATCTCTTTTTCATGCTTAGTTTGGATTCTCACCTCTTTGCTTGCTTGAGTGACTCTACTTTCTAGTTTCCTGACTTTTCTGTGTTTTCTCATCTACACAAAAAACACAAACAGAGAGTTAGAAAACCAAATTTAATAATATGATAGAAAATTTAAGCACAAAATGGTAGCCGTCATTTATCAGCTAAAGCGCATTAGTTAACAATTAGTAGGCGTAACTTTACAATTTACATGTGTCACTTTCCAGTGACTGACATGGCTCTTAAGAATTAGTAAGTGTGACAATTTAACTAATAGGTGTAACAATAGTTGAAAATTACGTAATAGAAAGTATTCAAAGTGACAAATAACAACTACTAAGCATCAGTTAAAGAATACTAGGTGTGACAGATCACTATAAATTGCACAACAAAAATCATCACAGGTGACAAAGGTCAGCTACTAGGTGTTAATTCAAAGATCACAAGCATCACTTTACGCTCCTGGGCGTAACACTTTATCTCACAGACGATAGAGAGAATAAAATATAGACTAGAAGGAATTGGCTAGGTGTTAGTCAATTGTTGATAAGCGTCAGAACTATCAAATGAGGTTTTATCCCTAAATCTCATCAAACCAAGCCAAAGCATTGATCCCTTAACTCTCATATATTCAAAATTAATTGAATGGGATTCCATTGAACCAACCATCCTCCCAACCTTTTTGAATGACAATGTGGTGTCCCAATATCTCAATGCAGTTGAACCTTCTTCTACTATGGAATATTAGGAAGAAATGATAAAGGGGAGTATCCAAACTTTCAATCCACCTAAAAATGAAAAAAGGAAAAAAATTTGAAAAGGAAAAGAATCTAATGTTGAAAACCACATGGTGGCAGCATTAGATCGAAAAGTAAAATAAATAAAGGATGTTCCCAAAGGTGAAAACCCAATTGAGGCACCTAAGGAATGAAGTTTGGATGCTCTACCTAAACATTATGAAGAGAGATCTCCAATCTTGATCGAGCCTATAGAAAATATAAACATTGGGTCAGGTTTCAAGCCAAAGATCATACATCTAGCAGCATCATTATCTAGTGAAGAGAAAAAAGAATTCATCAAATTCTTCAAGGAAAAACAAGTCAACTTCACATGGTCATACGATGATATGTTGGACTTAGATCCAAACTTAATCATGCACCATTTAAACATCAAGGAAGGAGCTAAACTAGTCAAACAAAAACTAAGAAAGATGCACCTGCATATAGCCTTGCTTATAAAAGTATAATGGATTTCAGATATTGTACTAGTTTCAAAAGTAGATAAGTCCATTAGGATTTGCATAGATTTTAGAGACTTAAACTTGGTGTGTCCTAAGGATGATTTTCCTCTTCCAAGTATAGATGTCATTGTGGACTTAACAATAGGACATTCTATGTTCTCACTCATGGACAGTTTTAGTGGCTATAACCAAATAAAGATAGCACCTGAGGATCAAGATAAAATAGCCTTCACATGTGCATGGGGGACTTTCTACTGGAATGTCATACCTTTTGGTTTGAAGAATGTTGGAGTGACCTATCAACAAGTAATGACTACTATATTCCATGACATGATGCATAAGTTCATGTAGGACTATGTAGATGACATATTAGAAAAATCTCATTCAAGAGAGGAACACTTACCAATTCTAGAGAAAATCTTTGTCAGAATAGAGTAATTTAATGTAAGGCTCAATCCAAAAAAGTGTGCATTTGGAGTTCAATCAAGCAAGTTGCTAGGCTACATTGTATTAGCGAAAGGAATAGAAGTAGATCCCATTAAATTCAAAGCCATTATGGAAATGGAAGCACCTAGAAACACAAGCCAAATGAGGTCACTACAAGGAAGAATTCAATCCATCAGGAGATTTATATCCCAATAGGCAGAAAAATGTCACAACTTCACTCAACTTCTCCATAAAGACATAGTTTTCAAATGGGATGAGAAGTGTGAGGAAGCCTTCAACATGTTAAAGAAATATCTCATCAATCTTCCAATTTTGATGCGACCAATAAGAGGCAAACCCTTAATCTTATATGTTTCAGCAACTTAGCATTCATTAAGGGCACTTTTGGCACAAGAAGATGAATCAGACAAAGAAAATGCTATATACTACATAAGTAGAACTCTGGTAAAATATGAGTTAAACTATACATTCATCCAAAGGGCATGTTTGGCTATGGTTTTTGCTTCACAAAAACTATGTCACTATATGTTATCTCATAAGATAAAACTCATTCCAAAGATTGATCCTTTGAAGTACACTTAGCAAAATAGCATTGAATGGAAGGCTATCCAAATGGGTCATGGTGTTGAGTGAATTTGACATCGAGTATATAGACCACAAATGTATCAAAGGGAAAGTCATTGTTGACCAACTAGCAAAATTACCACTACAAAATGATCATTTGATTCAAGTAGAATTCCTAGATTCTGAGATTGTGAATATAGAGGAAAAAAATGACAACTATACTTTGATGGTTCATACACACAACATGGATCAGGAGTAGGGATACTCTTGATAACTCCGTAGGGGTCTACAATTCCAAAGTACTATAAATTGCTATTTTCATGCACCAATAATATAGTAGAATATGAAGCCTTAGTCATTGGCATAAAGTTGGCTTTGGAATGGAAGGTGATAGAACTAAAGGTTTATGGAGACTCTCAACTAGTCATTTATTAGATTAATGATGAATATCAGACCAAAGATGACAAGTTGGTGCCTTACAAAAACATGGTGGAAAATTTGAAAAATTACTTTACTCTTATTACATTTGAGAAAGTACCATGAGAAAAGAATAGAGCAGCAGATGCAATGGAAACTTTGGCATCACTTCTACAAATACCAGATCAAAGTTCTCGCTATAAATTCCTGGTAGAAGAAGTGGCACAACCCGCATTTGACCCTACCCATCCTCATACTATTTCCTATTAACCAGACATGAATCACCCTGGTATGGAGCCATTTATACTTACCTAAAAGAACAAATCTTAGCAATGGATCAAACCAAGAACCAAAAGAAAAGCTTCATCTTTCAATCCTCTTGATATACCTTAATATTTGAAACATTGTATCGTAAGAGTATAGATGGAATGCTTCTTAGATGTTTAGATAAAGAGGAGTCAAATGTAGCCTTGCAAAAATCCATGAAGGAATCTATGGATCACATTCAAATGGATTAACCCTAGCTAAGAAACTTCTTAGGATATGATATTTTTGGCCTACAATGGAGAAAGACGCTTGTCATTTTGCTAAGACTTGTCGAAAGTGTCAATTTCATGGAAACTTGATCCATGTACCAGCCCAAGAGCTTCATCTAATGACTACGCCTTAGCCATTTTATTAATGGGGATTAGATTTAATAGGAATGATTTATCCATCATCTTCCAATGGTCATAAATTTATCATCACTGCTACAAAGTACTTCACTAAATGGGTGGAATTTGTACCCTTGTCAACTGCAACAAGCAAACAAATATCCTTGTTCATATTAAATCATATAATTTTTAGATATGGCGTACCTCATTTCATTATCACAGATAATGCTAAACACTTTAAAAACAAAGATTTGAAAGAGTTGTATACAAAGTTTTGCATGATACATCATTCCTCTTCAATCTATTACCCCCAAGGTAATGGACAAGCAGAAGCAATGAACAAGAATATCCTCAAAGTATTGAAGAGAATTGTAGATAGCTTAGGCAAAGATTGGCACATCCAAATAAACCTAACTCTATGGGCTTATAGAACTAGCATTAGGATGCTAATAGGGGCTACACCATTTTCCTTAGTTTTTGGAGCAAAAGCTATATTAACTTTGGAGGTAGAGATTCCATCCTTGAGAGTATCACTACATGGGTTGAAAACTAAAGAAGACTATAGGGTTTCTAGGTTGCATGAACTAGAACTGCTAGATGAGAAACAACAACAAGCATTTGATCACTTGAAAGTATATCAAAATAGGATGTCATAGACCTATAACAAGAACATTAAATCAAGCACATTCCAAGTACGTGACCTAGTTTTGCAAGAGAATCTAAAGAATCAAGAAGAAAGAGAAAAGAAATGGAAATGGAAATGGGAAGAAAAGTGGTGAGGACCTTTTTTGATTACCTCATCTTTTGGCACCGGCACCTACAAACGAGCAGATTGTGATGGAGAAGAGTTACAAGAACCTATCAATAGCATTCATCTAAAGAGATTCTATACATGAGATAGATGAAAGAGTGTAGAGAGTATTAGAAAATTAGATGAGGAGCATCATATTTACTGTACATAATCAAAAGAGATCCATAAATTACCAAAAACATTGAAAAGCAGAAAAGACCAAACAAATTGGAAAAGCAAAAAAGATAAAAAACAATGGAAAATTGAGCATGAAGAAAGCCAAAAACATTTAGAAATGATCCTCAAAAGATGTTGTCTTGGTGAAAACCTAGCAAATAGGCACTTTGATGATATGGAAAATAAAAAATTGAAAAAAGAAAAATACAAAAAAAAAGAAGAAAAAAAGAGAAAAAGTATCTTGGTGAAAACCTAGCAAATAGGCACCTTGATAGCAAAAAAAGAGAGAAAAAGCTTTAAAAATAGAAAAAGAAAGAAAGATCCATTCAATTGGTGAAAGCCTAGTAAATAGGCACCATTGAAGTCCAAGTCAGTCGCATACCTAGTGGTCACCTTGTAAATATTGCATTCACCAACATTTGTATATATTGCATAATAAAACCCCACAGTTGCATTCACAAGAACCTAAAGATTTTGGTCACCTAATATGAAAATTGTCCTAAGTCCAACAATTGTAATCATATCAAACTGGGGGAAATCTACTTGAAAGGAGGAAGGATTCATAAAAATAAAATTTTAATCAATCAGAGAATCAAGTCATCAAAAGTACAAGTGGAAACATTCAATCAAATCCTCATTCTAATCCAATTTGAATCAAATGCAAAATTTGATCCAAGATCTTACATGACCCTATCTTTATCAGGATTAAAAGTATGAAATGGATGGAACTATACTTGAAATATGGATTTAAAAAACATTGCAAATTTTTTCTAAGTGTTGACTTGATTGATGAAATCATGTCTTTCTAGCAAATTGATGAAAGTTTTTAAACAAGATAAGCTATGATGAAAGCATGATATTTTATTGGTTTCTAAATGACTGTCTTAAGATCAAAGTGTTAAAGCATGTATTCTTCATCTAAGGGTGTGATCATCAAAGAATCATTGAGGACTTGTACATGTGATGAAACTGAGATCTTTTCTTATTTACGCAAAAGGATACCTTGGCTATTTTGGTCTTCAATATCATAATACCAAAACCCACTTGCAACATAGAATTCAACAAAATCGGTATTCACACTCTCATGATTGGCTTCAATCAGTGATAGTCATACTAGAAAAGAGATGGGAAAGCAATGCAAGAGCTGTAACAAGTATTCATATCATCATGGTTAAACTTGTGATGGTTGTACTAAAATTGGAATTCCAAAAAATGGTCAATGATGATTATAAGCTCCAAATTTTTGAATACTGATAGTTAGTTGCATGCATCTTAGATTAAATGCATTTAAAGTATGTACTTTTTCTTAGCTTTGAAATCTAAATTGCAAGAGGGAAAGGTGACAAAATGAAGGGGGGTGTAGTCATCATCAAAACTTATATGTGATTGAGTGTGTTGGAAATCCAAAAATCAAAGATAAAAAATGCATTCCATTAGTTCCCTTCCATTAGTTAGGTTCATTTTAAACATATTGCACTAAGTGGTTTTAAATCATTGAAATCATTGCATTAGATTCATGTTATCTTTCATTCATTTAAACATCATCATTTAAACCATTAAGTTCAATGCATTAAAATCTTTAAAATCATTGCATAAGTCATTGTCATTAGGTTCATTGCATAAGTTGCATTAATCTTTATCAGTCATCATTTAAATCCATTTTATTAGCTTGCATTCATTATTTAAATCATTTGCATGAGGGCATATTCATTCATTCAAATTCAAATCATTAATTACATTAGATTCATTTCATTAGATTGCGTCATCCTTTACAAAAAGAAATCATTCATTTTACATCCATTAAATGCATTTACATTGCATCATTACACAAAATTGCATTTCATAGCATATCATAATCATCATCATTAAGTGCATCTCATTAAGGTCATTCTAACATCATTACATAAATCCATTTTCCAAAAGCATTTGCATTTACATTATCATGTATATCATGTAACATCTACAATCATTAAGCATTACATATCCATATAACATTACATCATCATTACATATTAATTCATTGCATCACATTGTATTCAAAAAGCCATCCATATGCATTAGGCATTATCTAACATCTCTATATCATTGCATCCATCAGTAATAATCATAGCATTAATCATTAAGATCCACAACATTTCATTCATTCATCTATTTTATGTCATACATAAGGCAATCATTTAAGCATCAATAGAACATATGCATACATATAAAAAATTTCATTCTAAAAAGCATAAAGAAAAGCATGTAGGAGATAGAATCATCTAGATCTTTATATCATAGTAAAACACCTGAAAAGGAGATCTAACACATCATGATGTCATATATAGTAAATATATCAAAAATGAGTATCAAAGTCTATGGTATCATCATCCAAACATCAAATGAGTGTCAAATTTCATCAAATGATCATAAATGCAACATATGGAAATCATAGTCCATCAAAGTATTAGAGTATCAGCATAAACAACCTCAACAAATCAAATGATACAATACAGTCCAATGTCTTGATATCAATAAAAGAATGAGATCATATATCATCAAAGTGCAAAGCAAATGAAATATCTCAACCAGCTGAACCACCAGTACCATCAAGACTAGGAGCACTATCTAGAGGATGACTAGAGCTAGGCTATCAACCCTTCTGAATCATAGCATCTAGGAAGGTTTGAATCATCGAACTAAGCTAAGTAACCTATTGTTTCATCACTAATATCTAAGACTAAAGAGATATAACATCTAAGGCTAAAGCTAGCATAGGAGCCTGTGCTTCAGAGGTCTATGGTGGAGGAATGGAAGAAGATGGATCTAATAAAGATGGAATAAAACCCGAAGAACATGGACATGAAGAAGATGAAGGCATCATAGTAGAAGTAGGTTCCTGAGTAGAGGAATCATGTGGAACAACTGGAGGTATCACCTGCTGAGCAGGAGGACCCTATTCCTAATCAAGTAACACCTATGCAACCTATGCATCAACCTCTCACTTCCTCCTAGGTCTATGTTGGCATGGTCTCACATCTACATCCATAGAAATCTGATGTAGTGCTCTATCTACACCACCTCTCACCTGATCAGCCCTAGGAGGGATAGGAGTAGCAACAATCACTAGAATCTATACCCTACCTACTCTTACTACTTGACAACCACATCATCCATGCCGTACTCTAATCCTACCCCCACCTCTCCCACTATTTTCATCATCTCCCCCATCTCCCACATCACCACCATCACCATCTGATATCTCATCAATACCAAGAACTCTCTCAACAATATCCATAAATCTCATAAATGGGTACTGATGTAACCACTCAGCGTAAACCTCTGTGATCTCAACATCCATCACATGCTCTCTCATCGACCAAGGTAGATATCCAAGGTCTTAGATCTCTTGAATTATTGTGCCATAATCTACATAGGGACCCCACAAAGATCTCTCTACCTACACTTGAGCATACATCGCTACTCCCTGAGGTGCCATACCCTACTTGCACCCATACTAACACAATACTCTCCTGAACTAGAATCTCTCAATGATATAAGTGGAATGCCCAATCATCCATCGAGCGCAAAACATATAATGTAACTTAGAGTAATCCTCGGGCCAAGCCTCACAACCAACATATGGCCTCCAAACTACAACATTCATATCATCGATGACATGACACTAATAATCCAGCTTACCCATATGGGTTTGAATCACCATACCCTCATACATCTAGGCGAATGGCCAACCCAAATCTCACTATTGTGCAGTGATAGGACATGTCACTGGGATAAGCTCCCTAGTCCAAACCTATAGTAAGATCGCTCCTATAGTGAGCATGGAAGATCGTCTGTAGACAATTATATGTAGCTCATGATACAACTGAGCTAATACACAAGATCCCTGATAAAATCTTTGGGGATATGCCATCAAGTCCTTAAGGATAGGACCCCATCCAACTGAAAATCTATGACCATGTCTATCTAGAAGAAGGAACCCACCAATCAGAGTACCTAAGACTACTGGTAGAATCGAAAAAGAAAGAAATTGGGCCCACTGGATATGATTGTCTCCAATGTTCAGATCCAGAAAGATCCATTGACATGTTGACCCATCATAAATGGAATCATAATAAACCAAGTCTCCTCTAGCCGGCAAGTGAAAGATATAATACACATCCTCTGGGGTGATCATCATCTCACCCATAGGCAAATGGAAGGTGATATGGTCTGAGTGCCATTGCTCAACCATAGCAGTAATCAGACCCCGATTCACTTGGAATCGAGGAAGAGCTAGAAGGAAAGATAGACCACATAGACTGATATGTCTATGATTAGCCACACTCAGGTCTTGGATCATACTCATAGGTAGAGGGTAAAAACCATGAACACCCAATAACTTGAGCACCTCCTGCAAAAAGCAAGTTCAATCACATCATTTTTTGAAATCAGTTATCATTTGGATTATCCTAAGTCAATCAAACATTTACAAAATATCAAACCACAATAAATTTTCCTAATTCTACTCAGAGAGGATGGAAAATTCATCATCATCTAAATCTAGATTGACAATCAAATATTCAAACTATGACTGACTCATACTAACATCTTACAACTCGCTATAACATCAAGTTTATTATCTAAACCAATCATTTGATCAATGATGTTGAATGGTTTGAAAGTTGAGTATAGCAATTTAAAATCTTTTCTAGCAGGGTGAAAGTGCTACTTCAGGCTTTAAAAGTGCTAAAACGCAAAAGCATTGCTTAAAACTGTAAAAGCACTACTTAATAGCGCAAAAGAACAACTTCAGTCAAATGTGCTAAAAGAATTTGAAAACATTGTTTTAAAATTTAGAAGCACTATTCTAAATTGCAAAAGTGAAATCAACATCAAAAGCACTATTTGATAAGACAAAAATGGTTTAGGGCCAAAAATAGGCATGTCAACGCACTATTTTGAATCACAGAAGCGCAAGTTATAACCATGGAAGCGCTACTTGAAAGGTAAAAGCACTATTTAAATGTGTAAAAGCACTATTTGGAAAATAAAAAGGAAAAAAGGAGGGTTTTAAAATGAAAATTTTTATTTTTTGGAAATTAAATGCATAAATCATCAAAACTAAGAAGTTCAGGCACTTATCGAAGGTCCGTAGTTCAGTGGCTGCTGATACCGTCGTCCACGCTTGAATCTATGCTCATGAATAGGGATAGACATCGTTAGAAAGTCAAAGGAGGTCAGAGCTCAAAAGTGAAAAGAAAAAGTGAAAATGAATAGTAAAAAGACTTTTTACCCCTTTATATAGGCCCTTTTGACCTAAAAAGGGTATCTTCGACCTAAAAAGAGAATCTTTAACCAGAGGGGGCCCAGGAATCCAAATTTTTTTCACAAATCTGCCAAATTAGGGGCATTTGTAATCAAATAGATGCAAAACCATTATCGGAAATGAAATCAAAATTTATTATAAATTGACCTAATCAACACAAAATGACCTGAATAGTCAAAATTTTCAAACATCTATCAAATTTCATTTCATTTTTGAGGTGCATACACTCAAATAATCATAACAACAACAACATCATCAAATTAGGAGATCGACCATCAAATCAAAGTGTAATATTTTATTAGGAAATTTTTCGCTAATTGATCAAAAGGGGCATCAAACATTGAATCAGATCAAATCAAGTATCACATCAACAATCTAACATAAGATCGATCATCAAGAGTACAAATCAATCAAAACTGCATCGAACATCATTGAATATCTGCATCGAACATTGAACATTAAATAAATGACCATCAAAAGAATCAAGATCGACCATCGACAAAACCAGGACCTTTTATCAAATTCAAATCAAGATATTCTTTGAATTAATATGCTTCGTATGTCAACTCAAAGAGGGTATTTTTAATCACCTAAAAGTGGATACGATCATTCAAGTGATTAATCAAGGCAAAATCAAAGCAATTAATCAAAACAAGCATTTGGCGAATCAAAATCAAAATCAAGTCTTAATTCAATATAATTCAAAATCTAAATCCAAAAGATCAATTAAAACCTATTAAATCAAGTGAAATTAAATCAATGAGCAATTAATCAATTAATTGTATAGTTTGGAATTAAATCAAATTAACCCATTCAAGAGGTTCATATGGCTAAATAAATGAATTAAAATCAATTGATTAAATCCTAATTTCTCTCAACAACTAAATGGGAGGAAAAAGCCTCAACCAATGGGATTTAAGAAAAGGAGCTCACATGGATCAAGCCAAAATGAATCTCAATCACTCAAATTGAAAGAGCATCTTGTCCACTCATCTTGTCTTCTTGTCCCAAGCTTTGAGGACACAATATTTAAATTGTCTTCAAAGGGTGGAACCAAACACTCAACTCAAGCTTAAGCATGATCAACTCTACTACACCCCCTCTCCTTGCATAAATTTATAAAAGGAAGACCAAAATCACTCAATTAACAATCCAAAAATCTGAGAATGGCATCAAACCTCTTGAATTTTTTATCTAGAAGAGAAAATTGAGTCTAATTAGTTTTATTTCATTTGGAATTTGACAATTTAGCTTGTTATAATATCATTTCTCATTCTAGGACTGTCATTAATGGAGGCTTGTTGAGAGCTTCACCATTAACACTCTTAGTTAGAGAGCCATATGATGCTTACTTTCTCATTTATTTGCTAAATAGATGTTATAATATGATTAATTTAGTTTCTATTTGATTTATTTGACAATACTAATTCTATGAAGTTACAATTGCTAGTACACAATAGGAACACTTTATTGTTGCAGTAGTGAAGATTTGTGGGTGTCATCCCCACTCTAGTTTTACCTTTCAAAGGTTTCTGGGTTACCAAATCTTTATGTTATTATGTGTTTCATTTTCATGGACGTGATTAGTAGTTAGATATATTGAACAACATTAAAGTTTATGTTTATGATATACATGTTGAATTGGTTTAAAAGTGTAAAAATTTTATATATTCTAATTCACCCCCCCCTCTCAGTATCTTACTTTCCCAATAAGGCTTCCAACAATTGGTATTAGAGCTTTGTTCTCTTAGAAGAAGTCTAACCACTTGAGAGTTAAGATCTTGGAGATGGAGGATTATAAGTTGGGAAAGGTCATAGAGTTTCAAAAGATTGACATTCATCTTGCATTGCACCAGTTTGAGACAGAAAGAGAGGAATTGAAGAAATCCTTAAAAAGAGGGAAAGAACTGGAAACCCAATTGAATGACACTCAATATCAAGAAGAAGACACTAAAGGTATATTTGATAATGGAAATTCCAATGAAAGTGATGCAAAAATAGAAGATCTATTGGAGAGAAACAACACATTGAATGAAGAAGTCATAAGTTTGAAGAGAGAATATGAAATCCAATCATTAAGACTGAGTGAGGTGATTGAACAGAAAAAGAAAGTTGAGGAAGACAAGGTAATGGTAGAAGAAGATAAAAGAAAAATGTCTACTAGAATTGATGAAAGGATGTGTGATGTGAAGAAGCTTAAAAATAATCAATTAGACATGGTAAATGAACTATTACTTAAAAATCAAGAGTTAAACAAGAAAGACATCAAAATTAAAAAATATGAGATAAGAGAACAATCAGCTGAAAAATGAGTTAAGATATGAAAGGGAACTCAATGAGAGGATGAACAAACCTAATGAAGTTGTGAGATATTTTGAGGAACCGATGAGATCACTAAGAAGATCTAATGACACCTTTGGACTATGCCATACCGAGAACCTATCATCCATTGAAGGAGGAGAATCATCAAATAGTGGAGAATAGAAGAATGCAAAACCAAAGAACAACAAACCTACATGTCATCATTGTGGGAAACTAGGACACACAACAAACATTTACAAAAGCAAGAATGGTAAATCCAATCCAAAGCCTAAATTCAATAGATATTGTTTTAACTGTAAAAAGCATGGGCATTAGGCACATGAATGCAAGTCTAAGGCTAACAATACACCTATTGCGCCTAGATTTCAAGCACATTGCTAAAAAATTTAGAAATATGATCATAGAGCACAAGAATGTAGATCCAATGCAAAACCTAAGTGGACATCCAAGAAGCAAGACAATGCACCTAGGAAAGGTAACACTTTCAATTGGGATTACAATACATGGTAAATCCAAGAGTTGGATGAATGGAAGTTTGGTCTGTTATAGTTGTCACAAAATTGGTCATTTAAGAAAAGATTGCAAGACTAGAACACCAACACCGAGTAATGGAAAAAACAAAGGTAAAGAGACTATTGATAAAATAAAGAACTAGATGAGTCAGACATGGAGAAAGAAAGAGGAAGAAAGCAATAGTGGAACCAGTGAGCCTGAGGTCACCCAATCCAACGGATTAGGTGATCACACTACTTCTAACTAAGAAAAGGTATGTGAGGAATAATATTTTTTAATGCTATATTTTACACATGTTCCTAACATTAGATGTGTTAAATTCCATATCTACATAAGTTAAGATGCATTAGGACAGATTTGAGGAAAAAACTTAAATTGTATAATTGGTGTCAAGCATAAATATTAATATATGTGGTGACTGAGTCTCTTAGTATGTGTCAAACAATTCTAAGAAGAATCCTAGAAGAAAATTAGTACTACAAAAGGATGATGAAGATGGGGAGATGACAAACACAAAAGACATCAATAAATTCAAGCCACACATAGGCATCCAACTAATCTAGATGATATTTTCCAAAACATCAAGAGTACATTAGGTTTGGCAGGATTTAAATTCATTAAATTTGAAAAGTTGAGTAAAACTGATAAATAAACAATAGAAGACACAATGATAGAAATGATGGGAACATTCAACATGACACCATTAGAGATTGGGAATCTTATCCCTGATGATTTTTTTATTAAAATTGATTAAATATGGTAGCATGCTATTATGATAGAAAGACATATAAGAGGAGGAACCTTAACACAAATAATGCTTGAATTAACAATAAAGTAGAGAGAACAATTCATGGAGCAATATAGAAATAGGTTTATCCCTAAACTAAGAGCACACTCCATATTGAAGAAGAATGTTGAAGAAGTTGTTAAACAGAGTAAATTGATATGGAATACTATTTTTGGACTAATAGTTGAAAAAAGTACAAACAAAGATGAAAGCACCTCTAGACAAGTTGAGCTTGACAATACCGAAGACATTTATGAGAAAGAAAATCTTGAGGAATAAATAAGAAGGTAGAGGAGAGTGAACAATAGGATGTGATCACTATTGAAGATTTACCTAAGGATACACAAGTGAATATCAATGCCTTAACCAAGGAAGAAATCAAGAGTCAAACTCTTACTAAGGCAGCCTCAGATACATTTCTACCAAGCACCAATCCAATTCTAATACAAGTACATGATTATCAAAAGATTGAGGGTGTACCAACTATGGACTCAATACTGTTAGCTCCAACACAATCACAATTGAAGTAAATGATACATAAGGTACCAATGTCAAGGAACAGGGTAAGATGACAACAACAAAAATCAATCCACCTACCGAGGCAAACATTAAGATCAATACAAGTGAAGGAGAAAAGAGAATGAAAGAACAAGTAGATAAGTATACAACAAAAATATTAGGACCTCGTGTTCAGGAAGCAAAGGAGATAGTGCTTAAAAAAAATGAGATTCAGGAGCCTAAGAATAAAGTGTTAGGAATGGGAACACTGAGAGGGGGGGGAGAGGTGAATCAGTGTTCTATAATTAATTTTTGATACTTGAAACTTAACTCAATTACTTAAATCCTAAAATGAATAGTAAAAAAAATGAAGTTTTCAATCATATCACATAACACAAGATATGTTTACGGGGAAACCTTGGCTAAAGGAAAACCCTAGTGGAAATTAGTACCCATGAATAATTATACTTTTTATTATAAACGTGTTAATGTTTATTTTCCCTATTAGGAGCAGTCATTAAAATGATGAGTACAATAACTCAGTTAAGAGTTTATAAGTAACAAACCCTGTTAGGGGTGGATGGCTCACTACTAGAGTGTTTTGTTCTACCACTTACTGATTGTGTCACTTAGACTTCTTGTAACTTCTTCACACTATCATATCTGACCATGTATTCTTAGACTTAGCATAGTATCATACTCAAAAGCTTATATCTGAGGGTGCAAACCAAAATTGATCATACACATGTGCGATGATGCTCTGATCATCAGGTGCTTCTAAGTCTACTCTATCTTCCATACTTAGTCAAATTTTGATCTTCTAAGTTAGTACGGTGACTACAAAACTTCATATGACTTTGTTTCCATAATGACAACATCATACTTAGTCATATATACTAGTAAAGTCAACTTTCCAATAGAAAGAGGCTATTCAATCCTTACTACAATTGCTGAGTAGTAGCACACTAGAGACTAAAAAGAAGAAGTCACATAAGAGAAAGGACAAGTCTCCTGGCACACAAGTAACATTAGATGAAGTTATAGTGATTCTGAAATGGGACACTGATAACATGACATATGAATAAATGAAAATTCTATAGGATCTATTGAAAAGGAAGAGAAAACAAGAGGAACTAAGAAGGGAACATCAACAGAAGAAGGTACTACATGAAATCAAGGATATATTTGTTGATGCATTTGAACTAGAAGATATAAATGATAATTCACCTATATTAGAGTAGTTGGAACATATTGTAAAAAAGGTGAATAGTGATGATAGTGAAGCAAATGAGAAGTTAATGCAATGGCCTGAGAGAAAGTTTGAGATCAAAGTAATTGAGAGAGTTTCAACAGAGATTGCAGTCAAATAGGTTGAACTTTCTAACCTTGTAAGTAATTTGGAAGAGGTTGTAAAAAAATTTCATTCTTTGTACAAACAACTGTGTGTAATGGCTAGAGTGGGAGTGGGAGGTGGTGTGGGAGCTGGTCAAAATTTGAATGGTGGCTTGGATGGGAAACCCGGTTCCTCTATTGGAGCTACTATTGGAGATGTGAGACAATTTTCTAGAATCTTGATAGTGTCAGGAGGCAAGGAGAATGATGGTGGGTCATCAAAATCTATAGGTGATGTTGGGGCCTCAAGTCTTTAGGACCCACGAGGTAATAGTGCTTCCCTAGACCCAGAGGGAGCTAAGATTCTTGCTAGAGATGGCAATAAAGGTGAGGCTATGGCTCCAAGGACTACTAGAGTTGACAATAAAGGTGAGACTTTGGCTCCAGATAAACCCTGGGTGGCATTGTTTGGCAAGAAGCCTTCTAGAAAATTCTCCCTTCTTGAAGCTAATAATATTTATGATCCTACTAAGGGAGATTTTTCTATTTTTATCCCTAACACAGTGATTGATCACTTAGTGTCTCAGATTGACCTCATGCTAATTGGAAAATATGATGGGGTAAGGCTAAACATTGATTATGTTGGACATTTCATTTAGAGTAGATGGTTTCTCAAAGGGCAAGTGGATATAGCTGCAATGCCTAAGGTTTTTTTTCTTTCTCCTTTACCAATGAAGATGATATGACTAAAGCTCTATGTAGAGAACCTTGGGTTATGGGTAAGTCATCCTTGCCTTTGATAAAATGGGAGCCTAATATGGATTGGAGAAAATCTTTTCTAGAATGGGCTCCCGTATGGGTGAGGCTATCGGGGCTCCCTTTAGAATATTGGAATGAATGTGTTTTCAAAGGAGTTGTGAATGTATTTGGGGAGCTTCTCTCATTAGACTCGGCTATGATGTCAAGATCTAGACTGGTCTTTACCAGAATCTATGTTAAATTCTATAAGTCTACTGATCTTCCTATCTCTATATACTTAGTCTCTAAAATGGGTGTTTGGAAACAGTCGATTTAATATGAGTCTATCCCCTTTGCTTGTTTTAATTGCAATAAATCTTGTCATTGCTCTAATAAGTGTCTGTTGAAAGCTACAAAAAAAAAAGAGGAAGGCCCAGCAGCCAAGAAGAAAGATTCTTCTAATGCTATTTGAAAGCCAAAGATCATCTCTAAGGGTTCTTCTAAGTCTTCTTTGAAGCCTTCGAAGAATCATGATCACAACCTAGTTACTGGTGACCATAGTATTGAAAAGGCCAACTTGGAAAGTATCCACGATGGGAGTAATACTGATTTTGGGGCCCTAGTGAATGCTCAAGAGGTTGGTTCTAGTGACATCTCTTTTGTTGATGCTAACTCAAAAAAAAAATTTGAGGATAACAAGTTCGCACCATTATTGAATGCTAATTTTGTGCTAGAAGAGGTGAATCAGGGAGAAGAGTGCCCTTTGTCCCAACCTGATGATAATATTGTGGTGGATGAGGTATCCCAAGAAGGGTAACCTATCCTTTTATCCCAATCTAAGATAGATTGCAGTAGGGAGAATACTAAGGTATTTCTAAATGATAAGGAGAATATTGATATCTTTGCGGACACTAGCCTGGTGGTGATGTAGATTTCTCTAGAAACTAAGCCTTCTAACCAATAGGAAAATGGTGATAATAAGACTCAATCCCCTGAAAGCCTTAAAACTAAAGATCTAAATACGAACAAGGAGGTTGGGCAGAGCTCCAAAAATAAATCTAAAGGATCCATTTCTCCTTTGTCTATGGAAGGAATCAAAACTAGAAGCAAAAAGTCTGATGTAGGGAAAGAAAAGTCTGCTCTAGGAAGAAAACAAGCTAAAATTGTAAGAGAGCAAGACAGTTGACAAGACATTGCAGATGGTAAACAAAGGACCATTCCGGAGGCTTTTTCTCCAAATAGATTATGAAGATCATCTCTTGGAACATAAGGGGGTTGAATGCTCCCCATAAAAAAGATATTCTTAGAAACATGGTAAGGGATTATAAACCTGATATCCTTCTTGTTCAGGAAACCAAAATGAGTAAGGAAAAAGTTGATAAACTTAGGATTTTTTAGAAGGGTGGTGTCAGTAGCTATAGTTCGGTTGGGGCTTTTGGGGGAATAGCTATTTTATAGAATCAAAAGACTATTAAGGGAGAGATTGTTGCTAAAGATCCCAATTTGATATCTGTTAGGTTAGAAAACATTAGAGATAATTTTATTTGGGTTATCACTAACATTTATGCTCTTAATGCTAAATTTAATAGGGCCAAATTTTGGAAGAAAATCTTAGAAAAAAGGAATGACTTTAAGAATGAAAATTGGTTGCTCATGGGGGATTTCAAGACTCCATTGATGGACAATGAAAAGTATGGAGGAATCTTATCTCAAGATGATAGTAGGGTGGACCTTTTCAATTTCATCAATGACAAAGGCTTGATTGATCTAGATCTCCAAGGTTTGAATTACACATGGTCCAATCAGTGTGCTGGTCCTCATAATATTCAAAGTAAACTGGAAAGAGCTCCCATTTCCCATGACTGGATTTCTAGATATTGTTGCACCCTATCTTTATTCCCCAAAATAGGGTCTGATCATCACTCTATATTGTTGGAAGTCAATATGATTATTGCTCTTAGGCATTTTCCCTTTTGGTTTGAGAAGATGTGGTTAACTCACCCTGATCTGGAGAGAAATTTATCTGAATGGTGGAATATTAAAGTTGAAGGCACTGCTATGTTTAAAGTTACCAAAAAGCTTAGAAACATTAAGGAAAAGGTTAAAGTTTGGAATAAAGAAGTTTTTGGAGACATATTCAAATACAAGAATAAGGATAAATCTAACCTTTCTTATATCTAGGAGGCTATTCAATCTCATGGGCTCTCAAATTCTCTTAAAGCTGAGGAACAAAAGGCCCTTGTTAGCTACCATAATCTGATTTCCAAAGAGGAAACTTACTAGCATCAGAGATCAAGGGTGGTTTAGCTTTAGGAAGGGGACATAAATACTAATTTCTTCCACTTGACTACCCTCAAACACTGGGTTGCTAATCGAATAGATAAAATTGCTATGCAAAGGGCTGAGATTCACAAGGAAGAAGAAATTAAGACAACTGTAGTAAATTACTTTGATTCCTTACTCTTTGTTGATGGTAATCTAGAGAGGGACCTGCAAGATCAATTACTGGAAGCCATTCCTAGCATTGTTAAGCCAGATAAAAACAAGGCTTTTCAAGCTATTCCTTCCAATAAGGAGATCAAGGATGTTGTCTTTTCTTTTGAAGGAGATAAGGCTCCTGGTCCTGATGGGTTTCCTATGTTCTTTTTTCAGAAATTCTAGTTCATTGTGGAAAAGGATGTCTCCAATGCTATGAAAGAGTTCTATAGATGTAGGCATCTTCGTAAAGAAATCAATGGAAATTTCTTAGCCTCGGTCCCTAATATTGCTAGAGCACATTCTTTTGACCACTTTAGACCTATAAGCCTATGTAATTCCTTCTATAAGATCTTCTCTAAAATCTTAACTACTAGGCTTTTGAAAATCCTTCCTCATTTGATTTCTCCCCAATAGAATAGTTTTATTCCAAGAAGGAAAATTCTAGATTTAGTTGTGCTGGTTCATGAGAATATTCATTCGGCCATCAAAGGAAACAAACAGGGATTTATCCTCAAACTTGATGTGGCTAAAGCCTATGACCGTATTGATTGGAGTTTCTTGTGTCTGATTCTTAAGTAGTTTGGTTTTAATGAGAGGGTCATCCAAATTAACTATGAATTGATTTCCACTACTTCCTTTGTAGTTTTAATTAATGGATCTCCTTCCAAGTTCTTCAAAAGCTCTAGAGGGCTCAGACAAGGAGATCCTATATCACCCATTCTGTTTACCCTGTTGGTTGAAAGCATGGGAAGGTATTTTCAGCTCTTAGTCTCTAAGGGTATTATTCAAGGTCTTAGGCCTTCATCCAACCCCTTAACCTACTCTCATACTTAGTTTGTGGATGACACCATCACAATGGATTCATCAACAATTAAAGAAGACAAAGCCTTCAAATCGGCCTTGAATCTTTATACCAAAGCCATAGGACATCTCATTAATTGGTCTAAAAGCTCCTTGTTTTTTATGAACACCCCAGAGGACAGGGAACGCAAAATTTTTGGTATCTTGGATTGTAGTATTAGCTCTTTCCCCTCTTCCTATTTGGGGTTGCCTTTGGGTCTTAACATAAATGACTATTTTTGGAATTAGATGGTGGGGAGAGTTTTTACCAAGCTGGCTGGTTGGAAGGGTATGGTTTTATCTCAGGCTAGGAAGATCACACTAATTAAATCTTCTCTTCAAAGTCTTTTAGTGTATGCTATGAGTTTTTTTAAGATGCCTTCTAAATATGTGGATAAAATTGATAGTATTGTTAAATGTTTCCTCTAGTATGGGGTTGAGGAATGAAATCGCATCCCTCTGATTTCTTGGGAAAGGGTGTGCAAACCTGAATCTTTAGGGGGAATGGGTCTCAAACCTATTAAGGTTATGAATAAAGCTCTGCTAGCTAAGAAATTATGGTGTATTTATGGAGATTCTAAGCATTGTAATACCATTTGTAAATATAAACACCTTTATGACATGCCTTCAATTGATCAATTTCTATCCAGTTCAGAGAAAGTTGAGGGCTATGTTTTCTGGAGGAATATTAATGATGCTAGGAACATTGCTAGTAAAGGCAAGTGTTGGAAATTGGGAAATGGCTTCGGTATTAACTTTTGGAAAGATCTATGGTTGTTTGATAAACCTTTGAATTGTATTTTTAACATTCCTAAGGATATTAGTAGGTGCTCTAATTTTTTTGGCCCTAAACTGCTGGTGAATTTGGTTATGTTCAACCCTACCTTTCAAAATATTGATAAAGCCCTTCTGGCTCAGTATTGCTATGCCAATAAGGAAGACTCTCCGATCTAGGGACCTTCTCCTAATGGTAAATTTTATGTGGCTTCTACTAGCTTTCTCCAATATGATTTTCCTGAGGAAACCCCCTTTTGGACGAAGATCTAGAATAAAAATCTAACCCCGAAAGTTGAGATTTTCTACTGGATTTTTGTCCAAAACAAAGCTCTCATGATAGACAACCTTAAAAAGAGAGGATTCATCATGCCTAATAGATGTTGTCTTTTCTAGGAGGTTAAGGAAGATACTAACCACCTTTTTTTGCATTGTCCTTTCTCTCAGCAGGTTTGGTCTTTCTTTTTGCAGGAATGGGCTTTATGTTGGATTTTTCCCTTTTCTATCTAGGATTTTTTCTAGTAGTGGTATTATCTAGGTTCTTTTGAAAGGGATAAAAAAAACTAGATTTTTATTTCTCCTCATATTTCTTGGAGTATATGGAAAGAAAGAAATAACTGCATCTTCAAGGATAAATGTAGCACTCCTACTCTGGTGTTTGAGAAAGCTAATAGAGGGACGATGGAAGATCTTTCGAAAGGTATCACCCAGCATAGTTGGAATAGTAGGGGTTCTCAAATGAAGAATAATGACTGTGAGAATAGTGTCTAGATTGCGCCCCCTAATAACTTGATTAAGATAAACTTCGATGGAGCTACTAAGGGCAATCCTAGCCCAGTGGGTTGTGGTAGTATTATCAAGGACTATAATGGTAATTTCATTGCTGCTAATGCTGCCCCTCTAGGTACTCAAAACAACCATAAGGTGAAAGCTTTGGGAGCTTACTATGGCTTACAACTTGCTAGCAGACTCAACTTTAAAAATATCTAGTTGGAGGGTGACTCAATGAATATTATTAATTATCTTAAAGGCAATAATCCTCCATCATGGACTATTGAAAATATCATTTCCAAATAAAAATATATCATGGCCAAGTGTACCAAAATTCACATGACTCATGTGTACCACAAGAGTAACATCATGGAAAACAATCTGGCTAATATTGGTGTTAAGTTTGATGAGGCCATCACCTGGGATAGCGAGGTGAATCTCAAAGAGGAAACTAAATCAAGCATTAATTATGATAAAATCAATCATAAGGTAGGGAAGATTTGAAATAATAAATAAGACTCGCCTAAGTACTATGGAGTCTAATAGAAATTATGGGACAGCTTGGAACAGAGTTTTAAGCATCATTAATAATGACATCTCACATGCTCTCTAGGTAGTGGCCTCCATTAACCTCTTTATTAATAGGGACTAAAATTTGGAAATCACTGTCATAATTCTAACAAGAACTCTGTGCTACTAAATTTCTTAAAAATGGGTGGAGACTTGAAGCAGGAGGAACCTGATAATTGCAAAAAGCTCAAGGAAGCTAACATTGCTATGGTGTGGCAGAAGTTGTGGAAGGGTGGAGTAACCCCTTTCCTAGAAAAACTTCATGACTGTGAAGGAAGTGACTCAAAAATTTGTAGATGGCTAGTAAAATGATACTGTCACTATTGAAGGGAGATCTGTGGAGATAAATGTGGAGCTTATTGCTCAAATTATGGGAATCCCCAATGTTGGCAAGAAGTTTTATAGGAATCGCAAGATTTCAGACATGGCTGCTAAAAAATTCCTGAAGTCTGAGAAGGAAAAGCTAGATTTTGTGGAGGGAAAGGTAAATGGTTTCATTGATCTTGTCAGAATCAAGGAAATCTAATGCTACATCCTATAGGTAGTGATGGAGTAATTTACCCTTAAAAGTTGCTTCACTCATGCTCACTCCAACCATTTTATGTTCCTAAATCATTTCAGGTACAAAGATACTATTAACATACCCTTCTACCTTCATACTTCTCTAGTTAAAAGTATCAATGAGCACAAGAGTTCTCCTAAGAAACCTATAAAACATGATGGTTTGATTCTGCTAATTTATGAGCATATTATGAGAACTATCCCTAACCCTAGCTCCACCCCTTTAACCAAAAAGAGTAAAAGGAGATCTTTGACTGCTAAGTCTAGTGATGTTAAGAGGAAGGTGGAGGATGTTATGGGTAGTAGCTCGAAGAAAATTTATTTGGAAGAGACTGGAGCTGAGGACTATGGTGAGGGTTCTAAGACTGAGGATTCTGATGAGGATGTCTCTAGATAGACTAATGACATGCAAAGTACTGTTAAAGAGAAGGAGGATACTAATGATTATGATGCCATGTCTAACCTTGAAGATAATAAGGAGGAGGTTAACAGCAAGGTGTCAAAGGAGAATAACAAGGAGATGAATGAGGGAAAGGATTAGGTGGATGAGGAGGGTCCCCAGTAGGGTATTGATGACTCTCAGGTGTGGGGAGATGAGATTGATCATATGTGTATTGAGGAGAAGGATGGCACTGATGTAGAGGACCCTGAGAAAAATATTTAGGAAAGTGTGGTGGAGGAGAAAGGTGAAGTTATGGAAGAAGCCAACTTGGAAGGAACTATAGCTCACCATTCTCAAAGTCTTGAAGACTTGGTTGATACTATGATTTAGTATGTGGAGAAGAAGAAGAATGACAAGGATTTTAATAAAGAGGAGATTCCCATCTTGGATGACTTTGTGGCTAGAATGAGGCACGATGTGCCTATCTCTAAGGACTTAGAGGATAATATTCAGGAGGGAAGTGATGATTCCAGTGAACGAAAAGCTAGAGAGTCCTCCATCAAACTAATATTTGAAGACTTTAATGATAGGGAAGAGGTCACTACTAGTGTGTTGCAAACTACCAAAGATGAGGCTCTCTATTCCTTTAGGTTCAGAAAATGGTGCTTCCATGAGATCAAAAAGCTTCATTTAAAATGTAGGAAGCTTGAAGCTAAAAATGATAACCTTAATGAGAAACTTGAGTCCTTTCTCAAAGAGGGTACCTCCAATTCCCCTACTGCTAATATCAATGAAAGGATGGATAAAGTGGATAATACTCTTATAAATATTCTCTAGCACAACATGGATAGTATGAAGGTGTCTAGCACCAACCTTAAGGCTTTGGTCAATTTGTTGGATAATGCTTCGAAGGATGATAATGAAACCAGGAATTCTCCTTTGGTGGATAGTGGTGGCCCTAGCTCTCAGACCTTGGGAGCAACAAGAAAAAGTCCCCTCTGATGAAGAAGAATGTTGATGACCTAAAAAGTGTCATTGGTCAAATGGATAACATCCAGGCCAAGATGGAGAAGATGCTAGATGAGAAAACTAGGGTTAAGTACGTGGATGTTTAAGTTGGATGCTCTACTAGTTTTCTATGTTCTCTACTATCTTTTGATCTGGTTTTCTATCCTTTTTGTCAATTTCTATGTAGACCATGTTATGGACAGCTAGATGTTGTGTGCCTTTTTTTGGGTGTTATGATCTCTACTTCTGATCTTTTGTTTCTTGGATTGTAAAGGGTTTTGGGTCCCTTCAAAACCTATTTTTTCCAGTAATTAGAACTATGTGATGTAGAAACTTTTACAAAGGAGAATCAATAGCTTATTGAGAAGCTACAATTATTTTTGAAGTCAACAAGACATTCACTAAGCATGGATGCAAGTTCCAACTCTATTCATTTTACCAGGTTGACTCATGCACAAGGAAGATTAGTCGAGCTGATGGCTAATGATGGGAAAATAAGGGCCAAATTAATCTCTATATAGACAATGTTGATACCTCATTTATAGGTCATGTAGAGAGAATTGGAAATGATAAAAGAGTTAGTTTAGAGAGATCCTCGTCTCTCTATTGCAGAAAGTTTAGTTGATCTAGCTGCTTAGATAGAAATTAAACTAAAGGTTTTAGAGTTGGTCAGATCCAGTTGGGAAAATGCATTAGCAATTATTCTAAAACTCCACAAACCATTTTTGGATAAGTATTATCTAACCCCAACACCCCAGCAGCTCAAAGTGGCAAAAATAAGGGGGAAATAGATGAAGACCAAAGGGGAAGATAGATGGAAATGTATAAAGGCATGACATACTATTTTCAACTTAATGTGTACTCATTGTATGTCAGAGTCATGTATATATCATGTACATATAATGAATTCTTTATGAAGATCGAGTCACAGTCTTAGGGGGAGTATTGAAGTACTAGCTACTATTTTGTGTATGTAATGTAAAGTCGTGACAAAGTGTTTTTGCCACTAATGTCAAAGGGGGAGATTGTTGATCTCCAAGTCATGTTGTTTATTAGTATCAAATACTTAGTCATTCTCACGGTAGAGTTGGTTGGTCATCATTGTGACCGAGCCATCCTACTAAGGCTGAGTAATGTATTAGAATTGTATTTGTTATATGTACCAAGTAGTAGTCATTGTCGAGAAAGTTAGTGGTCGTCAAGCACCCCAAGAGTTACTGAGTAGTATGAATGTCGAGATGTATATAATAGTAAGTGTCGAGTACAAGTATATGGATAATAGTTTTGACTAAGCACCAAAGATTTCATATGCCGAGTGAACCAATTTTGATATATGTGTTTGAAATGGCACAAACACCTAGGTAAACTATTTTGGCTAACTTCTATGCATGATTTAATGATTTTTGAGAAAATTAAGGAGTTGATTACATGCTATGATTTTAATCATTAATCCCTATGCAAGTGATGCAACCAATCAGAAAAAGGGAATGTATAAGTTGTAAAAGTGATGAATCTAGACCATTGATCTTGATCTAGAAGCTTGATCAGTGATTTATTTTAGGTGACATCCAAACCCTAATATTATTACAATTATGAGATCTCACATGTATGCAGAAGAAGCAGTGTTTTGGATGTTAGAAGTATAGATCAAGAAAAGTGACTGAGAAAAGTAGTGAAGGACATAATAGAGTTATATTTTATTTCAATATTAGATAAGAATTGGAAAGAGGAGATATGTTATCAATATTTGGAGTGAAAACTGAAGGATCAAGTACTGATACATTCTAGCAAGTGAATCAGGGTAAATCTCTTAATAGAGTGGTCCTAACAGACCTTTTTAAATCTCCTAACATAGTGCTTACTTAGTTGTAAGTTATAAATCCTTTAATCAAGGTAGATTGTATAAGTTTTTAAGCTCTTAGCAGGGCAAACCCCTGACAGGGTAGATCACCAAAAGTGATCAAAACTTTGTAGCCCTAACAGACACACTTTATTGCTGTAGTAGTGAAGATTTCTCAGTGTCATCCCCACCCCAGTTTTACCTTTCAAGGGTTTTGGGGTTACCAAATCTTTGTGTTATGTCTTTCATTTTCATGGATGTGATTAGCAGTTAGATCTATGTTAGCATTGAATTTTATGTTTATGATATACATGTTGAATTGGTTTCAAAGTGTAAAAGTTTTATAGATTCTTATTCACCCCCCTCTCAGTATCTTACTTTCCCAATAAGACTTCCAATAGTTATGTGGAGAGTAGTGTAGGAATTAGAATAAATATGATTTCTTATTAGTTTATATCTGAATATGAACATGTACAACTAATGTTTAAATGTTTACTCTTGCTCCACATAGATTACTTTTCTTCATAACAGTTCTTTGTTGTCAAAAGATGCCCATTGAGTGGTATAACATGGAAAGCTTATTTTCAAGGATGTTATGAAGAATTATATAAAAACTATAAGGGCTAAAAGTAAGGTGAATCATTTTGGACATGAGAATCAGTTATTATAACATGTGTAAGAGGATCCTTACATTTTTTATTAATAGTCTATGACACATGTAAGAGTATCTTCTATACTTGGGGGATTCTTATGATGACTTGTAAGGTGTAATGTCATGTAAGAGGCAATTTTTGGTATGTAGGGGTCGAATGGATTTTTACCATGGTTTTATGGAGCCTTGTTTTAGCCCATGGCAACATTTTATATTGGTATTTTGAGTCCCCAATGGTCTATATATTGAGGGGTTGAGTTGAAGACAAGTATGAGTTTGTTCAACTCTTGTTTTGCAAGGGCTATGCCATTGGATTAAAGATTGAGTGAAATTTGAGAGTTGTATTATAAGTCCATATTGTTGATAATACAATTCTTTTATCTTTTCTTGGTGGAGTTTTTTTCAAAAGGGTTTGTCCATGTAATTCTAGTGTGATGTGTTGTTTTGTTACAATATTCTATCTTTCATTGCTATAACTATATTATTTCCATTTGATAAACATAGATACATTTGATGTATAGTTTGATTTGAAGCTTATATACTATTGTTCACCTCTTATTTTCTAACGCTTTGAATAGTGCAGTAGCTCAAAATAGCCACTTACAGATGCTCTCACATTTTTCATAAGAAATCTCTTTAAATTGGACTAGGATAACAATATTATGTCATAAATGAACTCATTATTTTAAAGGGCGGTCCCACAATAATGTGGCTCACTTTTTTGTCAAAATTGACACTAAGATGAACATTCTGAAAAAAAAAAAAAAGTTTTCTTTCAGACATCTATTACTACAAAACCATTACGAATTTGAAGATGATGTAAATTAGTGACTTTTAGAATTTTGTTTGTAGTTTCTAAATATATTTTTTTTAAACTTAGTAATTGATTCGTGTCCATTTTCCTTCTCCTTCAAAAATCAATTTGTATAAAAAATCAACATTTTTAAGGAGTGACAATCATTTTTTCAAGCATAACATTTTTTCTAAAAATGATAAAAATGCAATTCTTTCAAAGTTAGGTTTGTAACACCAATATCTAGGGCACCCAATTAGTTTCATTCAATTTGGTTGAATATTTTATAGTTTATTGAGTTATGAAGTGACATTAACTGTAATTTGGACATAGGTTCATTTTATGCACTCTAACTTGATCTATATATATATATATATATATATATATATATATATATATATATATATATATATATATATATATATATATATATATATATATCGAAATTCATTTTTATTTTTTTTATCAGAAAGATAACATAAATATGTAATTTCTAGATATTTTTCATAATTTTTTCCCCTAATTTACTATTTTCCAAAAGTGTTGAACAAAGAAGTTGCTAAATGGTCAAACAATCTATTTTCAATAAGACTAAAAATAGAAAGTCACAATGAACTCAATATATATTAAAATCATAATCATTATAAAGCTTGTTTTGAGTAGCACCATATGGCATTTTGGTTTCTAAATATTTTCTATTTGGTCCTTGGTCGAGGCCTTTGTAGGGAAGAAGTTTGTAGAAATTAGTTGACTTTAGGGGAGAAGGCGATAAATGAGCCTTCATTCAAAGACCCCATCATTTGAACCCCCTTAGCATAAAACCTATGCCTTCACACAAAGGGTCACTCAAAAAAATATGGTTGGCACAAACAATGACACATTGACCAATGCCACTTTTTTTAAACTAACCATGTTTAATCGAAGTAAGTTGGTTAGGTTTTTTTTTTTATGTGACTCTTTAGTCAAAGTAACTCTTAACATCTTTCATAATTGTCGTGTGTGCACTTACAACACCTTACATATGCCTAAACACCTAAAATTAGAAGATACTAAAGAGGCACCTAGAACTTTTTTGTCTTTTTCCTAAGGTCTAAACAATAGCTATAACTTCATCTTTATATTAGATTTTTTGTCATTATTGGCTATATATTTTTATCCTTTATGTGTAAATTACCAATAATGTTAAGGGAATAATAATTTAATGATTTACAAGGTTGATGACACCTAATTTATAACAAAATTCATTATTTTGATTGCAAAAAACCTACTTAGTGATTATAGCCTACTTAGGTTCATGTCCATGCTTGTGGATCACAGTTGTTGTCACATAGACTTATTCCACATTGTTATGTACATTTGTAACTATTCTCTTGTGAATAATATTTTGCCTAAAATAAGTGGTGTTAGAAATTTTTGGAAGATTATTGGAATATCATGCATATATGTGTTGGCATTGATGTATTTTCATTGATGTCAAAATATTTCTACTATTTGAGATAGTGTTTCTAAGATGTTTGGTTTGGTGTAGCTATTGTGTTGAAGATCAAAATATGTGGATGATAAAATTGTGTTGAGGGATTTCTATAGTTAATTCATGTCAACTTATAGAGGTTCACATGATGATTTTAGTGATTTATTGGTTTATGAGTTGAGACTAGTATTTTTGGATGTTCACTGGTGATAGTGTTTCAATATTTGGTTTGGTATGGTTCAATATTAGAATATTTGGGTATGTGAACCTATGATGTGTGTCCTCATCTCGATTGGTTCATGATTTAGAGGTTCACAAGCTATTTTTCTTGATTGACATAGGTTGTTGTTGTTGTGTTCTTGACATTCAGTTCAGAGTTGCTAATGAATTCAAAGATTAGAGTTGATGTGGATTATGAGGTTATTCATGATGCTCACAGATGTTTCTAGATCATGTTCCTATTGTGTTTCTAGTTCACATTAATCAAGGTGATTATATTTGATGATTTTCAGTTGGTGAGTTAGTTTCTTCATGATCTTGGCTGACTTGGTGGTGTAGCATGTTGTGAATGTTTGAGACATGATTTACAGATGCTTAGTGTGTTCAAGGATGAAGATTTAGGACCATGATATGTCTTAGCCAAAATTAATTGGTTCACATTAATATTTTATCATGTATGATTATAATTTTGTAATTGACGTGGTGAGAGTTTGGCTAACCTTGTTTATTTCCTCAAGGTTGATGAATTGTATAAATGTAATTGTATCCCTTTGTGGATCAAGAGCTTGTGTGAAGATATGCATGTTTGGATATGAAAAGGTATGAGTAGAATCTACAATTGAGGCATAGATTTGATTATAATCTATACTTCACTGGAACTAACCCAGGCATGTTGAAGATGCTATTATCCAGTTCATGATTGGTGGATTGTTGTCCACTGTGGATTCTAGTCCATATGATTGTTGTAAGGAAGTGATTTTTCCTCAAGGTTGTAGCCCTTATTGTATTTGAGAAGTGAGCTATAGGTAGTGTGCATGAATGCATGTGAATTACCATTATAATAGCTTTAACAAGGTATAGTGTTTTTAACAGAGTACGTCATCTTGTGGGTTCCATCCCCACCTTGGTTTTTCCCCTATCATAATTTTTCATACAAAAGATATCAGTGTTATGTGTTGTGGATATTTGGTTGCATGTTTAATTATAAAATATATGGTTTAAGGTTTAAAGTTGTTAAGGTTTGAAGTGTTGGACACAACTGATTCATAGCCCATCTTAGTTGTGTACTACCTTGTTTCTATCAATTGGTATCAAAGCTAGATCCTCTTTTGTGAAGATTAATCACTTGAGGAGATCTAAGATGGTAGCTTTTAAGGATAGTCTGAGATTTGATGACACTAACTATTCTATATGGAAAGGCCTAATGAAGAAATATTTGATATGCATTAGAGAATACTATTGTGAGATCACAAAAAAAGAATATGTCCCTCCTGCAAATCTTTCTACTACTACTGTTGATGAGAAGAATAAATTTGAATATAATATCAAAGCTAATGAATCATTATTGAGTGCCATGTCTGATACTGAATATACAAATGTATGGAATTAGAACCTACACATGAGATCTAGACAAAGTTAGAGACCTTACATCAAGGTGATGTCTTTATGAATCAAGCTAAGTTGCAGAGTTTGAAAGGAAGTTATGAATCTTTGAAGATGAGAGAAAATGAGAATATTGCCTCTTACATACATAAGATTAATGAGATTTTTTGTCGTATCAAATATGCTAATGGAACGTTGGAGGAAACATAGATCATTATTTCTAAGGTTCTTAGGTCCTTGTCTCCTGCTTACAAACACAAGGTTGTTGCTATTGAAGAGATCCAGAGAGTAACAAATGTGACAAGAGACGCGTTGGCTGGTAAGTTATCTTCTTTTTACTTGAGTGAATTTTGTAATGATTTTCCTAAATTTGAGTCTACATTCAAAGCTACTATTTCTAAGGATAAGTAGAGATATGATCTGCGAGAGAGATCTTCTGAGATTAGATCTAAATATGAAAATGAATGGGAAGAGATTGAAGAGAAGAAAAAATAAATCTAGAAGAACTTGAAGCACTTATTTCTAAGAGATTACCTAAAGGTACTAGTAAGTATAAATGTTTTTCTTGGTATAAGATTGGTCATTTTGTTTCAAGGTGTTCTAAAAGAGTTCCAAAGAATAAGCCTAGGAATTTCCAACCTAGATATCAAAATCAATGTTATTATGTTGTTAATGAAGGTGTGACAAATGATGAATCTAAGAAGGGTAGTAAAAGTGATGATAAATGGATGTTTATTGCTATTAAGGAAGAAGATATAATCCCTAATGAGACTAATAGTTGCATGAATGTGGAAAGGGATCTTGTTGCACATGTTGAAGAGAAAGATGAATGGGTAATTGACAACTAATGTTCACATCATATTGTGCATGTGAATTTTGAACCTAGTTGTAGACACAACACTTCAGTAAAACATTAGAGGTTAGAATCAAGAAATTTGTAAATGAAAACAATATAGCTAACCAGGTGATTTACTACCTTCTAGTAGGTATGAGTTTTATATTCTTAGATTATGACCAAGACCAGTGATAATGCAATACCTAAGTGAAGGATTTAAATGATGAAAGGTGGATGAAAATGGACACAGCTTAATCTATATTTTTGTATTTTCTATGCAATATGATGAAAAATTGATATGAAACTTGATCTAAAATTGAAATGAATGCAATTGAATCTATTAATGATATGCTATGCTATGCTATGAAAATAGATTGAAAACAATAAAATAAAATTACAAAAATCTCACAGTCGCCTGTTCGAAAGAGCTTGATTCTCCAAGTAATTGAAAGCACAGTTGAAGGATCTTCTGTGAAAGGCTGAGCCTTGCTTATATAGAAATACAAGATTTTTTGAAAGCTCGTGGAAAGCCAAAAGTCTCTCCCTGATTAACTCGGATTGATTTTTGAGTTATCAGGAAATTAGAATTAGTTAACTCACAAAATCATGCAAAATCAACTTTTTAACTCAAATTAGAAGTTTAGATCACTTTTAAACCCAAAATAGGTTTTGAGTTCAAAGAGATAACAAATTGAATTGATTTATTGATTTAGAGTTTAACTAATTTTTTAATGTGCATGGATAATTATGACTTAATTTAATAATTCAAATGAATTATTCTCAACTTAACTAATTTTTAAATTAAAATAACTAATTTATGGGTTAATCAATTATTAAATCAAACTTTATTCCAAAAACTAAATCATTAAATTTGATAACTTGATTTAATTAATTAAATAAGAATTTAATCAATTATTTGTAGGATTTTTTATTTATTGTCAAAATTAAATAATATTAATTAGGAATAAATAGAATTAAATCTAATTAAATAATTAAGTGGTAGAATTAAGTCTAATTAATTAAATATTCATCATATTCAATTAATCAAATTTAGGATAAATAAAAGAATATTATTTATCACCAAATAATATTTAACTAGGAGAAAATTTGAATAACTTAGGAATATTTAGGAAATATTCCCTGATGTAGAATTAGGATTAAATAAATTAGGGTTTCAATGATTTGATGCATTGATGTGACTTTGGTTAGGAATTTTGTGTTGATTTCGATCGATTTGTCGAAGTAGGAGGTTAATGGTCCTACAACCCATTTTGGAGTATTACATTTTGCCCCTCTTTGAATTATTGTGCAAAGCACAGTGGTTCAAAGATTAATCTATTTTTGATGATGATGTGGAGTCAGTTATGTGGTGGAAAAATTGATCCTGAAAGATTAACCAATTTTGAGACAAAAAATGATTGATTGATTTGGAAGATGTTGATTCAGGTCCTAATTGACCACATAATCAAGATGATGTTAACAGCAGTAAAAATGAACCGGTGATTACAAAAAAGTGTCAAAATGTCTAATTCTGAACTTTATGATTATGAAGAAGTGACTATCCTATTTACAAGTTTGTGAGAGAACACCAGATTGATATGAATCTTGATGAATCTGATATGCCCCAAGCGATGAGGACTTTTGATGAATCAGCAACTAGACGTGGTTGTTGTCTTGATTATTGAAGGAAAAAAAATGATTCATAGAATTAGTTAACGATGTGCAATACCATGACCCCTTAGGAGGAAAACCAAAATCTAACAAGAAAGTCAGCGTTGAGAGATTTTTGAAGCATGTTAATTGATTTGAGAAGTGGTTATGCACATCCAAGGATGCGTTCTGCATCATTTGGAGGTCCTGAAGACTAAGTTTGACTAAGTTTGACCATGAGTTGACCATGGTTGACCAAGTTTAAATTTTCATATGTGAGATAATCAATTAAGTTGAATTCTGGATTTCAATAATGAAAGAAGGTCATGTATGCAAGTGGTCGGTCATCTTAGGTCTGAATATTTTAAATCACAATTTTGACAAAGTAAACAATCTCAAATTTCAATTTTGATCCCAAAAATGGGTTCAGAACCTCAAAATTAGCCAGGGATGCAATTTTCACGTAAAACAAAGCACTTTGAAAAATAAAGCCAAAACCTATATAAGGCCCAAAAGGGGTATTTTCAAATCATTTTCACTTTTGTCTTTTGTGAGCCTTATGGAGCCCTCTGAGAAAAGATGCAAGTCCCGGTGTCCTCTCATCATTTCGAGCATAGCTGATGCTACCAATGAGCTCGCCAGTAGGGAAACCTGATAAGTGGACCTCTATGTCTGTCTTGCATTCAAATATTTCCATGTTTTATGCACTTTTTGAAATTTTTACACATTTTTCATGTTTTTCTTTTTTTGCTTTACGAAGACTTGTAGGATAGTCTACCAGGACTTGTATGAGTTTTCAAGTCCAACTTTAGAGTCGTATGGGTTACTGGTGTAACTCATATGGAGAGGACCCAAATATCATACAACATTTCATCGGGTCCCTCATGTGTCATATGAGAACTATCAAAAAATCGTATACCCATTAAATGTCGTATGAGACCTTGTCATAACTTGTACAAGTTTTGGTGCCAGTTTGAAAAATCATATGAAAAATAGTGACCAATTTTCACATCCTTAGGTCAAAATTTTAACTTTTTTGATTTCTTATTATGATGTCTTAGCATTTAATGCACCTTTGGAAGTTGTCAATTTCTCATTTTCCATGCGTTGAGCCTAATTTTTGACCAAGTTACTGATAGGTTACCCTATTATGTGCTATGTAGGTCATCTTTCCTAATGTTCATGTTTGGATCTCACATTCAGCCACTCAAAGATTATGTGTTTCACTTCCTGATCCACTCAGAGTTCATCTAGCTGCTTGTGGCTTCAAGTATTTGATTTGGTTACTTGACATTTGGGTAAACCATGGGCTGATTACTGTAGTTGTAGAGCATTTTCATTCTGAGATGCAGACTTTTCATCTTCCTATCGGAGAGATCACTATGACTCTAGAGGATGTATACAAGATCTTATGGATACCATATCATGGACCTCTCCCAGACTACATTAGTTTGGGTAATACATGTTTAGTTGCTTTCAAATCTTTGTTCGGTGTTGATGAGCAGATCACTCAACAAATCTCATGGGAGACCCTAGTGTAGTGGTACATATATACACATTGATTGAAGTGAATTATAGCTAGGATGATCAAAGGGATCATCATGTCAGATTGATAGTAGTGTGGTCTTCTAATGGGCTGGGCCTCTATGGTGTAGCATTTGATGGCTAGTCTAACTAAGCTCGGGTGGGGACATTGTCTACTCACCCACATGTTTTCTAAGATGCATGAGATTGTTTATCATGAGGCAAAATCATTTGCATCTGGTATCCTTGTATTATAGATCTGGGCCTGGGAGCATATCTCCATCTATAGGCCAATAGGAGGAGATGAGCATCAGCCAAAGAATCTAATGATATAAAGATATTTAGGTTATATCACATAGGTCAAGATGGGCCAGACCAAGTACTAGAGGTGCATACTCGATGATATGATTGTTGTTACTTGGTGACCATATTTGCTAGTAGAGGCATGACCTACCTCTTGTGTTCATTTTGGATATCTCTTCCAGAGTTAGATTCTGATTGGCTGATCTTCTACTATTTTGGAGTGTTTTTTGATTACTTTGGTATGGAGATAGCATGACATCATTTAGGATGTCCCTTAGGATTTCACTTCTTATGCACAGATGGTACAAGAGCTTGGACTTAGATGGTCACCTTGACTTTCTTATGCATAGTGCAACATGGAGTACAAGGGATATATCAGTCATGACTAGAATTACAGGGTGTAGATCTAAGATGCTGGAGTGATAGATGCATTCATGGCTTGGTTAGTAGAGCATCCCATCAAAATATTCTCAGATCAGATGTCATAGGTGCCCCTATGGGCAGAGGCTAGAGATGGAGAGAGGTACATATCCTAGTGGTTCAGCCTATTACTCCTCAGCCATGTGTAGTATTAATGACACCACCCAGACCATCTAGGTAGATAAGCCCACCTTGAGGATAGACAACATTGGTAGCTATGCTAGCAGTGTTATAGTGGTGATATACTAGAGGTAAGGGTGAGACCCTAGGTGCAATTGGTAATGCAGATGAGGTACTAGGTGCTCATTAGGATGTTGGTGGTGAAAATGATACATCAGATGTAGCTACTAATTTTGATTTAGGTGTAGAGGTTCGATGTTGTAAGACATGCACTAAGGCTAGCACAGATCAGCCTATGGAGGAGGTAGAGACAGTAGCAGTGAGGTAGTCCCGGATTGAGATAGATGCCACAAGATGTCATTAGGTGACTATGGTAGTAGCTATGGGATATGAGGCTACATAGTGCCTTAGTGGAGGCTCAGCTTAAGGTATTTGAGAGACAGGTGTGAGAGTGGGAGGCTGATGTGAGATGACTACAGGCTGACGTGATCCACCAGACAAGTCAGGCCTCATATTATGTTTCTACTTATTATTCAAGGGTACCTACTAAGCAGAGAGTGCCATCCTATTCTGAGTACATTGTTGCTTCTAAGGGAGCTAGAGCACCATGAGCTGACCCACCATCAGATGCACCTACCAGAGGAGGAGTGCCAAATGTTGAGGACTAGGCAGACAACTGATCTGTCATAGTGTTCTCATTTTTTTGTCATTTTTGCTCATATAGGATAGCTCATTGCAGTTGATTCTTTTTGTATATAGTGCCAGTAGTGCACCCTTGTACTTATCCTGATATATATATATATATATATATATATATATATATATATATATATATATATATGAGATCAATTTTTGGCTGTGACTTCATATGCACTTGTCATTTTGGTTTATTATGTAATATAATGTGATGCAAATATTTGAAATGCTTTGATTAGTGTAGAATGTATGGATTATGCAATGCAATGATGGATGATAGATGAATAAATGCAAATGTATGTTTTTTTAGGGATGCACATGTATGTATGCAAATGGATTTATGGAATTCTTATGATATACAATGTAAATGCAGTGATACACATCACATGATATTGTTTTGCAGGTACATGAAGAAGACAAGTGCTCAGTTTTTTGTCAAAACAGATGTGTAACCCAGGATGGTGACTGCTTTCTGATTCAGTTTTAGGGGATCTTCATATAAAGCTTAGTCTTGGTTTATGTGTTTAGCATAGTTTTGGAGAATCATTAAGCATCAAGCTGATTTTGAAATCGCGAGATAAGGAAAACCATGCAAAGTGCAAAATGAAATGTAGACCTAGGACCTAGGACTTAGTCACTGATCATGTGTCAGTATTTTTCATCACTAAATATTTTATTAGGTAACCGGATAATCAATAAAATGTCCACTAGTTAAGAAACCATGAACATATGAATATTGATTTCTATTTTGAAATGTTAGATTAGATATAAGCACCAAGGCACAAAAGCTAGGATGACCTGAATATCATGTCCATTTTGATATAGCAATTTGTATAAGCATTAGAACATAAATGTTTTGATGGCCTAAATACACCTTATGGACAAACATGCCAAGAAAAGGAGAGATCATTCTCATTCTTATGTGAATTTACCTGCAGTGACCCTTTATTATTCACATCCTTGGATAATAGCTATTTCACAATAGAGAAGTAGAAATCACTCCAAAAAGACAAAGTGAGATCAAACTTCCTTGAATTTTATGGGTATCAATGGTCGAGGTATACATGGCCATCCAATACATGATGGAGGCACTTATAGTGGACGCCAATTCAATCGAGAATTTTCAAAGTTATTAGATTTTCACTCAAAGTAGAAAACAAAGAAAAGATTATGCCCCCAATCATCACTCTCTAAATCCTATGAAGGACATCATCAAAGAGCTCGAGGAGATATAATATGCAAAAATCTCAATGTGAATCAGTTAGCATACAAAAATATTTAAGCATATCATAGAGATTATTTTCAGTTTGTTGTCATTGTTGTTTGTGTTTGGTTGTAGGTGCAAAATCCTTTCTTAGTGAGAAGACTGACTGACTGACTCAAACATAGCTTTGGAAGGACCTTGACTGGATATGACTTGTCTAAAGATACTAAGGGATTTAAGATATGACATTGATTGCCTCCAAGTTGAAACTTTGATAGGATACAAACACTTTTTTTGGATGATGCTCAGACCGACTTTATTGAAACTAGGATATGAAAGCAAACCAGGAGATATATACAAACTAAAGCAAACTGAAAGTTGGGAAAGACCAATATTGCGCTGATAGATGGTGCGGTTTGATACAAGTGGCACCCATTTGCTAGGTTTTCACCATCTTGGTAGAGATTCTATTTTTTCTACCAAGGCGCCTGTTTACCAGGTTTTCACCAAGGCACTTTTTTATTTTTCTTCTTTTTTTTTTATATTTTTCATTTTTTTTTTTTTTTGTATTTTTCACTTTTTTCAATTTTTTTTGTGATACATCAAGGTGCCTATTGCTAGGTTTTCACAAAGATAATCATTTTTTCAAGACTTTTTCTATTTTTTATGACTTTTAAAGACATTTTACCATATATTGAATTCCCTAGGCGTAGAAATTCTTCAGATGGAAAATGTTGATTGGTTCTCGGATTTGTTCTCCTTTAGTCATTGAGAGTTGATAGGCTCTAGAGATAAAAGAAACAATGATAAAAAAGGGACCCAGTTAGTTGGGTTTAAACTTCCCTTTGTGTTCTTGATGGGATTGATTTTTAGGATTTTCTCTCAAGAGTAGATTGCCAACCTAAAATTCTCTGTGTCTGACTTTCTTGTTGTAGTCTCTAGACATTCTTTCCTAATATACTCTGAGATGATCATACATAGCTTGTCTAGGCTCATCTAGTAGTTCAATTTCTTGTAACCTAGACACTCTGTAATCATCATTGGTTATTAGACCATGCATTCTGATTCTTAGTGATGAGATTTCAACTTCAATAGGTAGTACCGCTTCAGCCCCATATACTAAAGCGAAAGGTGTAGCCCCAATGGATGTTCTGATACTTTTTCTGTAGGCCCAAAGAGATGGATTAATCATGAGATGCTGGTCTCTCCTTGTCTTCTTGACTATGGGATGTAGAATCTTCAATAGATTTTTGTTTGATGCTTATGCTTACCCATTCCCTTGAGGATAGTATATGGACAACCAATATTGTGTAATATTGAATTTAGAGCACAAGGAATCTAAGTCCTTATTATTGAATTGGCCACCATTATCTTTGACTATCGAATGTGGAATTATTCCATACTGACAAATGATGTAGTTTAGAATGAACATTGAAATTTGTTTTCCAATTGCTTGAGTCAAAGGAACTGCTTCTACCCATTTTGTAAAATAGTTTGTTGTTGTAATAATATGAGTATTTCCATTGGAAGAATGTGGATGTATAGCCCCTATAAGATCAAATGCCCATTTTTGGAAAGGCCATTATGTAGTAAAGGGAATAAGATCTCTCCCTGGTGTATGAATTAAGTTACCATGTACTTGGCACTTTTGACAGTTCTTAGCATATTTGATAGCCTCTTTTTCCATGTCAGACCAATAGTACCCATCCCTAATAATTTTTTGAGCTAGTATTTATCCATTGGAATGTGATCCACAGATACCTTCATGGACTTACTCTAATGCTCATTGAGACTCCTCACATTCTAAACATCGAAGGAGTGTACCATCTAGACTTTGTTTGTACAGGTCATTACCTATGATGACATACCATGATGCATTTTGTATAAGGTATCATTTCTCATGGTGGTTGAAGGTATCAGAGATGATTTGGTATTGAAGGTAGGAGAAAAGGTGTTTGTATCTGGAATAATCATGACCAACAATAGTGCAAATCATATGGGTTTCAAGGGGAATCATATACAGGAAATGATAGTGCTTCCACCAAGAACTCATAACGCAACTCATGTTCAGGCTGTTGTAGTAGAGATGATAGTGTTTCCATAGAATCAATAGCCTTGTTCTCTGTTCTAGGAATCTGCTCAAAAGTAACTAAGATGAAATACTTCTTAAGTTCATCAACCATGTGTTTGTATGGAACTAGTTTCTCATCTTTTTTCTGGTATACATCATTGACTTAGTGTATGACTAACTATGAGTCTCCATGAATGTGCAACTCTATCACTCACCACTCAATTTCTATGTTCATGCCATTAAGTAAAGCTTCATATTCAGAAATATTATTTGTGCAAGGAAATTTTATTCTGAATGCTTTTGGTATTGAGTAACCTTGTGGTGTTATGAACAATATGTCAGCTCCAGATCCATTCTATGTGTAAGATCCATCAAATAAAAGATGCCAAGTCCTAGAAGATATGTGCATGATGGATGAATTAGGAAATTCCATCTGTAATGGTGTATCATCAAACATTGGTACTTCAACCAACTTATTTGCAATGACTTGGCCCTTGATAGCTTTCCTTTCAACATATTCTATGTCAAATTCTCTTAATAGCATCACCCATTTAGCTAGTCTACATGGGAGGGAAGCTTTGCTCAATAAGTATTTCAATGGATCTATCTTAGCTATCAATTGTGTTGTATGAGCCAATATATAATGTATTATTTTTTGTGATGCAAAGATTATAGCTCAAAAAGCTTTCTCAATCATTGAATAGTTCTTCTCATATTCTACTGGTGTTCTTCTAATGTAGTAGATAGCTCTCTCCTTCTTGTTTTCATCATGTTGTGCTAGTAATGCCCCTAGTGATGTATCTGTGGTGGAGACATATAGAATCAATGGCTTCCCTTGAATAGGAGGCATCAGAATAGGAGGATTTTCCAAATATTGCTTGATATGATTGAAGTTCTTTTCACATTCCTTGCTCCATGAGAAGGTCACACCTTTATGTAATGTTTTTGTGAAAGGTTGTGATATGCTAGCTGAGATATGAAGCATCTGATAGATTGTACACTTCCTTGTAAGGTTCTCATTTGACTGATGTTCTTAGGAGGTTGCATCTCTATGATTGCTTTGACCTTAGCTGGATCTACTTCAATGCCTTTCTTTGAAACAATATAGCCCAGGAGTTTCCTAGAAGTGACACAAAAAGCACACTTCTTAGGGTTTAGTTTGAGACTAAAATTCTCCATTCTATCTAGTATTTTTCTCAAGTCACTCAGATGTTTAGATCTTATCATTGATTTAGCTAAGGCATCATCAACATAGTCTTCCATAGTTCGATGCATCATATCATGGAAGATAGATGTCATAGCTTGTTGATATGTACCACCATCATTCTTAAGACCAAATGGCATGACATTCCAATAGAAGGTACCCCATGCACATGTGAAAGTTATTTTCAATTGATCTTCTTGAGAAATTTTGATTTGGTTGTATTTAGAGAAACCATCCATTAAGCAATACATTTCAAAGCACGCAGTCATGTCCATTATCATATCGATGTTTGGTAGTGGAAAGTCATCCTTAGGGAATGCTTTGTTTACATCTCTAAAGTCTATGCATACTCTAATAGATTTATTTGGTTTTGAAAGTGGAACTATGTTTTACATCCACTCAGCATAATCTATGACTCAGATAAATCCAACTTTTAGTAACTTTTATAGCTCAGCTTTGACTAGGAGTGCAACATGTGGGTGCATCTTTCACAACTTATATTTAATAGGTTTGACTTCTGGAGCTATAGAAAGATGATGCATGATGAGGTCAGGATCTAAACTTGGTGTTAGCCCAATTTTATAAAAAATGCAAAATCCAAAGGAAATCGTCTATCCTATGCATAAACCGTAAAAAATTTTGTCTTCTCCTACTGTAACTTGTTTCAATCAGAAAAGAAGATTTATTATGTTTCAACACTTGCACCCTTAACCAGAGGTAGTTCAGGGTATCATGAAGTTCTATTTTAGAGTGCATGTGCTCAAATTCAAAGACCGGGGAGAAATTCAAGTTTTAAGGTCTGATAAGTAGGTCATTTTCATGTCCTAAGGGTTTCATAAATTTGTCCAAGTCCAAAGCCCTAGATCTGTTCTATTTCCTTGTTCCCCTTATCTTGGTCACTTAAAGTCCAATTCTAACATGTTGTATTTCCTTGGCAGGCTGTTATATCTCTCATTCAACAACTTTGTGACTAAGTGTTTGCCAGGTCTTCAGGTTTTTGGGTGTTTTGTCTATTTATCTAGTGACTTAGCGATTACCTTTAGTCGAGAGGTCTCCAAATAGTTTAAGCACTTTATGAGACTCAACGACTACATTGAGAAATATTTTGAAAGTAACTATAGTCACCAAGTCTCCAGATGTCATAAATCAATGATATATTCATACAGTCACCCAATCTCCTAAAAGGGTCAAAGTTAAAGGTAATATTGGGAGATAAAGCAACTACCATAGGATGAGACTAAGATCGACAACCAGTGTTTAATCTCCATATGTAACCCAGGGTAAGGAAAAGTTTTAGTGACTTGGAGATTACCTCAGTCACATGTTCTCGAGACTTAACCCCAGTTAAGAAAATGATTTAGAAATTTGGCGAAGTCTTTTTTCATGTAATCTCTAGATGGGTGCGGGTTAAGTTAAAGTCAAAGTGTGGTTAGTTCCTAGCGGTTAAGTTTTATATTTGGTGATCCAAAAACTATGTGGTCATGTGTTCTCCTAATCCTAATGGTCATGTGTTAAATGTTCAGTGATCTAGCGACATGGTTATCTCCAGGTCACTGAAAAAAGCAGTAAAGTCATGAAAGTTCTAGCGACTCAACGAGGACCGTAGGATGAAGGAAGGATCAACGGCTGGCGCATGATCTCTAAATCTAACTAATGTTAAGAAAATTATCTAGCAACTTGGAGATCACCTTTTTTGCATGCTCTCATGATGTAACTAGGGTTAAGAAAAAGTTTTAGCGATTGGGAGACTTCTTCAGTTGCGTAATCACATGATTGTGCATGTGTTAAGTAAAAGGTTTTGAGCGGTAAATTTGGGTCATTGATGAGATATTGATCAAGTGATGATCGCTTAATCTCTAGATAAACTACAGGGTTAAGAAAATATTGTGAGATCATGAGACTTTCTTTGTCACCTAGTCTTTGGATTAGACTGTGGTTAAGTGAAAAGTGATGAGACTAGGAGAGTGCTTCCAGTTGCCAGGTCTCTAGATGACTTGGGGTTAAGTGCTTGTCAGGATTGAAAAATGAAAAATAATGGCATGTCCATGAGCTAGATTTTGTGACGTGTTCATTTTTGATTGGCTAAGAAAAAGATGATGTGGCCAGACTTTTAAAGGCTTAGTTGACTATTATAAAGATTTATCTAAATCATTGGATACACCGCAAAAAGATAAAGATCAATGGTTATATTTTAAACTTGATAAATTAACCATTGTCGGTTGACATTTGAATTTAAAATTTAGGGTTTTGTAGAAAATAAAGAGACAGTGTGACAAATCATAATGCAATTTGATTTCTTTCTTCATGAGCCATAAAAGATAATTTTGTAGTTGAGAATTGAATGAGTTCTCTGGTGGTTGAGCTGAATATGATTAGGTCTTGTTTGTTTCCCTGAGCTTGATATTTTGTAGAGGGTTTCCTTCTAGATACAGCATTGATGTCTTGGGCCAAGCTACCAAAGAATGTATTTCTTGGTATGTAGAGGTAGCTATGATATTTGAATATGATATGCTTGTCGTAGGGATAATGAGATCATACCCTGATTTGCAGTTTGACTACTAGGGTTCCCAAAATGTAAAAGATATCAAATTTATCTCTGATATTTTCTAATTAGATTAGGATTGCTTCTTTGTCACTTCAGCAATAATGGTTTCCTAATTTCATGTTGCACTGGTTGGAAATATTGACCTAATTTTAACCTAAATGATCCCAAGCTTGTTGCAATCCTTTATAAGGATTTCCAAGGTCATTTAGTAGGCATTCTGAATTCTCTGTGAGAATTTCTTCAGAGTTGGTTTCAAGAGTTCTTTCTGGGGTTAAAAGAGAGAATCATTTGCAAGACACCAAAGATAGACTTAGTTCTATAGGATTGCATTCAGGACTGAGAGAATAAGTTTGTAACCTCTCTATTGTACAAAAATCTTAATGAATCCATAGTGTTCTTATCTTTTGGTGGTATATTTTACGTTCAGTTATTCACTCTTGTATCAATTTGTGGCAAACTTGTATAAAGATACTAAAATTGATTTGAACCTTGTCTCCTATTTACTGATTTGTAATTTCCTATTATTTTGTGAGTTTTGTGACTTCAATATCAATAGTTGCAGACATAAGTGTTGTATGTTTGGATATATTTTGTTGTTAACCTAAAAGGTTAAGTAAATGCTTGATGTAACTTAACAGAATTGCAAACCATTAAGGAGGATATGGGTAAGTAGTGAGGTTCTCACCTAATTATCATTTACTAGTGAATGATAGAATCAACAATATAGTGAGGAATTATTTCTGAATAATCCCAATGGATAAGGGACTGGTCATAGACACTTTTTGTAATAAATGTTCTTTCTTGTCTAGTAGTTCTACCCTAAGATAAACAAATCAAATTCTAAATCTTTAAATTAGTAGTTGTGGATTAAATAGCTAAAAGTCCCTTCTTTATTTGTGTGTAATTTGATAGTGTGCTTAGCTTCACATCCTTTCTCTTTATGTCATAGATAATAAGAATTTTTATGGGCACATCCTCTTTGTGAGGATTAGTGAAAAAAATGAGATTACACCCATTTGAATTCTAGGTACATCCTAGGTACACCTGTTTGAATTCTGCAGAGTTTAAAGTGTAGAAAGACTTAGCGCTTTATTCATTAATCCTTGTTCTTATATGAATGCACTGATTGTGGGAAGTAAGATACCCCATAGGGACATCTCTGCATTAATAAAGGTTGTTAAAATATTGCTAAACCAAGAGCCAACAAAATGGTGACTCCACTAGGGAATAAAGATGATATAGTCATGATAAATCTAGTTTGATGATCTTTGGTGTTACAAATTTTTGCTGAAATAATGCAGGTACAAGTTGAGCTAGACTCCTGGCTAGCTTATTTATCTTATCCAATACTTACCTTTGAAAAAGGTAGAGTCAAAACCTAAAATTTTTACATCTTCACACTAAGTGTGAGTGGTGACTCTAAGAAATCTCTGCACCAATGCTGAGAAAATCAAAATATTAAAATATGACTCAAAGTATTACCAAAGCCATGATGAGAGATCATCCTAATGATATGCTTGAGACTGGGCTCCCAAGTACTTATTATATGGGGGTGAATGTGGACATCTAATCCAACCACACACACAACATAGTCATTACTCACATGACTAAATTACAAAAGAGAGTATTGATTACTCAATTTGAAATTCATGGTGAAGCGACCTGTTGCCTTCTAATTAATCGGGGTGTTTAATTGATCTCATATTGGAGAGTCAAAAACCATAAGACCAAGTTAATATGAAGGATTTTCAAAGCTAGAAAAGATGAGCAAAAACTAAAATTAATCTAGAATGGAGTGCAATTTTAAGCTAAGAATGGAGATGCAAGTTTAATCTAGATAACTTGAAAATAAAGATGAGATTAAACTATGAGAAAATAAGCAAAACAAATATGATGAAGAATGTAATATTAAACTAAATGGAATTAAGCTAATTATGCAATTGAAAACTTGAAAATAATGAAATAGTTGAGACAAAAAAATGCTATAGTTTAGCTACTCTCAAAATTGTCCTCTCTCGAATGAGAAAAAGGGGTTCATTTTATAGACAAACCCAAAAGAAGAATGAAGAGTTTCTTGATTTGAAATGGGTGACTCTTCATTCCAAATTGAGATAAAAAAGCATTGAATTACTTAATTAAAAGAGTGGAAATGGCCTCACAAGGCAACCTTTCAAATATTTTGAATTATTAATTCAAATGGGAGTGTCCATTCGAATAATCAAGTAATAATTAATTCCTTTTATGTGTATATTAGCTAAAGAGGGTAGTTCTTTTATTTAATTTAATTTAAAGCACTTAGGACTTTAGAATTAAATTAATTTATCATAGGGTAATTTAGCTAATAAAGTCAAATGACTTAGGAATTAATTATAGTATAGGATTAATGCAATTTAGGGTTTTTGCAATTGACATCAAGTCAAATAAAGTTAGGTAGGAGAGAGAAAATTGTCTAGCAAAGTAGGACTTCGATGATGCAGAAATTCATGAAATGCACCAAAATTGATTGAAATTGATAGGTGTCAATTTTGGGGTATTACATTTTCCCCTCTTTGAATTGATATGCGAACAACGCATTGATTCAAAGAATAGTCTGATGTGACAGATGATCAAAGATTTTAGAAGTCTAGGTTAGGTTGCCAAGACACCGATCAGAAAGAAGCATGATTCTCTGAAGCCTAAGTTAGATTGTGAAGACAACGATCTAAAGAGAGCCAGAATCAAGGTTAGATTGCCCCGATGTTGATAGATGAAGATCTTAGGACTATCTCCAGAATCAAGGTTAGATTTCCCCAATACGAAGGTTAATCCTCTGAGACCCAGGTTAGATTGCCCAGATAACGGTCCAAAAGAGATTTCAAGAGCCATCTCCAGAATGAAGCTTGACTCTCAGGAATCAAGGTTAGATTGCCTCAATACCCAAAATATTTTAAGAACCATCTCCAGAACAAAGCTTGATCCTTGAGGATCCGAGTTAGATTTCTCAGATACCTAAAAGATAGATGACAAGATAACAAGATGCGAGGCACCGAGATGCCCCTAACAATGAGAATTGGTGATTCAGATCAGACTGATTCAAAAATTGATTCAACAAGATTCAATGATGCAATCATCCTACCCCCTTGAGAGAAAAATTGAAAGATGACATGTCAGAAAATGATTGACAACGAGGTTACAGAGAAAGATAAGATCGAAGATCCAAAGGAATTTAGAGCAGATTAAGGAAGCATCGAGAAGATGCAGAAGTAATTTGGAGTGATTCAGAGGTTCTGAACACCAAGTTTGACCATGGTTGACCAAATTTGACTATAGTTGACTTTGATGAAAAGAGAAAAGATCTTGAAAACATGATGAAGAGATGAGAATCTAGTAGGAAAATGACGCTAGAAGACTGACTGCACAAGCATCTGATCCTAAAGGATCCCAAAATTTAAAACATGATTTTGAGCCACTTAGAGATGTCAGATTTCAATTTTGATCCTGAAAATGGACTTAGAATGGTTGATTTAGCCAAGGGTGCAATTTTCATGCAAAATAGAGCACTTTTGAACATCAGGTCAAAAGCTATATAAGGCCCGGAGGGGACATTTTCAATTCATTATTCACATTGTCTTCTTGGTGATTCTGAGAGCTCTAAGTAGAGAATGGAGGGTGTTCTAGTGCACATGCATCATTTTGAGTGATCCTGATGACATGCTCAGCCACCGGAGTATGACACACTTGTAAGTAGTCAAAAAAACTCCTTGTATTTCAATTCATACTACTTTCTAGGTTGATTTAGTGTACATCTAGAAACTTTTGAGTAATGTTCTTCAAGTCTTGTGCAAGGAAACAATTTCCTCATGTCGGCCTCGATCACCTCTCACATGAGAAAGTGGTTTCTTTGCACAGGTCAGGGCTTCCTCGCATAGGGCCCTCTTGAAATCTCATGCAAGCTTGAAATGCACCCCGCATGAAATTTCATCTAGGTGATGAAATCTCACACGAGAAAACACCCTATCTCATGCGAAATGTTGTTGCAGTCTTGAAAATCTTTTTGCCAATTTTGTGTGAAATGAGCCAAGTAGAGTGTTGCAGAGTATTGTCTAGGATGTATTCCTTGCATTATTTGTTGTTTTCTCTTTGAAACCATCATCCTAAGATACTGATCCAATGTCATTGCTTTCTTTATAGGTTGACCTCCTAGACGTTGCTTTCTGGTCCCACCATCCTACTATCACCATACTAGTATAGAGATTGTTAGATTTTGAGGGGGCACATATTAATGCTTTAGGATTAGGATATCTACATGATATACCTGACATTCGGGTAAATCACAATCTTCTTAGAACCTTGGTTGAGCATTTCCATTTGGAGACAAACACATTTCACTTACTGATGGGGGAGATGATGGTCACTCCTGAGGATATCTACAGGATCCTCCATATACCCTTCCATGGTACCCACATCGAGTATGATGTGTAGCTAAGAGTAGGTACACTAGCGTTGAGGGCCATCTTTAGAGATGAGTTAGTTATGGGCTAGGCCATCTCCTAGGATGATTTGACCAATAGGTACAGTGATGCGCATAGATTGGCAATCATCCTTGCTATGTTCTTAAGCTGCTACCTTGTTCCTGATCAAGGTCAGCATGGTTTAGAGTTTTTTTGGGGTTCCATGTTGCAGCAGATGCTGGCCAAACTAGTAGTTTGGTTCAGATGGGGGGAGTGTATGCTCACCCAGATGTATTACAAGATGAATGAGATAGTATATCAAAGTGCCAGGATGATGGTAATAGGAGTCTTCATTCTTTAGATCTAGGCCTAAGAGCATCTCCCTATGTGTAGGCCTATTTTCCATGATACACGGCAGCCTCTCAGGCCATATATATTCAAGTATGTAGGTCCCATCACTCAGCCATTACTGGGTAAGACAGAGCAATGGAAAGGATAGATCAATGACATGGTGGCAGTCATCTCGAGGCCATGGATAGTGACAGAGCCATGGGATGATGTTCACCAAGAGATTTCATATATGTTCATCTCACATCCACTGATCAGGCATAGTGTTACAATTATTGAGCATTTTGTGCTTACATGAGTCATGCACCAGTTTGGTAGGTAGCAAGATATTTCATAGGAGTATTGTCCCTATGCTTGCTTCTCCGACGAGGAGAAGAGGGGGTGGCACCCTAGGTTAGACCCATGTCGGTGTGCAATTGAGGCATGTATACCCCCAACCAGATGGGATTATATGGTGGATATCACCAATGCAGGGGTGAGGCCTGCATATAGGGATTAGTTACTAGCATGTCCATATCTGAGGTATATAGATCTAGTAGGTATGGGATAGGTATAGCAGTAGGCATAGTAGCAGCCTGCTCAGCAGGCACAGGGGCCACATTAGGGACCAGCACAATAGCAGTAACCTGCATAGCAATAGGCACAGGGACCACAAGGGTAGAGACAAAGAGTGCTTAGGTCTAGGGTAGCCCAGACCATCATCCCTACCAGGACAATGGGGTTAGATGCAGATGCAGGGAGTAGTGGGGCCCATTAGAGGTCCACTAGGTAGAGGATAGGAGATACGTAGTACACTCCCCCCAATAAGGGGGTACAGGTCAAGGATACTTCCATTTCAAATGCCCCAGTAGGTACATAGGACCCATAGACACAGGAGGTGGTGCGAAAGAGCCAAGAGTTGATCCGGCAACAGAGGACAGAGAGGGACGATTATCATATGTAGGTCATCATGCAAGAGACCAGGGTGGCTGATAGGGAGGGAGAGATCAGACAAATAAGAGAGGATCTTGAGAGGTCCTAGCAAGAGACTAGATATGAGGCCACTCAGGATTCTTACTACTATGATGCATATTATAGATTTGTTCCTGATTTTTCAGAGCAGGTACCACCATTTTCTGATTATACTGCAGCCAAACTAGCACCACCACAGCCACGGCTTGAGAGACCTTCATAGGCACCTCCATAGGGACCACCACCACCTCCTCCTCCATGTAGAAATGGGTAGAGTTATCTTCCTTCTATTGTATTCATATGTAGTCCATTTGACATTGTGCTCAAGCAACATCATTCTTCTTTTGTATATGACATTGTATTCATATAGGAAACATATCAAAAACATCAACATTAAAGAAATGTATAAGCAAGTACAATGATATCAAAATGGTGATCTCGTGTATATATATATATATATATATATATATATAAATATACACGAGATCACCATTTTGATATCATTGTACTTGCTTATACATTTCTTTAATGTTGATGTTTTTGATATGTTTCCTATATGATGTAGATTTATGGATTTAGATATGAGATGCACATACTTTCTTTTATGATATGAATATGCAATGTTTTATGTTTATGTTGATAGATGAACATGTAATGGATGCAATGGTAGAATACTAGAATGTATGCATATAATGAAATGAGATGGAAGATGTAATGTATGATATGAGTTATGCTTATAATGGATGCACATGTTATGGATATGTAAAATGTATGCATATGAATTTATGATAATGCAATGGATATGTAATAAATGTGATACTAATCATCTTGTGCAGAATTTAGCAATATATGGCAGGTACTAATGAAAAAGATATTCAAAGATTGCAAACGAGGACCGAACACTTGTGCAGCCAAGATGAACCCAAGACAAAAGATGAGAACCTTTGATGAGAAGACAATCAAGAGAGCACCAAACACTATCTCAAATTCAAGCCTAGAATGAAAGATGAAAACCTAAGCTAGATGCAAGCCTAGAATGAACAAATGCAATCCTAGGACTTGGTTGTTGGACTCCTCGTATTTCATCATAGAGCCGTTTAAGTTCAGATGGTCGCAAGATGCCATACAACTCACACTGATATCACTATCATGAGAATATGAATATGACATAAGTCTTAGATTTGTTGAAATGAGATGTAAGCATTAAGGCACAAGAAGCCAAAATGACCTGAACACCTATTCCTTTTGATCTAGCAAGTTAACATAAGCATTAGAGCATAATTGCTAGAATGACCAGAATGTTGCTTGCATACAAACACACCAGACATGCAGGATTTTCTTCCATTTTCTAAGTAAAATATAAGCATTTCAAGGGTGCTTGCAGTGACCCTTATGTTCACTTAGCAGGACGAGCATTTGCAATTTCACTTGTAGTAGAAAGAAGTCACTCAAAAGACAAGGAGAAGAACCAACCTCACCAAAGCATCCATATAAAAGGATTCAAGGTACACATGGATATCCAACATGAGATGAAGGCTCTCATAGTGGACACCCCTCTTAGATGGATTCTTTGGATCATTGGAACTAAACCAGCAAGCAGAAAGAAAGAAAACACAAAGCAAACAAATGATCGATCAAAGAAAAGCTCAACACACTTCAGAGAACTACAAATCTAGTTTTAGTTTCAATTTAAGTTCATGTTCAAGTGGAGTAAACTAGAATCAAAAGGGATAGTATGAAGAAACACAACTGGATGGCAACAATAGATAGACATAGTGTGAACCACTGGTGACTGTCGCGAGAGACTAAAGGTCTCAGGAGAGATATCACAGTGTGAAACAAGTATCAATAGGTAGACATAGCAAGAAATGTTGGTGACCGATACAAAGGAGATTCCTAAGAAAATAAATCTCATAGAAACTAATGAAACATCAGCAGGCAGACACAATGAGAACCACAGGTGACTGATGTAAAAGGGTTCCTCAAAAGAGAAATCCAAGCGAGAGCTAGGTATCAGTAGGTAGACACAGTGAGAACCTCTGGTGACTAATACGTGAGAGATCCTTAGGGAGAGAAATCTCAAAACTAGCTAGGCATTAGTAGGTAGACACAGTGAGAACCATTGGTGACTGATGCAAAAAAGCATCTCCGAAAGTGATAGGACAATGCCCCCTAGACTAGGCAAGCGCCCCCAAGCGTAACCAGTTCCAATCCATGGAGAGTTGAGAAAAATCTTGAAGAGTAACTAAAAGCGAACGCAACTAAAAGAGAAAGAAACTAAAATTGAAGGAAACTAAAAGTGAAAGCATGAGCTACCAAACCAAAGCGGGAAACAAACTAAAGCAGGAAAGTGAGGACAACAAACTAAAGCTGACAAGTAAACTAGCAAAGCCAAATGGTATTGGGATGAGATGTAGCTTCAGAAAATAAGAGGTGCATGTTTACCAGGTTTTCACCATCTTGGCAAAGATTCTATTTTTGCTACCATGACGTCTGTTTACCAGGTTTTCATCAATGGCACATTTTCTTCTTTTTCAATTTTTTTGTACTTTTCTCTTTTTTTCAATTTTTTTGTCTTTTTGATCTTTTCATTTTTTTTGTATTCTTGATTTTTTTGATTTTTTTTGTATTTTTTCAAAATTTTCAAAAAAAATTTTGAGTATTATCAAGGTGCTTGTTTACCAAGTTTTCACCAAGATAATAGATACATCAAAGCACTTGTTTGCTAGGTTTTTACTAAGATGATCATTTTTTTCAGGACATTTTACAATTTTTAGGTTTTTTTTGAGAATATATCCTTTTTTTGGATTTTTTAGGATCAATAAATATATATAGGAGCATGAAAAGAATGTCAATTGTAGAACTTCTTCAGATGAAGAGCATTGATCAGCTCTTTGAGGTTCTCTCCTTTAGTAGTGGAGAGTCAATATGCACTAGACCCAAATGCTGCAGTAACGATGTATGGACCAAGCCAGTTTGGTTCAAATTTTCCTTTTTGAACTCGATGCTACTGATTCTTGGGGTTTTCTATGAGAACGAGGTCACCCACCTGGAATTCCCTTTGTCTAACTTTCTTATTGTAAGCTTTTGACATTCTTTTCTAATATGCTTGAAGATGATCAAACGCCACCTTCCAGCATTCATCTAGTAATTCCAGCTCTTGTAGCCTAGATATTCTATTTTCTTCATTAGTGATGAGGCCTTTCAGAGAGATTCATAATGTGGGAATCTTGACCTCAATAGGAAAGACTACATCTACTCCATAGACCAAGGTGAAGGGCGTGGCCCCCATTGGTGTCTGAATACTTATTCTATACGCCCAAAAGGTTGGATTTATCTGGAGGTGCCAATCCCTACCAGACTTATGAACTGTTATGTGCAAGATTTTGAGAATTGTCTTATTAGATGGCTCTACTTGTCCATTACCTTAAGGATAATAGATAGATGACCAATGCTGAATAATTATGAATTTGGTGCACAACTCTATAGGTCCTTGTTCTTGAATTGTCCCCCATTGTTAGTGATAATAGATGAGGGTATACCATATCTGATGAATAGATGTAAAATGGATTCACCTCTATTCAAATGTAAAGGGGGAAATATGAGATCTATTCTCAAACCCAAATTCCCCAAGAAAGAGATCTGATTTGATCAACCTAGAGGTTAATACACAATCGAATCAATTTATGGTTAATATGGAAAAGAAAGTAAATCTAATATTTCCCTTTTGTATGGATGGATATTATGCTTGGAATATAGAATAATTGAAATACAAGCACTAACCTCAAATTAGGGAAGATCTGGAAAATGTTGAATTCTGGTGTTTATGTGTACTTTCTAGAAAATCTAAAACCTGTCCTGGACTAGAAATGTCGAGATAGAGAAAACCCAGAAATCTTTCCTCAAGATGACTCAACTCGGGTTTGACCCTCATAAAAGGTCAAATACCACATTCTTTATTTGAAGTCCAATTCAAATTTTATTCGCAGATCCCAGAAGTTTGGTGAAAAGGGTATCTAAATTGACTCTTAGATCTAAAACTCTGCACATGTACCTATAAGAAAATAGGGGTTTTTTTTGTATGGGGGGTTTGTCTTGGTCAAACCCTAGTTTAGGAATTAACCTTGAAATTGAATTGAAATATATTGTGCATAAACAAAGTAATTGAAACAAATCACCTCGCTTATGTTGAAGTTCTTGTACAGGATTCGAATCCTCAAATCCACAAGTAAGAATGCTTCAATGGATGTAGGATGTCTCCAATCAATGGAATTTGATCTTCAACACCAATCTTGATTTGATCTTTGCATATGAGAATGCTTGAATGAATGGAGAAGGATGAATCTTCAAGGGGGCTCCAAAGAGATTGAATTCTTTAATAGCTAACAATGGATCTCCTTGATGGATGAATGCTTGAACACTTGAATGCTTGAAAACTTACTTGCACTCGAGAGCTCTAGATGCTTGATTGCAAAACTTTATGATGAGATATGAAAACTTGATGTGAAAATGAGAGAGGAAGGCCTCCTTTTATAGTGATCTAGGGCACACTCCTCTAGATGGGCCACCTTGGAGAATTAAATCCCAATTAGGTCCTCACCTTTAGAAAAATATACCTAGATTAAATGCAATTAAAATATTTACCATCCCAAAACCCGAAATGGCTGACCCGGAGGTGGGAAAATAAATTTCTCGAAAGCCCAAAGCCTAGAAATTAAGGATCTTGGAAATTCGGAGAAAGGGGTCAATGTCGAGGTTGACCCTGACCTAGTTAGGGTCAACCTAAGACCTTGACCTAGTCAAGGTCAACCTAACACATTGACCTTTTTCCCAAGTTGACCCAGAACTAAGTCACGAGGTCCCAGGGATGCCCAGAAACCTAGAATTAATGCCAGAACAGGATAGAATGTTAGGAATAGACATAAAATCCTATGATTACTGAGATGAAGAATAGGAGGATCCATCTCTAAATCCTACCTAGAAAATAGAGCTATGAAAGAAGGAAATTTAGGAGAATCCTTGGGATTCTAACCCTAATTTCACCTAGAATGAAGAAATAAAGTGCAAGGAAGAAGTGGAAAGTGGGGAGAAAAGTCAAATACATGCAAAGACCCAATCAAGGTGCTTAACATGACCCCAAACCACTTAATCGAAGGGCTAAATACTCTTATCATGGAAGTGCTTCCATTTTAAGATGATACATCTACAAATGATATAGTTCAGTATAAACATAGCAATAGTCTTACTGTCAGCTATAGTCAGAGGGACTGCCTCAACCCATTTGGTAAAGTAATCTATAGAAATGATGATGAATTTATGCCCTTTGGAAAAAGACAAGTGAATCTATCCTACCAAGTCAAAGGCCCATTGTTGAAATGGCTAGAAACTAATGAAAGGAATAAGTTCTTTAGCAAGAGCATGGATCAGATTCTCATGATATTGGCACTGTTTACAAGTCTTGGCATATTGCACAGCTTCTTTCTCCATGTCAGGCCAGTAGTAACCGATTCTAATAATCTTATGAGCTAACCTCGGACCACTTGAATGAGACCCATAGATCTCTTCATGTACCTCAGCTAACACATGCTTGGACTCATCGAGTTCTAGACACCTAAGAAGAGTACCATCTAGTCCCTATCTATACAAGTCATTCGCTATGATGACATAGCGTGAAGCATTACAAATGAGGTGAAATTTCTCATTCTAGGTGTAGGTGTCAAGAATGATTTGGTCACAAATGTAGGAATAGATGTGGTGGTAGCGGGATGAGTCATGTCCAATGATAGAAGAGATTATCCTAGATTCTGGCATATCATAGGCTGGGTAGCGTAAAGTCTCCTCTAGGAATTTGTGTCTGAAATCATTCTCTGGCATTTGCAACATTGAAGTAAGAGTGGCCATAGCATCAGCTTCTTTATTGTCTACCCTTGGAATTTGATGAAAAGAAATGTGTGCAAAATACTATTTGAGATCATCTACCATCCTTTTGTAAGGCATGAGCTTGTCATTTTTTGTTTAATAGATATCATTAACTTGGTTGATGACTAACTAAGAGTCTCCAAAGACTTTGAGCTCATCCACATGCCATTCAATGACTATCTTCATACTATTAAGGAGAGCTTCATATTTAGCTACGTTGGTCATGCAAGGAAACAACATCTTATAAGCTTTAGGCAATGAGAATCTTTGAGGTGTTATAAACAAAATGCTTGCACCTAATTCTTGTTGAGTGAATGATCCATCAAAGAACATGCTCCAAGACTGATGTGTAAGAAGCATGATGGATTCATCTAGGAATTCAATGTTTAAAGGTTGATGATCTTTCAGAGGAGCTTCAACCAACTTGATGCAGGAGCATCCTCGGTGTAAGAGCAATCTTGCATCACCCAAAAATATTTCTATTTTTGTATTCAATAAGGGCTATCTTGTGTAGAGCTCCTATTTATGGAAACTTTCTATTTTTAGTAAGTTGGTCATATGATCTCAGAATGTTCTAATTTCACATGTGGAGATTCATATCAGTCTTCCAGTAAAGTTTCATTGATAGATCAAGTCTAGCCTTGTAGACATTGAAGATTTTTTATATTGGCAGTAGGGTACAGAAACTTTGAACTCAGATTTGAAGGCTCTATAGGCCCCAGATGAGGTCAAAAATTTGGGTCACAAGTGCTTGCACTAGTTAGCCCTGTAGAACGCTTCGTGGCCTTTCTAGAATGGGATCATAATAGTCAATCAGGTCAACTGGTGATGACTTATGGTCTTCAGAAGTTGGGTCACCTAAAATAGCAGAAAATGATTTTCCTTCAAATTTTATGTTTGGGTTTCAAAATTTATTTTGAGCTGACTTTGATGTAATAAATTGTAAAATAAAATAATTCTAAGTTTGGTCAACCTTGTTGGCTAAATTTTTGGAACCTTCTCGGGTGGTGGAAATTGCCTATATAAAGAAGGCTCGTAGTGTTGTCTAGGGTAGTTCTGGGTAGAACTGGGTAATGATTCAAGGCTTTGTCCTACAGAATATTGTAAGGGGAATGCCCATGTGGCTTTTCATATTTTAATTCTAAAATTTGTAATTCCACACTTGTAGAGATAATAAGAAGCCCATTTTCTGTTCTTGCAAATTGTTGTTGTTTCTCTATTTCTATTATGTGTTTGTGGTATTAAGGGGAGCACCCTTCATCAAGTGGTATCAGAGCATCCTTCATCACAACTAACCAGAAATTTATTTCCCTTTGATAGCTTTTCTTTCCACATATTCAATGTCAAATTCACTCAGGATCATAACCCACTTAGCTAATCTACCCGTGAGGGTAGCCTTACTCAGTAAATACTTTAGTGGATCAATTTTTGCAATGAGCTTTGTAGTATGAATGAGCATATAATGCTGCAAATTTTGTGATGCAAACACCACTACCAAGCAAGCCTTTTCAATGACCGAGTAATTCATTTCACAAGATACCAATGTCCTGCGGATGTAGTAGATGGCTCTTTCTTTATTATTTTGATCTTCTTGAGCTAGGAGAGCACCCAAAGATGTATGTGTGGCTGAAATGTAGAGTATACGAGGCTTCCCATGGATAGGAGGCATCAGTATAGGTGGATTTGCAAGAAACTATTTAATTTGAATGAGCCCTCTATTACATTCCTCATTCCATTCATATGTTACACCCTTATGGATATTTTTAGTGAATGGTTGTGACTTGTCAGCCAACTGTGAAATGAAGCACCAGATAGACTATAGCCTTCCTTGGAGACCTCTCATTTGACTAATATTTTTAGGAGGGGGGGGGCATTTCCATAATATCTTGCACTTTTTCTGGATCAACCTCTATGCCCTTAGATAAAATAATGTAACCCAAGAGTTTTTCGGAAGTGACACCGAATGCACATTTCTTGGGATTAAATCTAAGACTAAACTATTCCATGCGGTCAAGAATGGGACCCAAATCTGCAAGATGGGTTCTTTTCTACATAATTTTGGCTAAGGTATCATCCACGTAGTCCTCCATAGATTTATGCATCATATCATGGAAAATAGTAGTGACTACTCTCTGATATGTAGCACCTACATTCTTAAGCCCAAAGGGCATGACATTCCAATAGAAAGTGCCCCACGCACATGTGAAAGTGGTTTTTTCTTGATCCTCGAGCACAATTTTTATTTGATTATAGCCAAAGGAGCCATCCATTAGTGAATACATCTCATAACCTACCATCATGTCCACTATCATGTCAATATTTGGTAGTGGGAAGTTATCTTTTGGACATGCCTTATTGAGAGCCCGGAAGTCTATAAACACACAAATGGATTTATCATGTTTGGTGACTGGAACAATGTTTGAAATCCATTTAGCATAGTCAATTTCTCTTATGAAGCTAGCTTTGAGGATTTTTTCTAGCTCTACTTTAACCAAAAGTGTCACGTGAGGATGCATCTTTCAAAGCTTCTGCTTAACAGGTTTGACACCTAGTGCAATGGACAAATGATGCATGATCAAATTGGGGTCTAATTCAAGCATATCAAAATATGTCCATGCAAAGTTTATTTTCTTGCTTTGAAAGAAGCTAGTGAATTCTTCCTTTCTTGTGCAAACAATGATTGTGCTAGATGAATGATTTGTGGAGCAGCCTATGTACCCAAATTCACTGGCTGTGTCAGCTCTATCAGTACTGATGATCTCTCTTGAAAGTGGCTCAAGAGCATATAAAGTATCTCATCCTTGCCTCAAAGAGGTTTTCACTCATAGATATGTCTTTTATTTTTACTATTTTTGGCTCTGATACTGCCACAATGTGGTTTTCACCATCAGAGCTTCTATTTTTTCTTCTTTTAATTTTTTGACTAAGCTACTTGATATCCCCCTCTGTCATGTTAACATTGCATTCACTGGTGGAGGACGTTACAAGGTCAATAGCATGGAGGTAACAGGCTAGAGCATAATCATTCTGGAACATTAGGACTTCATTGGATGAGTAAGGGGAGTTCTAGTTTATCAAATCAGGATTTTTGAGGGAAAGAGGAGTAATGACTGGTTCAATTGTGTTCATGGTATAACCATCAAAAGTGTGGACAAGTAAGTCAAGTCCTAGAGTGATCTCATCCAAAGGAGTGTTCAAATCCCTATGAGACTTAACATCAAAAGTAGAGGACACATTAATACCGATAGTGTCTAATTTAGGAGTTCTAGCACCAGACCCTTCACCTATTTCGAGAGGGTTTTCAAATGTATGCACCATGTCTATATCTTTATCACAAGTAGCATCAGAAAAAGACTCAAGTTCATACTCATGAGAGTTATTACTGGATGTGGGAATTCCATTAGCATTAGTCATACCCTCAAATTCATCTTCATCCTTTGTGGCATTAATAGTTTGCTAAAGTTGTTCTTTCTCAAACCACTTTTGAAAATGTGGTGGCCTAAATTGTTCATATGGGTAGTTGGGATTAGTATTTAAACCTACTTTTCTCAAACCACTTTTAAAAATGTGGTGGCCTAAATTGTTCATATGGGTAGTTGGGATTAGTATTTAAACCTACTTTCCATTGTTCATATGTGAACTGATGTATTGAGGAAGTCTCATCATAATTTCTATCTATTTCTACCATATGGATAGGTATAATAGGCTCATCCAGCTCTGTAAAGAGCATAGCAAGTTCAGGAGGAATAGAATATGGAAAAGTGTCCTCCTTAGGGCTAGTCTCTGGATTTACTTCTAGGGTAGCATCTTCACACTCAAGTTTAGGTTCTGACTTAGGTTTAGGTTTAGCATCTAGAAAAAACTTGTTTCTCCCTAGGTAAAAGGGAATCTTTTTAAAGCCTAAGCTAGAAGTGTCCTTTATGCGGTGACCAATAGCTTCAATGGGTTTCAGCAGACCATTGTCATTTATTCCTATAGGAATGCTTCCTTTATAGCCAAAGTGCTTCATGATCTTGAAGGCTTCATTGTAGGGTTCTTGTTCTAAATCTGGAGATGGAGTAGTTGCTTCAGATGTTTCTTTTCCCTTATAGATCCAAGCCTTGATAGCCCTTTCTTCATCCTCATCTTCTACAGGTATGGAGGCCCGCACAAAGGTGTCATCATAAACCATTTGAGGAGAATCATTAGAAGGCTTTTTATTTTTAGATGGTCTCCCATAAGAGTGTGGAGATGGAGGAAGAGCTGCCAGAGATAGCACAAGTTCCATTTGATATCTTCCCATGTCAGTATCCTTAAGTTTTAGAGTCTATTCTATCTCTTTCAACTTAGCATCATAAAAATCTATAGAGTCTCTATTAGCAAGAACAAGACTATCGGTAGACTGGGTAAGCGTGTTGCAAGAGTAATTGGTATTAGCAGGCATAGTGACTTCCACTCCATGGAAGGGAAACTTGATGCACTAGTGGTAGATAGGTAGAACAACCTACATCTTATGGATCCAAGGTCTACTCAACAAGATATTATATGCAAGAGGAATATCTAGGACTTGAAAAGTAACATCTCTCTCAACAAGACCAACATGGATAGGTAGCACAACTAAGCCCTGGGATTTGCACTCTTCTTCATCATAAGATTTTATGGTAATCTTTTTGTGTGAGTCTATGAAATCCTCATCATAACCTAGCTAGGAAAGCAATTTGGCAGAACAAATATTGAGACCACCACCATTATCTATAAGCACGCGATGGACATGCTTAGATCCTATCATGACCTCTATGTGCAAGGGAACATTATGCGAGTGACTCAAAGAGTGATCATCTTCTTCAAAGAAGGATAAATAATGCTTTGAGATTAAATGACCTACCATACATTGGAACTGGTTGAGATCGAGATCTTTGGGAACATTTGCCTCAATAGGGGCTTTATCCAAAATCTCCCTATGGGTAGGTGAGATCTTCAACAACTCAAAAATGGTAATCTGAGTGTTGGTTCGTTAGAGCTGATCCAAGATGCTATAGCTAGTAGTGTTAGGCATAGGGGTCAGCTCTGAAACTTTGTGATGAAGGGTGCTCCCCTTAATACCACAAACACATAATAGAAACAAAGAAACAACAATAATATGCAAGAATAGAACATTGGCTTCTTATTATCTCCACAAATGTGGAATTACAAACTTTCAGAATTACAGTATGCAAAGCCACATGGGAATTCCCTTACAATATTCTATAGGACAAAGCCTTGAATTATTACCCAGATCTACTACCCAGAACTGCCTTAGACAACACTATGGGCCTTCTTTATATAGACAATTTCCACTGCCCAAGAAGGTTCCAGAAAATTAGCCTTTAAGGCCAATGATCCTAAGAATTATTTAATTTTCTTTTTCTTTTTACATAGGGTCGGCTAAGAAAATATACACAAAAATGCTTTTAGGTAGCCCAACTTCTGGAGACCATAACTTTTTAACCGAACAGCATCATTAGTCTTCTTGCAGGGAATGAAATGTGCCATCTTTGAAAATCTGTCAACTACCATAAAAATTGAATCATGTCCCCGCTGAGTCCTCGGTAAACCAAGAAAAAAGTCCATGCTGATATCCTCCCAAGGCTTCTCTGGTACAGGTAATGGTTGATACAACCCCGTATTCTACTTCACTCCTTTCGCCATCTGACATACTCTGCAACTTTGTAAAAACTTCTTCACATCTTGCTACAACTATGGCCAATAATAATTTTCACTAACCAAAGAAAGGGTTTTATCACGACCAAAATGTCCAGCCAATCCTCCACTATGCTTCTCCTTGATGAGATTCTCCCTCATAGAACTTCTTGGAATGCACAACTGACTCCCTCTGAATAGCATATCATCCTGAATGATGAAATCCAACCACTTCATTCTGTCTAGAGTAACAGGTTCTCTACAAGCTTTCCAAGCTTCACCAAAATCAGGATCCTTTGGATACAAATTCTTGAGTTCCTTGAACCCAACCACCTTAATCTACATTTCTGTCAGTAATAGTTTCCTTCTACTAAGAGCATCTGAAACCCTGTTAGACTTTCCACTCCTGTGTTTCAAAACAAATGTATAACTCTGCAAAAACTCAACCCATTTCAAATGCCTCTGATTCAACTTTCCTTGACTATTCAAATATTGCAAAGCTTGATGATCAGTATACAAAACAAACTCCTTAGGAAGTAGATAATGTCTCCACTTCTTTAATGCCTGAACTATAGCATCAAATTCCTAATCATAAACAGAATATTTCCTCTTGGCATCATTTAACTTCTCACTAAAATAAGCAACAGGTTTACCTTCTTGGCTCATAACAGCTCCTATTGCAGTACCACTAGCATCACAATCTACTTGAAACACCTTATTAAAATCTAGAAGTGCTAAAACAGGTTGTTCTGTAACTTTTTTGTTTCAACAATTGAAAACTCTTTTCTTCCCCATTAGTCCACTTAAACTCTTTTCTATCCCCTCTCATTGTTTCAGTCAAGGGTCCACAAATACTACTAAATCTTCTAATAAACTTTCTGTAAAAGCTAGCTAGACCATGAAAAGATCTTACCTCAGTAGCACTCCTTGGAGTAGGCCATTCAAGGATAGCCTGTACCTTCTTTGGGTCTATTTTTAGACCTTCTCCTAAAACTACAAAGCCCAAATACACTAACTCTTTCTTTACAAAACTACACTTCTTCAAATTAATCAACAATTTCTCTTCTCTCAACTTCTCAAACACCATACGAATATGCATCATATGCTCCTCCAATGTCTTACTAAAGATCAAAATATCATCTAGGTAAACAATGACAAACTTACCCAAAAATTCTTTCAGAACCTCATTCATGAGCCGCATGAAAGTGCTCGGTGCATTGGTTACCCCAAAAGGCATGACTAACCACTCATACAGTCCTTCCTTTGTCTTGAAGGTAGTCTTCCATTCATCTCCTTCTCTGATCTGAATCTGATGATATCCACTCTTCAGATCTATCTTTGAGAAATACACAGCTCCACTCAAACAATCCATAATATCATCTATTCGTGGCAATGGAAATCTATACTTGATTGTGATCTTGTTTATTGCTCTTGAATCTGTACACATCCTCCACTCTCCATTCTTCTTTGGTGCTAATACCGCTAGTATAGCACAGGCACTTAGACTCTCATGGATCAATCCTTTCTGCAACAACTCATGTACTTGCCTATTCAACTCCTCACTTTCTATAGGTGTCATTCTGTGTGTTGCCTTATTCAAAAAACTCACTCCTGGGATCAAGTCCATCTGATGACTAATCTTCTTGACTGGTGGTAATCCATCAGGTACATTATTGGATACAATATCTTGAAACTCATTCAACAAATCTACAACTTCTACAGGAACATCTTCTAGTTCCTCTTTACCAACTTTTGGAATTAAAGAAAAACATACATGCTCATGCCTCATACCATCTAGGAAATTTCTTCCATCAACAAAAGTTATTCTTGCACTACCACATACCTTTTCTTTTGTGTCATTCAATGGCTTTAGCTTATGTCACACTCCATCCTTTGTCAGGGAATAGGTATTCGCACGTCCATCATGTAAAGCACATCGGTCAAACTGCCATGGTCTACCTAACAACATATGACATACATCCATAGATATGATATCACATAGTACCTCATCATGATATCCACCAATCTTTAACTTCACTAGGCATTGTTCACTGACCATGACCTTGTGGTCATCGTGTACCCAGGCAATCTGATATGGATGTGGGTATTTCTATCTCTTGAGATTCAACTTTGTCACCATCTCTTCTAACACCAAATTGTCAGTGCTTCCACTATCAATAATCACATCACAACACTTACCCTCACACTTGCACTTGGTGTGAAATAGGTTCCTCCTTTGTTCAGGTTCATTCTCACCACTCAGCAGGACTCTTTTGTTAATCAACATTTCTCCTCTTTCAGCATCTTCAAAATTTGATGATCTGGCATCTTCATCTACATGTGCAACTCTTTCTTGGCCTTCATTTCTCCTGTCTGTTCTGCCTTGGTGCTGAGGACATTCAAATGCCCTATGACCTTCTTCTCCACAATGAAAACATGTTCCATGGAAGCCTCCTCTTCCAGATCCTTTTCCTCTTCCTCTTCCTCTCTGATCTCTACTATTCTGATCTTGGAAACGATTGGAATTGTTTCCTCACTGATTCTGACTGCTACTGGCCTCATCCTTCTTTTTTGAATCTTCATTTCAGCCTCCATAGGACCATCCACCAGATCGTCCACTACAACCTCTTCCATTTTGTCTGCTCTTGAACTTCTTGTTCAGCTTTTCCTCTACTTTTAGGGAAAACTGGTATGCCTCCTCAATACTGTTCATTCGAACCAGATTCAACTCCTCCTGATTGCTTGGCCTTAACCCGTTAAGGTATCGGGAAACTTTCTCCTTATCCACTTCTGCATGGCCTGTTCTAATGAGGAGTTGATAGAACTCCTCTATATACTCCTGAACAGATCTTCCTGCTTGCTTCAAACTTTGCATTTTCTTTAGTAGGTCAAGCTCATAATCAACAGGAATGAACTGTCACTTCAATTTATCCACCATCCAATCCCATCTTGTGATTTTATCCTTCCCTCTTGTATTTCACTCCAATTGAACCTCTTGCCACCAGATCTTCACATGACCTTTCAGTCTGGCCTTCACAAATTTGACCCTATCAGGATCCTCAACATCTTCATACTCAAAATATTCCTCACATTCATTGATCCAGTCGATCAATTCTTCTGGGTTAAGATTTCCAGAAAATGTAGGAACCTCAATCTTAGGTCTTTTCCCAATCTTGGAAATGGCCTGAAAAAGTCTTTCTTCCTTATGGTTCACAATTTTGACTTCTCCTTTGTGATATTCTTCTTCGGCTTCATCATCGCTTTCGTCTTTGACATTAAGATTCATTCCTATATGAATCTCTTCTTGCAATGCTCGCACTTGTCTTTGTAGTTCCCTAACCTCAGGGGTTACAACACCAGCTCTCCCACCACGTTCCCTTTGTGGAGGCATTTTCGTGATGCGTGCTAAAACCCTAACCACGGTCCTGGTGCAAACTGCCTCATAGTTGGCGATCTGTTTACACACTCAAAAACTCCTGCTCTGATACCACTTGATGAAGGGTGCTCCCCTTAATACCACAAACACATAACAAAAATAGAGAAACAACAATAATATGCAAGAACAAAAAATTGGCTTCTTATTATCTCCACAAATGTGGAATTACAAACTTTCAGAATTACAATATGCAAAGCCACATGGGCATTCCCTTACAATATTTTGTAGGACAAAGCCTCGAATTATTACCCAGATCTACTACCCAGAATTGCCTTAGACAACACTACGGGCCTTCTTTATATAGATAATTTCCACCGCCTGAGAAGGTTCCAGAAAATTAGCCTTTAAGGATGACGATCCTAAGAATTATTTAATTTTCTTTTCTTTTTACATAGGGTCGGCTAAGAAAATATACACAAAAATGCTTTTAGGTAGCCCAACTTCCGGAGACCGTAACTTTTTAACCGTAGCCCAACTTCTAGAGAACATAAGACTCCAAGATGATGAAATGCACAAACCCCAAAAGACCTTCTGATGCTCTGATACCACTTGATGCAGAGTGGCAATGAAAGGTGATGGAATTCAATCAAATGCTTGTTTAAACCCACAAACTCCTATTAGGCTTCAAAGCCACTCAAAGACAAAATATGGCTAAAACCTTAGATCCTGACTCCAAACTTTCAGAGATGATGAGGAATATGTTAATAAGGGTGATTCAAGTGGTTTCAAGGAGTTTCAACCTTCTATGCACCCTAAAATGGACAATTTACTCAAAACAGTCAGTTAGGCCTATTTGCTCCTTTTTAGCCCTCCAGCAGCAGTTTATGCTCTTTTCCTCCAACTTGCTCCAAAGGACCCTACAAATAAAAAGGTGTTCCAGATACCCTTTTGGGTTCTTTATAACATATCAAAACTTCAATATCAAGTGTTTTGGAAAATGTTCCCAAATCAGATGATTGTCACAGTTTTCAATGGAAATCCTTGTGGTTTAACAAAGCAACTCTATCACAAACATATCTAGGACCCCTCAAATTGATAGGAAATTCATAATTTACTCTCAATTAGATAAATATGCAGTCAATTTCATCCAATGAGACCAATTGATACAAAAGCCCCAAATTTGCCCTTAAAACCCTCTTCCAACTAGGGTATACTCAATCTAGTCATTGCACTCAATTCCAGAACTTCAAATTCAACATACACCATGTATTCAACATATCATGAAGGAATATCAAATAAAAATAACACCTTATTAAGCCAGATGTGTGGCTGTCTTAAGCATGGCTCCTTCTTGGGTACCCAAATTAGTGCTTTCACCAACCAACTTGTTAAATCTCTCAAGATATCCTGCAAAAATTCCTTTATTATTGCATTTTATAGTTAATAAGACTTGTTAGATCCTTTGGTTTCAACCCCATGGATCATTTTTGTACATATGGGGTGAAACCATTCATTCTTATTGAGAAAACAATGAAAAACTGTACCTTAACGTGAGACAGCAGTAATAACTTCTATAATGTAATAGAAAATTGCTTGAAATTGGTTCAAATCAATTCATAAGAGTCTTACCCACATGGACAAAAGAATATTCAATCAAAACACCATTAATGGAGGCTCCAAAATACAAGAAATCTCAGATTTTGTAGTAAAATTGGGCCTGTCCATACAATGTCTTCCTCCAGCCATACAAAGCAATGTGATTTCTCCTTCACAAGGTTAATACATCATAAATAGACCTCTTCCAACTGAATATGGTAGTTGGATTGATTATTTAACATAAATAACACCTAATTATTAACTTCCCTCCAAAATGCTTGATTTAAAAATTCAAATTTTAAAATATGGGTTTTGTGACTTTTCAAACTTCTAGACCTATTCTAATGACTCAAACTGGATCCTAAGACCTTATTAATCACAAAAAAACATCAACTTAATCCTATGCTATCCTATTATGGCTTTTCATGCCATTTACATCATTTTATTACATTGAACTGCCCATAGGCATTAACAGAGCTTTTTGCCTCCAATATGCTTTGACCTTGGAAACATGGCATGATTTGTTTTAGAATGCTCCAATTAACATGATTTGATGTCTTGGTCTTCAATCCTTCATCTCTTATCACAGGGTCTCCAAGTTGCATCAGTGATGCCCCTACATCAAACACCCCATCTTGAAAATGACTCTTGTCCCAAGAGTTCAGTGGGATTGTCCTTCTACCACCCATTCTTCTAGTTGGTACTCTTCTGGTCTTCCATTTCAAATCTTGCCCCTGCATGTTAGAAATACCTGCAAAACAATCATTATTTGTAAAAACAATTTTTTGTTTGTCACCCTTAAAGGTAACATCTCTGCTCACTGTCTTAGGATAGTCACTAATCAGCTTTGTCACAGTCATTCCATACTGCTATTTTAGAGTTCTCTGACACTGTACTTTGCTATTTGTTGCACTATGTACTTCATCATTCATTGGTAGTACTTTATGACACCACACTGTACCAATGTGTACTCCCTTATCTGAGACTGTCCCATCCTTTATTTTCTAAACTGTCACAGGCAGTGTATTGATTGTTTGCTGAACATTGTTTTGAATGTATTCTTCTTTCATTATCAAAAAGGACTATTTCTGTGGGAGTTCCTTCACACCATGATCTCCATGTTTATTCTTCTCATCATAAATTTTGTGCTCCTATCCTTTCAGATCAAGATACTCCTTTTTACCAAAGCAAATTATCTTTTCTTCCTTTTCACTAGGCAATGGTGTGAGCTTAAATTTGAATCCATCCTTATGAACCAGGTATACATTGGATGCTCCAAAGTGAATGGTGTTCCTTGAGGCTTTCCAAGGCCTACCAAGGAGAATGTGGCAACAGTTCATTGGTATAACATCACAAACAACCCGATCCTTGTATGGTCCTATTGAGAAATCTACCACTGCTTGTTCCCTTACAACAATACTCTCATCACCAACCCAAGATGCTTTGTAGGGCCTTTCTATAGGATATTTCTTCAAACCTAGTTTATTGACCATTTCATAGGATACTAAATTATCAAAGGAACCTGAATCAATTATCAGTTTACATACCTTTCCATGACTTAGGCAGTTAGTTCTAAATAGTGATGGTTTGATCTCCTTAGGCTGCTATTGTGATGACTGTCCTCTTCTAAACATCAAAAATTCACCTTCCACGATTGGATCTGCATTATAAGACTTTTTTTCTTCCTTGTCTTCTTCCTGGACCAGGTGTACCCTCTTTTCTTTGTCAAGACACTTGTAGGATTGGTGCCCCACTTTTCCACATGTGAAGCATGTGCCCGTGAAAATACCATTTCCTCTTCCACCTCCAGATCTTCCTCCTCTAAAGCCTCCCCTTGTCTCAGATATAACCTCTTTTCCTTTATCATTGTCTTGATTGTTTGAAGTATCAACTTGACCTCTGCCACCTCTTCCTCCTCTCTGATTTCCCTGCCTTTCATGCTTTCTTTATAGTTTTTCCTCTGCTCTGATTGCTAGTTTAAAACATTCTCCAATAGTTCTTGGTACATTCAATCCTATCTCATCTTGTATACTCTATTTCAGACCATTAATATACCTTGCCACTTTTTCATCCTCATCTTCCACTCCTCCCCTAATGCTCAAAGTGTGGAACTGCTCTGTATATGTCATGACATCCAACTCCTTCTGCTTTAAGTTGTTCCTCTTCATCTTGATTTGAATGGCTAAATCAGATGGCAGAAATTGACCTCTTATCATGGTCTTCATCCTATCCCAATCTAAGATTTTATTCAATCCTCTTTCTTCTCTTTCCCTCTGCATACTAGTCCACCATGTCAATGTAGTCCCTCTTAATCTAGCCTTTGCTATCTTCACTTTCTTATCAGCCTCTACATCTTCAAGATCAAAATAAATCTCTAGGGCTTCTATCCACCCTAGTACCTCCTCACTGTCCATTTTGCCTTGGTATATTGGTAATTCAACATTGCTTTTCACGCTACTATTTTGGACTGCCTTAATAATCCTCACAAACCTCCTCTCTTCAAGATCATCTGCTGTCTCAGATTCTTGCCTTGTGTTCCCAATTTCTTCTTCTTCATGGTTCTCCCCATGATTCCTTCTCTCAGTCTCTTCTCTTCTAGATTCTTGCCTTTCCTTTTCCAATGCTTCTATCCTTGCAATAAATTGTAATCTCTCCCTTCTCATTTGTCTTTCTTCCCTCTCTTTGGATGCTTCTAGTTCTCTCCTTTCTCTTTTCTCCCTTGCCAGCTCTTCTCTCAACTCTTCAAGTTCCCTTGCCATTTGACTTTTAGGAGGCATTTTGTCAAACAAGTTTCTTACTTCCCAAGGAGAACTCATGAATCCTCTGCCTTTCCCCACCAAGAAATCTCAGGACACCCTAAATGCACCTTTCAACTTGGGACACTCTAGAAGGGCTTAAACACTCCTAGGCTTCACCAAAGGAACCAGAGCATAAATGATGACATAAGACTCCAAGATGATGAAATGCACAAACCCCAAAAGACCTTTTGATGCTCTAATACCACTTGATGTAGAGTGGCAATGAAAGGTGATGGAATTCAATCAAATGCTTGTTTAAACCCACAAACTCCTATTAGGCTTCAAAGCCACTCAAAGACAAAATATGGCTAAAACCTTAGATCCCGACTCCAAACTTTCAGAGATGATGAGGAATATGTTAATAAGGGTGATTCAAGTGGTTTCAAGGAGTTTCAACCTTCTATGCATCCTAAAATGGACAATTTACTCAAAACAGTCAGTTAGGCCTATTTGCCGATTTTTAGCCCTCCAGCAGCAGTTTATGCTCTTTTCCTCCAACTTGCTCCAAAGGACCCTACAAATAAAAAGGTGTTCCAGATACCCTTTTGGGTTCTTTATAACATATCAAAACTTCAATATCAAGTGTTTTGGAAAATGTTCCCAAATCAGATGACTGTCACAGTTTTCAATGGAAATCCTTGTGGTTTAACAAAGCAACTCTATCACAAACATATCTAGAACCCCTCAAATTGATAGGAAATTCATAATTTACTCTCAATTAGACAAATATGTGGTCTATTTCATCCAATGAGACCAATTGATACAAAAGCCCCAAATTTGCCCTTAAAACCCTCTTCCAACTAGGGTATACTCAATCTAGTCCTTGCACTCAATTCCAGAACTTCAAATTCAACATACACCATGTATTCAACATATCATGAAGGAATATCAAATAAAAATAACACCTTATTAAGCCAGATGTGTGGCTATCTTAAGCATGGCTCCTTCTTGGGTACCCAAATTAGTGCTTTCACCAACCAACTTGTTAAATCTCTCAGGATATCCTACAAAACTTCCTTTATTCTTGCATTTTATGGTTAATAAGACTTGTTAGATGCTTTGGTTTCAACCCCATGGATCAGTTTTGTACATATGGGGTGAAACCATTCATTCTTGTTGAGAAAACAATGAAAAACTGTACCTTAACGTGAGACAGCACTAATAACTTTTATAATATAATAGAAAATTGCTTGAAACTGGTTCAAATAAATTCATAAGAGTCTTACCCACATGGACAAAAGAATATTCAATCAAAACACCATTAATGGAGGCTCCAAAATGCAAGAAATCTCAAATTTTGTAGTAAAACTGGGCCTGTCCATACAATGTCTTCCTCCAGCCGTACAAAACAATGTGATCTCTCCTTCACAAGGTTAATACATCATAAATAGACCTCTTCCAACCGACTATGGTAGTTGGATTGATTATTTAACATAAATAACACCTAATTATTAACTTCCCTCCAAAATGCTTGATTTAAAAATTCAAATTTTAAAATATGGGTTTTGTGACTTTTCAAACTTCTAGACCTATTCTAATGACTCAAACTGGATCCTAAGACCTTATTAATCACAAAAAAACATCAACTTAATCCTATGCTATCCTATTATGGCTTTTCATGCCATTTACATCATTTTATTACATTGAACTGCCCATAGGCATTAACAGAGCTTTTTGCCTCCAATATGCTTTGACCTTGGAAAGATGGCATGATTTGTTTTAGAATGCTCCAATTAACATGATTTGATGTCTTGGTCTTCAATCCTTCATCTCTTATCACAGGGTCTCCAAGTTGCATCAGTGATGCCCCTGCATCAAAAAGGACATATGCTCTCCATCGTGAATTGTTGTGTGGACTTATCCTTTTCTTTTGCAAGTTGGCTAATCTGATTTTGCATATCTTGAATCATCTTTTTCAAATTGGTAGTTTCAATCTCTTCCTCTTTAGCTACAAGTGTTTCAACTTGAAATTTTAGGAGTAACTTGACCCCTTGTTGAGCTAACTCAAGAAGGTACTCCTTTTCTTTTAAAAGGAGGATCTCCATCATTTTGATAAGGCTTTTGTTAGCTTTAGTAGTGTCTATATCATGCTATGTGATCACATCATTCTCATTACCAAGGATCTCATAAATACTAGGAACTTAATCTTGTTGTTGATCATCTTGGTTTTGATCAAATGGAGGAGGGTGATAGTGATATGCTTTTCTATCACCTTGGGCTTTGTTTTGAGATTGATCATCATTATGGGACCTATTTTGGTCATGTTGGGATTGACCATAATGTTGCTCATTTCGAGGTTGTTCATGAGTTTGGCTGAATTTTCCCTATTGAAAATCACATGGGCCCCCCATCTCGGCACTAGCCAAAACACAAACACTCATGTAGTTTCACCAAGGATCAAGAATGCCCCTACCTCAACCTTGGATGCCCCTACATTAGACACCCCAAGTTCCAAAAGATGTTCATATTTGACAGGAACATATTCTAGGGTTCAGCACATAAACCCCGAACTAGTTCTTCACATACAAGTCCTCCACCTTTTCTGCTTGCAAATTCTTCCACTTTTTTTTCCTCTATCTCTTCAAGTCCTTTATAGACAATGCATAGGTCAGTTCTCCATACTGATCATTCATTTTCTCTAGATCCACCAACTCAACTTAGCTACCAATACTTAGACTTCTCCTACTGAGCATTGTATCCATCAAAGGCATTATTGAAAACTTCATGTCATTCTTCTCAATAGTAAAGACGTTCTTCACACAATCATACATAGCTCTACAATCAAATTTCCAAGGTCTACTAAGAAATATATGACAACTATCCATATCCACAATGTCACATAACACAAGATCCTTATACTGGCTAATCTGAACATCAATGAAGCATTGTTCTCTTACTTCCAAAGCATGAACATCTTGTAACCAACCAATCCTATAAGGATGTGGATGTTTCACTCTATTCAAACTAAGTTTCTTAACCATGTCCTCAGCAAAAAGGTTATCAGTACTACCACTATCAACAATAACATCATAGAGTTTACCTCTAGACTTGCATCAAATCTTAAACAAATTACTCCTCTTAAAAGGTTCATCCTTTGTACCGAGAAATGTTTGTTCAAGTAGCAAGTTCTCAAATTTAGGTTCATTCTAAATGTTCTCATTCACCATAGCATTTTGTCAATCAACCTTCTTTTGTATACACTTAAAATAATGGTATCCTTTCTCTCCATAGTTATAGCAAGTACCTTTAAAGATAACTCTACATGTCTTCTTCTTAGGTTCCATAGGTTTTTGTTCATCTTTTGCATCTGTCAATTTATCCTTTGTCGAGTGATCAACTTTCTCCTTCCCTTGGGAGTTACTATATTGGTGTTTCCTTTTCAACTTATCTTCTACCTTCAGAGCATACTAATAAGCATCTTCAATAGAATCAATCTTTAGCATACCAAACTCATCCTGAATATTGAATCTCAAACCACTCACATACCAAGCTACCTTTTCCTTACCAGTCTCTTTGTGTCTAGACCGAATAGTAAGTTTGTAGAACTCCTCGATATAATCTTCAACAAATAAATCCTTCTACTTCAGATTCTGCAACTTCATAAACAAGTCAAACTCATAGTCAACTGGTATGAACTTAGCTTTCAATTTTGTCACCATCAACCTCCACCGATTGATCTTCATTTCACCTTCATCTTCTCTGTCTCTTTGTAATTCTTTCGACCAAAGAGCTAATCTCACCCAAAGAGGATCTTCAATTTCTTCCAACTCAAAGAAATCTTCAAGTTCACCAATCCAATCAATCAGATTGTCAGGTTTCAAAGTACCAGAGAAAGTAGAAACTTCCATTTAATAATTACTAAACCAAGCAGCATATCTAGGTAATGGAGTAGTTCTATCTTCACTAGATCTATCCCTTCAGTCATCACCACTAGATCCAATAGCTTCACATTCTTCAACAGCTTCTTCATAGCCATCCTCAATACCAACATTCTAAGGAATACCAGTAATAGCTCTCATTATCTCAGCGACCATGTCATTTTTCATCAATTCCATCTCAGATCTAAAATCTATTTTCACCTTCTCTGTAATCCTGGATTCCATAGTATCATAGAGGTCTTGAATAACTCTAAGGTTCAATATTCTCATAGGAATCCTTAAAGATAAGAGAAACCCTCAGCAACAAACCCTTATTGATCACCTTGTGACAATCTCCAAGTTGCATACAAGTCAGATCGCACCCTGCAACATTGCAAGATAACTAGGGCACAATTTCACGAGTTCAGTGACATGGATCTACAATCAAGATCACATGATCTTTCCACTAACAAGATCAACTTTGCAAGATCATCCTTGCTAGGTTATCTTTCTGCTTCACAAGTTCAGCATTCACTCCAATAGGAACAAAACTTCACTTTGATACCACTTGACGCAGTCAAGGATGGTGGATCCAATTAATGATAGTCCAAACCTTACAACTAATAGAACAACATAGTGGAATACTCAACAATGCAACATAATTAATTATTTAAACTTTGATTTTCATTAACATGCCTGGTTGTATTACAATTAGTAAACAATTCTGTAAGATCCACAACATATCCAATACAAACTTCAGCTAGTTCAGATTTGAAGACAATCAGAAGCTTATGGAAACCCTAAAGAAGATCTAAACTTGAGCTTGCAAGCCTCCAAGCAATCTCCTTGTTCCCAAGTATGCAACCACTAGCTTTGCAATTACAAACTATCTGATAGGAATCAAATCTACAAGTTCATGGAAGATCTTTTCCACAACTTCACCAACTTCAATTTTAGTAGCGCAACTCCCCTAGTGCTACCCACTTCTTCCTCCCTCCTAAACATCTACCCCAAGCATCCAATAAATAATAATCATCAGCCACAAGTCGGCAAGATGAAACCCCAAAATCTTCCTAACAAATATTAAATGTCATACAAGTCGGCTTACAAATTGTATAAAAACATTTAATTCAGCATGTTGGCCTCCAGATCCACTTAGGAGAATCCAACAAAAGATACAATTAATAAATGCACCAAGTTAGCCCAACAAATCACACAGAACTCCAATCGATAAGCTAGATCTATTGAGCAACAGTGAAATAACTGAACAAGCCAAGCATGGCTAAGCACTAGTATCCACTGAGCACCGCATGCATGACCAAGTAACACTTTGACTGAGCACCAGAGACTACTGAGTTCCTTTAGTGATCAAGCTTCCTTCAATGATCGAGGCTATTGGTCAAGGTTGCAACTGAGAAAAACTAGCCAAAACACAAACACTCATGCAGTTTCACTGAGGATCAGGAATGCCCCTGCCTCAACCTTGGATGCCCCTACATCAATTTCTATCCTCCATTTTACCTTGGCACTTATGTACCTTATTGCCTTCATGTCTCAAAGGAAAAATAGGATGAAGTTCATGATGAGGGTTTAAACTCTGAAATAGCTCTCCCAGAATCTAAATAGATCTTTGAAGAAGCTTATGAGTTGGAGAGAAGAATCCAGGAACTAGCTTTTGTTAGACAACAAATGGAAAAGGAAAAAGAAGATAGAATAAGACAAGCTATGATGAGAGAAGAAGAGTTGAAGAGGTAGATAGCAAGCATGGAAGAAATAAATTATGTTCCAATGCCTGAAAGAACAAGAGAACAACCTCTTATCCAAAAAAAATTTTAGGTAAGAAAGCCTAGGGATGTAGACAAACAAAAGGCTATTGGGATTACAATCAATGAACCTGTAAATGATAAGGATTTTTTAGATCAAATATCAAGGTTAGAATTTGATCTTGAAAATAGTAGAAGAAAGAATGAAATAATGGCCAGGGAACTTGAGAAAGTAGAACTTGAAGCTGCTACTTTAGAATGAAGAAGAAGATCATCTTTCTCAAACAGTCTTTGGGACCTTCAAATACTATGCTTGATGCTAACTCTGGAGGCCATGATAATCAAAAGGATACTATCAGACTAGTTGGTGTTATAAATGATGCTAACACATCAAATAAAGCATCTACTTCTCAAGATGATAGATCATTACAAAGAAGACTGGTTCATATGGAAAGGTATAGGCAACTTCTTTTTAATAACATCCCTAGTTATCCTAATTTGATTCCTAAGAAAATTAGAGAAAAACTTCCAAAGTTTGTTGGCAATAATGTTGTTACATGTGAGTAGCATTTAAAGAATTTCATAGATATAATAGATGATTATGAAATTGAACATGAAGATGTCATTATGAAATTATTTGTTCAATCATTAATTGAACATGCCAAAGACTGGTTTAGAGGACTCCCATATGACTGTATTGGCTCTTGGGATGATTTTATAAAAAATTTTAAGGACCAATATGGTGATAAAGTGACGTAGTGAAGGTTGGTGGATCCAATTAAGGACTGGCCGACCTTGCAGCCAAACCAATATGCAGTGGAAATACACAATAACAACCACATATCTATAATGAAACATAAGTCTTTATTCATCAAATCATTAATTAGATGAAATGTACCAGGCTGTAAGGCCTTCCTGATTACAACCAATTTAGAATGCAAATAATGGTCTACAAGATCTCGCAAGATCTAAATCTTTTTCCCAAAATCAACATTCAACTAGTCTAGGTCTACAACACACAGGACACTAGTAGGCACCCAGGAAAGATCTAAACTTGTACTTAAACTTCCAAGTAATCTTCCTGCTCCTAAGCTCACAGGCTACTAACCTTCCAACCAATAATCTCATCCCCAAACAACTACCCAAGCATCCTATAAATATTAATTCCCAACCACAAGTCAGCTGATGAAACAATTAACCCATACAAATAAATATTAAATGCTAAAACATCAATCGGCTCTCACATAGCCTTACAAAATAAATAAACTCTCAAAGATGGCCCCAATGGTCATCAAATCCACATAGAGGGATGCAACTTACCAGATCTAGGTCCCCATATGTCCAACAATCAATCCATAACATGAGGAGCGTGACCCAAATTAAATGCACTAGTTAGCCAAGCTGATCTATCCAAATAATCCAGTTGATAAGTAAGAACACTAAGCAACAAAAGAATTAACTAAGCACCAATTGACTGACCATGCCAATCATGACTGAGCAACACAATTATCGTCAAGTGCTAGTGAACCAATGCCTTTAGTCACTGAGAGTTCTTCAGAGATTGAGCACTCCGGTAACCACAATAACCGAGAAACCATTCTCCCAAAATGAGAAAGAACTCCACCAAACCAAGATCAAAACCAACAATCTAACTTCAAAGACAAACATATTTTTGGTCGATACAAGATTGCCAAGAATCCTAGGATGCTCTTGCATCAAACACCCCAGGTAAGAAAGATTTTTGTATAAGGAAATCAGGAACGCTTCAAGGGAATTAGAGTAGGTATGTTGAATCTTTTCTTTACCCACATCTCTGCTTGTCCTTCAACCCAAGTAGTCTTCACTTCATTCACTGTCTCATGTAGAAAGTTCTTCTGCTTTCCACTTTGTTTACCCCTCTGGTCGGCAATTGATAGCAACTGACACTAACCACTACCGATCACCTCAGGGCCTTGGTAAGGTTCATCCTCTCTAGACTCCTCAACCAACTCAGTATCATCTGCATCTCTTTGTGTCACAAATTTCATCATTTGTTGAACCATCTCTACCAGAAAAACTATTTCCTTCCTAATCTCAACAAACTCTTTAGAGATATCATTCTCCTTCTCTTTCAAACTAGACTTAACAGAAATAGGTTCCTCAACCTTTTTCTCTTGATATTTGTCATAAGGACAACACTTGATAACTCCACGACCTTTAACCCCTATCTCTTTTAAAGGTATCAAGTTATATTCAGCTCCTTTATGCCTAACCACATATGTGTTAGCACGACCATCAAACAACACATTTCTGTCAAATTTCTAGGGTCTACTGAGCAACAAATGGCAAGCATCCATAGGCAATACATCACACAATATCTCATCATGGTAAGATCCAATCTAGAAATTAACCAAGCATTGTTCCTCAACTCTAACCTTAGAAATATCTTGTATCCAACTAATCTGATAAGGATTATGATGTTTCCTTCTTTCCAAATTTAATTTACTAACCATTTCTTTTGAAACAAAGTTCTCAGAACTGCCACCATCAACTACGACATTACATACCTTATTTTTGCACTTACATCTAGTTCTGAGCAAATTTCTTCTTTGCACCAGTTTAGAGACACATGCAGCTAACCTCTTAGTGACAAGACATTCACCTTTCTCTGGAACATTCTCAATGTCTTCTTTAGTAGCTAATGCAATCTTTTCTTAGAACACTACCAACTTCTATGACCAGCTTCACCACAGTTATAACAAGTGCCAATGAACTCATTCTTCCATCTACCTCTATGACCATTGTTCTTAGTAAATTGACCACTACTAGATCCAACATCAGGCTTAGGGTTCTCTATCACATTACTCTCAGCAACTGCCTCACTAGTTCTACCACTTTGGTTCCTATTGTTCTATTTTTCATCATACTTCTTATTCAGCTTCTCTTCAATCTTCAATGCCATCTAATAAGCTTCACCGATCATTTTCATCCACGTAGTAAGTAATTCTTCTTGAATACTAGGTCTCAAGCCATAGAAATACCTAGCAAACTTCTCTTTATCAGTTTCAGAATGACTAGTCCTAATCAGGATTCTATAAAACTCCTCAGTATACTCCTATACTAATTTGTTAGTCTTCTTCAAAGATTGCATCTTCTTAAACATGTCCAATTCATAATCCACCGGAATGAATTGATTCTTCAACTTGTCAACCATTCGGCTCCACTTAGTAATCTTTTCTTTTCCTCTTCTACCTCTTTCCAACTGAACTTATCTCCACCAGATATTTGCATGACCTTTCAACTTAGTCTTTGCAAATTTCACTCTTTTGGGGTCTTCTATTTCTTCATACTCAAAGTATTCATCAATCTCATTGATCCAATCAATCAATTCTTTAGGCCTAAGGCTTAGAGAAAATGTAGAAACTTCAATCTTAGATCTTTTCCCAATCTTAGACATAGCTTTCAGAATTTGATTCTCCTTAGAATCTCTAGCTTCTTCTATAGCTTCTTCAAAATGATCTTCCTTAGATTCATCATCACTATCCTCCTTTGAGGTAGGCTTCTTTTTTCTCAACTCTTCTTGCAAGTCTTGCACTTGCTTCTACAAAGCCCTAAAATCATCAAGTCAGAATTCTCCAATAGCTTCCTCTTCTTCAGAGATCTCACAGTTTCTCCTCAGAGGAATCTTCTAATCAAGATCTAGATGCAAACACACAAGATCCACTCAACTCCAACAGGAACAGACTTTTCTCAAATAGGAACAAACATGGCTCTGATACCACCTGACGCAGTCAAGGCTAGTGGATCCAATTAAGGACTAACCAACCTTGCAGCCAAACCAATATGCAGTAGAAATACATAATAACAACCATAGATATGCAATGAAACATAAGTCTTTATTCATCAAATCATTGATTACATGCAATGTGTCAGGCTATAAGGCCTTCTTAGTTATAGCCAATTTGCAATGCAAATAATGGTCTACAAGATCTTGTAGGATCTAAATCTTTTTCCTAACATCAACATTCAGCTAGTCTGGGTCTGCAACACATAGCACATAGGCACCCAGGAAATATCTAAACTTGTACTCAAACTTCCAAGCAATCTTCCTGCTCCTAAGCTCATAGGCTACTAACCTTCCAACCAATAATCTCATCCCCAAAAAACTACCCAAGCATCCTATAAATACTAATTTCCAGCCACAAGTCGTTTGATGAAACAATTAACCCATACAAACAAATATTAAATGCTAAAACATCAGTCGGCTCTCACATAGCCTTACAAAATAAATAAACTCTCAAAGATGGCCCCAATGGTCATCAGATCTACATAGAGGGATACAACATGCTAGATCTAGGTCCCCACACATCCAACGGTCAATCCATAACATGAGGAGTGTGACCCAAATTAAATGCACCAGTCAGCCAAGCCGATCTATCCAAATAATCCAGTCGGTAAGCAAGAACACCGAGCAATAGAAGAAATAATCGAGCACCGGTCGATCGACCATGCCAATCATGACTGAGCAATACAATTATCACTGAGCACCAGTAAATCAATGCCTTCAGTCACTGAGCATTCTTCAGAGACCGAGCACCCTGGTAACCACAATAACCAAGCAACCATTCTCTAAAACTGAGCAAGAACTCCACCAAACCAAGATCACAACCAACAATCTACCTTCAAAGACAAACATATTTTTGGTTGATATAGGATTTCCAAGCATCCTAGGATGCTCCTACATCATAAATTAAATGAAGGTTTTGTTTTGAACGAATTCAACAATATTAAGAAAAATACAAATGAGGAAGTCCTGGAGTTTAACGTCAGATTCCAAAAGTTAATGCATAAGTTATTCCAAGTTATGAGATTAGATGAGAAAGTTTTCTTGGAAACATATCTTAATGCTTATGATCCAAAAATGGTTTACTTACTCAGAGATAAAAATCCTAGAACCATTAGGGAAGCCCAAAGATTGGCTATAAATATAGAAAGTAATAGGAGGGTATCAAAAAAACTAGGTAGGAGAGAGGACCATAAGCCTCCTAAGTTTGGAAAGAAAGAATTAGATAAGGCCTCTAATGTGAAGCCTAGGGAGGAGAACAATTTAAAACAAATCCTGAATTCTTTGAAGGATTCGAAACCTGTTGAGAATAGAAACATGTCACAAAATAATGGTAAGCCTCCTTTCAATAACTTTGATAGGCAGCCTAGGTTGCAAAATTTTCCTTATAATACCCAATGGAAGGATGGGAAGCCTGCAGTCCTAGAAAGAAAGGACAAACCAAATGATAAGACCCTTGATCCTTTCCAAAGGCATTCTATTAACATGACAAATGATGTCCCATGGTGCATAGCCTGCCAGTTCCCACATGATCTTGACTATTGTGTGATTTATCAAAATATAGCTGCAGATCAGGAGGAGGGAGTGGAGGAAGATGAATCTTATGATGACTGGGGTTGTGCTATGAAAATTTCACAACTATGGGAGGAATTTGATTTTTTAGAAGAACATGAAAACCAAGATGCGTCATATACTCAAGACAGGAATGAGATATATCATCAGCAGGTCTTTTCTGATGAGGAAGAAAATTTTAAAAATGTAATTTGCAATAGAGGAGGGTGATGAGCCTTTTGCATTAAGAAGGCCTTCAAATAAGTAAATAGCTCAAATCACTGCTAACATGGTTACTCAAGTTAGGGGTAATTATGTTTTGAGGATTAGGAAATTTGGTAGTGCTGATGGGAGACCAGCAAGCATATTTGTTAAGAAAAATCATGAGGGCACTAAGCAACTGCAAGATAAAAACAAAGATACTAACAATGTTAGAAAGATAAAGATAAGAGAGGGAGAAAAGCCAAACCTTTCAAATAATAAATACAGAATAAAGGTCAAGGCACTAGTGGAAAATATCCATATGCCTCAAATTGTGAGTGAGCAACAAAAGGAAGACAAGCTACATCTTGCATCACAACTTGAAGATGAAAATGCTTTTCAAAGAAAACCAAATTTATTTGATGTCAAATATATACCCATTGATATGAGTCAATTGTTATCTTAGATAATAGTTAAAGTTCCATTATTGGAAATGATGAGAATAGGTGAACACAAAAAGAAGGCCCCCACATGGATAAATGGTGTTCTTTCAACAAACATCCAAAGGGCAGATAAATCTAAATAAAAGGGAAATTATTTTGAAGAAATTGTTTCAAAAATACCCCAGGTTTATTTAGATACAAATGTTGTTAATACTTCTTTAGGTTTTGTTGATCCTTTTTTCTTGACTCTGGTTATAAATGGAAAAATGTTAAAAAATTGCATGATAGATTCTGGAGCATCCAATATAGTTATGTCTACTAAGGTCATGAGAAAAATGAGACTTCAAGTGGATACTCCTCATGGGAGATGTTAGGCCACAGATTCTAGAGAATTCCCTATCATTGGTATGATTAAGGCCTTACCTTACAAACTTGTAGCTTATCCTGACAGATAATTAACAATGAGTGTGCTAGTTGTTGACATACCTCCTCAATATGGAATGTTATTGTCAAGAAAATGGAGTGCAGCAATGGGAGGTAGTATATAGTGTGACTTATCTTTTACAAATTTCTAAATTTCCAGTCAAAGTGTTAAGGTATCCAGGGAAAATAGAACTCCCCCTATGATTGAAGAAGAATCACAAAATGAAGATATGAATTATTTCCTTGATACTGATATTAATTCTTTTAAAGTACAAAGCCCAAAGGTTGAAGGAAAAGATGAACCTTCATTGTTTTCTGATGATAAAGAGAATTTTATAGATCAAAATGGTCTATGGACCATGTATTTTGATGGTGAAAACTCTAAGGAGGGAGCTGGTGTAGGTGTGTTGTTAATTGCTCCTACTGGAGAGACATTTAAGTATTCATTTACTTTAATGTTCCCTTGTACAAACAACACTGCTGAGTATGAGGCTCTATTAATAGGGCTAAGGCTAGTCTCAAAACACAAAATCAAAAATATTAGAGTGATTGGAGATTCAAAACTTGTGATATCTCAAATAAGATCCAAATATGTGTCAAAAAATGATATACTCAAAAGGTACAGAAATGTCGTTTGGGATGAGATAGAGGGTTTTGATGCTTTTGGTATTGAATGGATGGATAGAAGTCAAAACAAAATGGATGAATTTCTTTCAAACATTTCCTTGAGACCAAAGGATATTACATTTTTTGGGATCTCCAAAATTGAGATTCAGTATAGACCTTCTATACCAGACAACATTGATAATTTTGGAAAGTCTTTGAAGATGATTTGCACATCTTGAAGTTTTTACATTTTGAGGCTGATCTTGAGGATAGAGAATTTAATTTCAGTGGGTAAGTGGAAATCTTAGATGGTAAGGATACTATCCTTGGTAGAGAAATCTTGCAATTGAAGATAAACAGGGTCCCAAAGGGTTTGGTTGTTCTTGAGAGAGCATTTGATAACAATGATAGGTGTTTTTCAACAAGAAATGTGGACAAGCCACAAAATCTAGAGGAAATTAATTTAGGGATAGTTGAAACTCCAAATAATGTATATATTGGAGGAAATTTATCTCCCAAGATAATAAATTCCCTTATTGATCTTCTTAGGAAATATAGACATATTTTTGCATGGTCTTATGATGACTTGAAAGCTTATAGACATGATTTGTTTCAACATGAGATTCCTTTGAAAGGAACAAAACCTTTCAAAAAAAAATTAAGACCAATGAACCCTACTTTGGCATTAAAGATGCAAGAGGAATTATAGAGAATGAGTGATGCAGACATCATTAAACCTACAGACATTCTACATGGGTTTCTAACTTGGTCCTAGTAAGAAAAAAGAATGGAGACATTAGGCTTTGTGTTGACTTTAGAAATTTGAATATGCATTGATTAAAGGATAATTATGGATTGCCAAACATGGAAGCCATGTTACAAAGAGTTATTGGTTCAGAGTTGATGTCTATAATGGATGGGTTTTCAGGCTACAACCAAGTTATTGTCAAGGATATTGAGCAATTTAAACCTGCATTTACTACTCCATGGGATACATATGTGTATGTCAGAAAGCCTTTTGGTTTGACAAATGTTGGGGCTACTTTTCAAAGATCCATGGATGTTACATTTATAGATCTCATCAATAAGTTCCTTATGGTATATCAGGATGACCTTATAGCTTACTCGACAAAGGAGGATCAACATTGCGGCCACCTTGAAAAAAAAATGTGAGAGCTCTAGAGTATGGAGTATATTTGAACCCAGGTGTGTTTTTGGGGTAACAGAAGGTAAGCTTTTGGGTCACATTATTTCTAAGGATGGAGTTATAATTGACCCCAAAAGGGTAATTGCATTTGACAAAGTACCATTGGCAAAAAATGTCAAAGGAATTTAGTCTTTCTTTGGACAGATAAACTTTGTTAGGAGATTTGTCCCAAATTTTGCCGAGACCACTTCTCCTATCTCCAAGATGTTAAAAATGATGCAAAGATGGACTGGAATGAAGAAGCTAAGAGGGCCTTTTCTGAAATCAAGCAGGCAATCAAGGATGCCCCTATCCTGAGGACATCGGATTATAGTAAGCCTCTCCAAATATTTTCTTTTGCTTCCTTTCATACTATTTCTACAATATTATTACAAAAGAACTTAGAGGGTTTTGAGCAACCCATATCTTTAGTATTTACAAGAAGTGGAGTTAAAATATGATATAAATGAGAAACAAGCTTATGCACTGGTTAAAGCTATTAAAATTTTTAGAAGCTACCTAGTTGGGACAACTGTAGTTGCATATGTGCCTAGTGTTGTTGTAAAAGACTTCTTAGTGAAATAGGAAGTTTCAAGAAGAAGGTTTAGATGGACTAACATGATCCCAGAATTCAACATTAACATTCAAATCACAAAACTAGTTAGAGTACTAGGATTAGCCAAACTCATGGCCCAAAGCAATTTAGATGCTAATCATATAAATGTTCTTGAAGAAGAATAGAGGCAATATATATGTGATTTGGATTATTGTGATTGGTATAAAGATATTGTTGGATACTTGTAGAGAATGTTTCTTCCTTCTAAAATGGATGAAAATAAAAAGAGGACTATCAAATTACATGCTTTAAGGTATGTAATTATTAAAGGTGAATTGTGGTGGAGGAGCAATGAAGGTGTTTTGCTCAAATGTGTTGATCATGAAAAAGATAAACACTTGTTGCAAGAAATGCATGGAGGTTTGTATGGTGGCCATTATATGGCTAAGACAACTACACATAAGATACTAAGGTTTGGATTCTAGTGGTCTACAATTTTCAAAGATGAACATTTTCTTGTCAAGACATGTGATGCCTGCCAAAGATTCACAGGAAAATTGAAATTCAGTGGTAATTTGCCTTTGAGACCTATTGTAGTAATGGCCCCTTTTGAGAAGTGAGGTATGGACTTTATTAGGGAGATCCCAAATAGATCAACTAGTGGTCATTCATACATTTTGGTGGCCACAAATTATTTCACCAAGTGGGTGGAAGCAATTCCCACTAGAAGGGCTACTAGTAAGGTGGTAACTGATTTTATGATGCAAAACATCTTGACCAGATTTGAATGTCCTGAAACAATTGTAGTTAATAATGCAATGTGTTTCAGGTCTAAAGAGTTTGGTGTTTTCTATCAGCAATATGGGATTCAGGTCTCATATTCATCCCCTTATCACCCCAAGGGTAATGGTCAAGCAGAATCAAGTAATAAGAGCTTGATAAAAATTATGAAAAGAGTTCCTGATAAAAACAAGAAATCATGGGATTCCAAGTTGCAATTGGCTCTATGGTCTGATAGAGTGACAATAAAAAGGGCAATTGGTTGTGCTTCTTTTGATTTGTTATATGGGATTCAAGCAAGGTTACCATAGAACAACCTATTGTAGATGTATAAGTTCATCCAAATATATGGTGATGATTTGGATAATGAAATGAGGATCAGATTGGAAGATCTGATATAGCTGGATGAATCAGGGAGAGAAGCTCATGACAAGAATATCAACTTATAATTGCAGTATAAGAGCTTATATGATAAAAGGACCACAGTAAAAAAAATTAACATTAATGATTTAGTTCTGATGTGGAATGCTAGGTTGGAAGACATGGGTAAGCATAGTAAGTTTGATCCAATATGGTTGGGACCCTATCTCATTGATGCTAAATGGGGATCTGATTCCTATATCTTGAAGGATTTGGTTGGAAATGCTTTGGAATTGCTAGTTCATGGACAATTTCTAAAATTGTACTTTTCATAAGGTACTCTCTTTTATCCATGAACAGTAGGTTAGTTTTCTTTTTCTGTTGTGTGTTTCCTTTCCTGATTTCCTTTTCCTAGTCTATTATTTTTTGAGGATGTCGTGCAACTTTTGTCTAGCAGATTTTCTTCTCTCCCAAAAATTCTAAGTTCTTGCTATGCCTACAAGAGGCATACATCCCCAGTCAGAGCCACTATTAGCCCAATTTCCTAAAAAATGCAAAATCCAAAGGAAATGGTCTATCCTATGCATAAACCCTAAAAAAATTTGTCTTCTCCTGCTGCAACTTGTTTCAATTAGCAAAGAATATTTATTATGTTTTAGCACTTGCGCCCTTAACCAAAGGTAGTTCAGGGTATCATCAAGTTCTAGTTCAGAGCGCATGTGCTCAAATTCAAAGACTAGGGAGAAATTCAAGTTTTAAGGTCTGAGAAGTAGGTCATTTTCATGTCCTAAGGGCTTCATAAATTTTTCCAAGTCCAAAGCCCTAGCTCTATTCTATTTCCTTATTCCCCTTTTCCTGGTCACTTAAAGCCCAATTCTGCACATGTTATATTTCCTTGGCAGACAGTTATATCTCTCATTCAATGACTCTACAACTAAGCATTCACTAGGTCTCCAGGTCTCCAGGTGGTTTGTCTATTTATCTAGTGACTCAATGATTACCTTCAATCAGGAGGTCTCTGAATGGTTTAAGCACTTTATGAGACTCAGTGACTACATTGAGAAATATTTTGAAAGTAACTATAGTCGCCAAGTCTCTAGATGTTATAAATCAATGATATATTCATACAGTCACCCAATCTCCTAAAAAGGTCAAAGAAAAAGGTAATATTGGGAGATAACGTGACTACCACAGGATGAGACTGAGATCAATGGCTAGCATTTAATCTCTAGATGTAACCCTGGGTAAGGAAAAGTTTCAATGACTTAGAGATTGCCTCATTCATGTGTTCTCAAGACTTAACCCCAGTTAAGAAAATGATTCTGAGATTTGGTGAAGTCTTTTGTCATGTAATCTCTAGACGGGTGTGGGTTAAGTTAAAGTCGGAGTATGGTTAGTTCCTAGAGGTTAAGTTTTGCATTCGGCGATCTAGCAATTGTTTGGTCACGTGTTCTCCTGATCCTGGTGGTTATGTGTTAAATGTTTAGTGATCTAGCAACATGATTATCTTTAGGTCACTGAAAGAAGCGGTTAATTCATGAAAGATCTAGTGACTCAGCAAGGACCATAGGATGAAGGAAGGATCAATGGCTGGTGCATGATCTTTGAATCTAACTGAGGTTAAGAAAATTATCTAGCGACTTGGATATCACCTTTGTTGCATGTTCTCATGATGTAACTGGGGTTAAGAAAAATTTTTAGTGATTGGGAGACTTCTTCAGTCATGTAATTACGTGATCATGCATGAGTTAAGTAAAAGGTTTTGAGCAATAAATTTGGGTTGTTGATGAGATATTGATCAAGCGGTGGTTGCTTAATCTCTGGATAAACTAGAGGGTTGAGAAAATATTGTGAGATCATGAGACTTTCTTTGTCACCCAGTCTCTAGATTAGACTATGGTTAAGTGAAAAGTGTTGTGACTTGGAGAGTGCTTCTAGTTGCCAAGTCTCCAGATGACTTGGGGTTAAGTGTGTGTCAAGATTGGAAAATGAAAAATAATGGCATGTCCATGAACCAGATTTTGTGATGTGCTCATTTCTTATTGGCCAAGAAAAAGATGATGTGGACAGACTTTTAAAGGCTCATTTGACTGTTATAAAGATTTATCTGAATCATTGGATACGTCATGAAAAGATGAAGATTGACAGTTATGTTTTAAAATTGATAAATTAATCATTTTTGATTGACATTTGAATTTAAAATTTAGGGTTTTGCAAAAAATAAAGAGACAGTGCGACAGGTCATAATGCAATCTGATTTCTTTCTTCATGAGCCATAAATGATAATTTTGTAGTTGAGAATTGAATGAGTTCTCTGGTGGTTGAGTTGAATATAATCCTATCTTGTTTGTTTCCCTTAGCTTGATATTTTACAGAGGGTTTCCTTCTGGATATAGCATTGATCTCTTGGGCCAAGTTGCCAAAGAACTTATTTCCTAGTATGTAGAGGGAGCTAAGATAATTGAATATGATATGTGTGTCATAGGGATAATGAGATCATACCATGATTTTTAGTTTGAATACTAGGGTTCCCAAAATGTAAATGATATCAGATTTGTCTCTGATATTTTCTGATTAAATTAGGATTGCTTCTTTGTCACTTCTGCGATAATGGTTTCCTAATTTCATGTTGTAGTGGTTGGAAATATTCACCTAATTTTGACCTAAATGATCCCAAGCTTGTTGCAATCCTTTATAAGGATTTCCAAGATCATTTAGTAGGTGTTCTGAATTATCTGTAATAATTTCTTCAGAGTTGGTTCCAAGAGTTCTTTCTAGGGTTGAAAGAGAGAATCATTTGCAAGAGATAAACGATAAACTTAGTTGTATAGGATTGCATTCAAGACTGAGAGAAGAGGTTTGTAACCTCTCTATTGTACAAAATTCTTAATGAATCCATAGTGTTCTTATCTTTTGGTGGTATGTTTTATGTTCAGTTATTCACTCTTGTATCAATTTGTGGAAAACTTGTATAAAGATGCTAAAATTTCTTTGAACCTTGTCTCCTATTTATTGATTTGTAATTTCCTATTATCTTGTGAGTTTTATGACCTCAAGATCAATAGTTGCAGACATAAGTGTTGTATGTTTGGATATATTTTTCTATTAACCTAAGAGGTTAAGTAAATGCTTGATGTAACTTAACAGAATTGTAGACCATTAAGGAGGATACAGGTAATTAGTGAGGTTCTCACCTGATTATCATTTACTAAGTGAATGATAGAATCAACAATATAGTGAGGAATTGTTTCTGAATATGCCCAATGGATAAGGGACTGATCACAGACACTTTGTGTAATAGATGTTCTTTCTTGTCTAGTAGTTCTACCCTAAGATAAACAAATCAAATTCTAAATCTTTAAGTCAGTAGTTGTGGATTAACTAGCTAAAGCCCCTACTTTATTTGTGAGTAATTTGATAGTGTTCTTAGCTTCAAATCCTATCTCTTTATGTCATAGATAATAAGAAGTTTTATAGGCACATTTTCTTTGTGAGGATTAGTGAAAAAAATGAGATTAAGTGATCCTGATCCTAGGTACACCCACCTGAATTCTGCAGATTCAAAGTGAAGAAAGCCTTAGCACTTTGTTCATTGGTCCTTGTTCTTGTATGAATGCACTGATTATGGGAAGTAAGCTACCTCATAGGTACATCTCTACATTAATAAATGTTGTTAAAATCTTGCTAAACCAAGAGCCAACACCTGGCATATCTAAATATTTCCATGCAAAGTTGATTTTCTTCTCTAACAAGAATTTGGTAAATGCTTGTTTTTCTTCATCTAACAAAGATTAAGCTACATGAATTAGTTGTGGTTTTTCTATTGTACCCAAGCTGATAGATTGATTTGGTTCTATTAATACTAGAGATCTATCTTGTAAATGACTCAAAAGGACATCAAATATATCATCATTAGGCACCTCAGGGAGGTTTTCACCTTCAAATACATCATTTATTTTTACTATTTTAGGTTCTAAGATTGCCACAAAGTGGTTTTCACCCTCAGAACTCTTTTTCTTTTTGCTATTTTTTTTCTGACTGAGATATTTGATATTTGACTCTGTCATGCTAACACTAGGTTCACTGATAGAAGTTTTCATAGGTTTCACTGCATTGAGGTAGCAAACAAGAGCATAGTCAGTCAGAAAGGTATGGATATCTCTGTTTAGATTGGTAGATGTTTGGTCAATAAGCTCTAGATGTTGGATAGTCAATGTGGGAGAGGATTGGGAAATGGTGTTCACACATATGGTGGTGTCATCATTGGTCCTAACCTGACTCTTGAATTCAAAGGTGATATTACTACTCAAAATATTTAGTTCACTAATAGTTTCAACATCATTATTGGATTCCACCTTAGCAATAGGTGGATCATACTTGTTAAGTTCTGATGAACTAAAATTAATTAAGAACATGATTGAAGAACTACAAGTGATTGAAGATCACCGAGCACTGAAATGTTATGTAAGATAATTGAATCAGTTTTATGTTGTCATTGATGTCAACTAGTTTTGATAGTACTTATCATGGTAGTTGCATATATCTAACACATTTATAAAAGAGAAGAGAAAGATGAAGAACTGAGATATCTACATTGAGGAAGATGGATATGATAGATCGGGATAAGGAATACTCTTAGTAACTTATTGATGATTATATGACTTCATATTGTTGACTTAATTATGTTACATTAATCTATTATGTAGATAAAAGAAAAATGTTGCAAAGCAATTTGGTCAGTTAATGAAGCATTCTAGTATACACCGAGCTAGTGTAGTGTATACCGAGTGACAGTATAAACTGAGCTTGTGTTCACTGATGCATTTCTTTGTTAACTGAGTATGGACAGAAGAACTAATGATTAGTTTAGCTTATAAGTTGATGAGATGGAAAGTAACTCATAATCAGGGTAAAGAAATAAAGTTTGTTATAAAATCAATGGCTAGAAAAATTCAAGGAAGATCTAAAGGATGGAATTGATATGCATCTTTCGAGGAAGGTTTAAGCGGAAAAATCAATGAAAGAGATTAAGCGAAAAAATATGATGGATGAAAAGAAAAAGTTTTACTTGTCTATTTAAGAGACTCGGGTTTCACAATGAAACTAATGCCAGAGGAAGGCTAATGTAGAGATATCACGTGAACAAGCTTCATGCATGCCTAATCATACTAGTTAAAGGAGAACCAAAATACAGAGTTAACTGAGCATCAGAGAGTATTTATCGAGGGACAGTAAGTTGTTGAATTTTGATGAATTGAAATAGATATATTGATCAGAGGATTTTATGAGCTTAAGAATTGATCTGGACATCTACAAATCTAGTTGTATTGTATTCAGATCACCTATTGTTATAGTTTAACCATTGTAATTAGAGAAAATCTCTTAACCAAGTAGACTTGAAAGTCTTATATGTCATTCATAGAATGTACATTGTTATTCTATCAACCCCATAGTGAATGTTGGTTGGACGATAACTGTCAGTGTTAAATCCTCTAACAAAGTCACACCTTACAATGTGTTTTGTAATCTTTAACAAGGTTTGCTCCTCACCAAGCCTACTTTAGAAGAGTGAAAATATTTTGGGTTACCGGTACTAGGTGGTTTTTCCCTTAATAGGGTTTCCACATTAAATCTTTTGTGTTATGTGTTTATTGTGGTGATTTTCTAATTGTCATACTTTACATGTTGCATATCTAATTTGGTTGGTAATCACTATGAACAGTTAACTAGTAATCGGTAAAAGCACAAACATATTAATATTATTGTTTATCAAGCTACAGAATAAGTTGTAATTGTTTTGAAGTTTTACATTTTGTATTTGGGACTATGGATAACTGATTTACCCCCCTCTCAATTATTCTAACAATTGGTATCAGAGTTGCTTGGTTGCTTGGAACAGAGTTTTAAGGACTTCAACAGAAAGATCACAAATGTATAAGAGAGAAGTTCCAAAGCTTAACAAGGACAACTTTACAATATAGTAAAGTTGAATGAAGCTTCATATATTTGGAATTGGGAATTCTACCCTCACCCTATTGGAGAATGGCTACCTAGCACCGCCTATAGGACCTTTGATTCTTAACTAGTTAAGAGATAGACATGAGCACAATGTTAGCATGATGGAGATTGTTGCTACTCTTACATATGCCAAATTTGAAGATGTCAAGGATTGTGCTACCTCAAAGGACATGTGGGATAAACTTACTCTAGTTTACAGTGGTGATGCAAATGTCAGATGAGCTAGAGCTAAAATTTTAAGATGGAGATTCGACGATATGAAAATGAAAGAAGGAAAGAATATAGTACAGTACAAAAACTAAATAAAAGAAGTAGTAAATGCTATCGGAGGATCTGGTGGTTTTATTTCTGAGAAAAATAGCGGTAAGAAAAATTCTGAGAACCCTATTACATGTTTATGCTATCAGAATATCTACAATACATGAAATGAGATCTGCACCTAGCAGTATTCTCACTCTTAATAGTTTGATTGGTAAGCTTACAACTTTTGAACTAGATAATTTTGATAATAGTGTTGTACCATTTGTTGAGTCTGCTTTCATGACTTCTCTGAAGATCAATAAATCTAGTAGTAGAAGCAATAATGATGATAATGACAGTAATAGTGATGATGAGCTTGATGATCTTGAAGCTCTTATGGCCAGAAGGTTACCTAAGGGAAAAGGTAGATACATAGGTAAATTACCTTTAGCATGTTTTAATTACAAAGAAGTTGGTCATATTGTTGCTAGATGCCCAAACAAGAAAGAAGATTATAGAAAAAAGGATTGATCTAGTGAAGGAAGCTATGGGAGAAGAAACAATAGGAGTTACCAACACTACAATAGAGACAACTAAGACAACAATGATAAAGGCAAAAAGGTATGTTACATTGCTGAAGAGAATGATACTGAGATCGACACAGATGATGATGTTGAAGTAGTGTTTGTTGCAATGAAGGATGATTCTGAAGAAGAAGAAAGCTATTTAGACACAAGTCTTATCTCTAAATTTAATAAAAAAATGATACATGGATCATTGATAGTGGTTGTACCCATCACATGACCAGTGATGAAGAAAAATTTGATCATCTTGAGCAATATAGTGGAGGATCTATAAAAATGGGCAATGACACACCTTGTATGGTTAGACGAAAGGGATCTTTACCGATAAATGATAAAATTAGATGTGATAATACTTATTGGGTAGAAGGAATAAATTATAATCTGCTAAGTGTGGCACAGCTTAACAATTCAGGCCAACGTGTAGCTTTTGAGAGCAAGATCATAAAGATATTTGATGAAAGAGGAAAACTTGTTAGAACAGGAGCACAAATGAAAGGTAACTTATTTTATCTTGATAATGATAAGTCTTCTTGTTTAATGATGAAAAATGAGGATGCTTGGTTGTGGCTTAAAAGGTTATGTCATGTGAACTTTGACAACATGATCAAGATTAGTAAAAAGAAAAAGGTTAGAGGTCTACCTAGCCTAACAAATCTGGATCATGTAATGTGTCATTAATGTCAAAAAGGTAAGATGACAAGATCTAGTTTTAAGAGCAAAGATTATTCAACAAAGAGAATTTTAGAGCTAGTTCACACTGACCTATGTGGTCCCATGAGAACATAGAGCTACTATGGAGATAGGTATTTCATTCTATTTGATGATGATTATACTAGATTGATGACTATGATGTTCTTAAAAGAAAAATTAGAGACATTTAAAATGTTTAAGTGGTATAAAGAAAAAGTAGAGAAAGAAACTAGTAAAGAACTGCAATTCTTAAGATCTGATAGAGGTGGTGAATTTATTTCTAATGAATTTACCAACTATTGTAATTAGCATGGTATAAAAAGATAGGTTTCTGCACCTAGAACACCTCAGCAGAATGTTATTACTAAAAGGAGGAATAGATCAATAGTTGATTATGCAACGACACTCATGACAGAAAACAATGTGGCTCAGACATACTAGAGAGAAGAAGTTAGCACAGCTGTCTATGTTCTAAACTGAGTACAACTGAAGGACACAAACAAAACATCCTATGAGTTATGGTTTGGTCACAAACTGACTGTAAGTTATTTCAAAATATTTGGTAGAAAATGTTTTATTCTGAAAGATGATAGAAATGGAAAGTTTGACTCAAAAGGTTATGAAGGGGTATTTCTTGGATATTCCACTAAAAGCAAAGCTTACAAGTGTCTAAATAGAGTCACTAATAAAATGATTGAAAGTACTAATGTCATGGTTAATGAGTTTGATGATAAGAATGGTGAAGAGAGCACCAGGGAATAGGAAGATTATGGTAGATTCACTTACATTGAACATCTAGAGTACCAATCAAAGCCACAGACTATGTCAACTGGGCATCAGGAAAACAACACTGATGAATAGGAAAGGAACACCGATGATCAAGAAGAGGCTACTGAGCAAGAACATGAACCTGAATAGGATGAACAAGAAAGATGAGATTGGATGCTAGCAAGATTTGTCAGGAGACATCATCCTAAGAACCAAATAATTGGTGACAAGCAAGCTGGCATGCAAATAAGAAGTAAGTCAAGAGAAGGTACATGCTTAGTTTGTGAGATTGAACCAAAGAATGTTAAAGTTTCACTAGAAAATGATGAATGGATAAATGCAATGACTGAGGATTTTGAAAAAATAGAGATAAATAAGACTTGGACCTTAGTACCTAGACCCAAAGATAAGAATGTTATTGGTACTAAGTGGATCTTCAGAAACAAGCTGAATGAAAATGGAGAGGTTACAAGGAATAAAGCTAGACTAGTTTGCAAGGGGTATGCATAGGAGGAAGGAATTGATTATGGTGAGACCTTTGCACCTATTGCTAGACTAGAAGGAGTCAGAATGTTACTGGCCTATGCAGCACATAAGAAGTTTAAAGTTTATCAAATGGACGTTAAGTCTACATTTTTGAATGGGATACTTGGAGAAGAAGTCTACATAGAACAACCAGAAGGGTTTGTTGATCCAGACAAGAAAGACATTGTATATAGATTACATAAAGCTTTATATGGTTTAAAGAAAGCACCAAGAGCTTGGTATGAAAGGCTGCATACCTATTTTTTAAGTATTGGATTTGTTAGAACTAGTGAGAACATCAATCGATATATGAAAGGAGAATTAGATGATACTATCCTGATTGTTGAAATATTTGTGGATGATATTATTTTTGGAGGACAAGATCACATATGTAAATCATTTGCTAATGAGATGAGAAAAGAATTTGAAATGTCTATGTTTGGAGAGATTAATTTATTTCTAGGACTATAGGTTATTCAGCAGAATGATGGGATATTCATCACATAATCCAAGTATATCAAAGAAGTACTGAGAACATTTGGCATGGAAGATGCTAAACCAGTCGGAACACCAATGGTCACAAGCTACAAACTGACTAAAGATGATGAAACTACAGAGGTAAACTAGACATTGTACCAATCTATGATTGGTAAGTTAATGTATGTAGTGCATAGTAGACCAGATATTGCACATGTTGTGGGGATTGTTGCAAGATTTTCTGCAAATCCTAAGGAGTCACACATGGTTGCAACAAAGAGAATCTTAAGATACCTGAAGAAGGTAGAGGACTATGGATTATGGTATCCTAAGGATGAAAAATTTGAACTCAAAGTATACAACGACACTGATTGGGCTTGAAATGTGGATGATAGAAAAAGCACAACTAGAGGAGCATTTTTCTTCAGTGAAAGACTTGTTACCTGAACAAGTAAGAAGTAGTCTTGTATTTCCTAGTCTACAGCCAAAGTAAAGTATGTTGTTGCTGCTACAAACTATTCAATTATTGCATACATTAAGCAAGTATTGGAAGGGATGAATGAGATAATCATAGAGCTGGTGATTATATATTGTGATAACACGAGTGCTATAAACATTTCAAAGAATCTAGTGATGCATTAAAAAACAAAGCACATATCTATCAAGTATCACTACTTAAGAGAACAAGTATAGGAGAAGCAAGTAAAGCTAGAATTTGTTACATCTAAAGAATAACTTGTAGACATATTTACCAAGCCTCTATCGAAGGACACATTTGAATACTTGAGGACTAGACTTGGGGTCCATTCCCTGTCTACCAATCACTAAGGTGATTTGGAGGTTGCATTAGCCTAATCTTATTAGAAGATCATTCATGTTGATGCAACATTGTTCACACTTTGGATTATGTCTAAGGTTGTGAAAGATTTGAGAAACCAGTGGCATAATTAGTATATAGAGATACATTTAAACCAAACAATAGAGAGTTACATGACTACTACAGAGTTGTATATTTATTTGTTTCTTTGGCATTGTTGTCAAAGGGAGAGATAAACAATATGATAACTAAGGATAATACTAAAATATCTATCTAAGGGAGACACAATCAGAGAAAGTTAGCGAGAGTGTTGAAGATCAGTTGCTGAGAACAAAAGAAGGAATCTGAGAGTTGAAAACTTTGTATCTGTAAAAGAAAGTCTGCACTTGCAATGTTTTCATGTAACATAGTGATTAAACATATTAAGCTAGGGAGAGCTTATACCAAGCTACAACATTTTCTTATAGAGTTGTAGAGTACATTTTTGGTATGTGTATGGTATACTTCATATTGCTTGAGTTTCCATAAATGCCAAAGGGAGAGATTGATGAACTACAACTGATTAAGAACATGATTAAAGAACTACAAGTGATTGAAGATCACCGACAACTAAAATGTTATGTAAAATAATTGAATTAGTTTTATGTTGTCATTGATGTCAAGTAGTTTTGAGAGTACTTATCATGGTAGTTGCAAATATATAACACATTTGTAGAAGATAAGAGAAAGATGAAGAACCGAGATATCTACATTGAGGAAGATGGATATGATAGATGAGGATAAGAAATACTCTTGGTAACTTATTGATGAGTCTATGACTTCATATTGTTGACTTAATTATGTTGCATTAATATGTTATGGAGATAAAAGTAAAATGTTGTAGAGTAGTGTGGTCGGTTAATGAAGGATTCCAATATACACTGAGCTAGTGTAATGTATACCGAGAAATAGTATAAATTGAGCTTGTGTTCACCGATGCATTTCTTTTCTAACCGAGTATGGATAGAAGAACTAAATGATTAGTTTAGCTTATTAAGTTGATGAGCTAGAAAGTACCTTGTAATTAGGGTAAAGTAATAAAGTTTGTTATAAGATCAACAAATAGTAAAATTAAAGGAAGATCTAAAGGATGGAATTGATACACATCTACCAAGGAAGGTTTAAGCTACAAAATCAACGAAGGAGATTAAGCAAAAAAATCTGATGTATGAAAAGAAAATGGTTTACTTGTCTATTTAAGAGACTAGGGTTTCATAATGAAACTAATGCTAGAGGAAGGATACTATAGAGATATCATGTGAACAAGCTTCATGCATGCCTGATCATACTAGTTAAAGGAGAACTGAATTGTAGAGTTAACTGAGTGTCAGAGGTTATTTACCGAGGGACCTTAATTTGTTGAATATTGATGAATTGAAATAGATATATTGATTAGAGGATTTTATGAGCTTAAGAATTGATCTGGACATCTACAAATCAAGTTGTATTGTATTCAAATCACTTTTTGTTACAGTTTAACCATTTTAATCAGAGAAAATCTCTTAACCGAGTAGACTTGAAAGTCTTATATGTCATTCATAGAATGTACATTGTTATTCTGTCAACCCCATAGTGAATGTTGGTTGGACAATAATTGTTAGCGTTAAATCCTCTAACAAGGTCACACCTTACAGTGTGTTTTTTAACCTTTAATAGGGTTGGCTCCTCACCAAGTTCACTTCAGAAGAGTGAAAATATTTTGGGTTACTAGTCCCAGGTGGTTTTTCCCTTAACAGGATTTCCACATTAAATCTTTTGTGTAATGTGTTTATTGTGGTGATTATTTGATTGTCATACTTTACATGTTGCATATCTAATTTGGTCGATAATCACTATGAATAGTTAACTGGTAATTGGTAAAAACACATACAGATTAGTATTATTGTTTACTAAGCTATAGAATAAGCTATAATTGTTTTGAAGTTTTACATTTTGTATTTGGGACTATAGATAACTGATTCACCCCCTTCTTAGTTATTCTAACAAGTTCATCATTTTTCTCTAGACTTACACCAGATTTAGGTGAATATTGGTGAATGATGTCAATGTGTTTTTCTATGATAAGCTCATCTTCTTCTAGAATAACTCCCCATTCATAGTCATTTGATTCATCTTCTGATTCTTCATCTGGACCTTTGGGAAATCAGAGAACATGTGTAAATTCAGGATTAATTCCCCAAGAAGGATTTCCTTTAGAGTCTGAGTGAAACTCATATTCATGGGAGTCTGTCTTAGAATCATTGTTGTGTCCCAAATGTACAACTATTCTGAGAGGTTTACCTTCTTCTTGTTTAGTATTAGGTTCTTGTGTATCTACCATGTTGATATTCTCCTTAGGTTTCTCTTCATCCATAAGAAGATCTAGTATGTTTTGAGGTAAATGTGCATAAGGAATAAGATCACTGGTGTCTAAATCATCACTTTCTAATTATTGTGTTTCTTCCTTTAGCTAAGTTTCTATTGGTGGATTTATCTTTTCTAGGACATGGGTCAATTCACCACTGAGGTGGAAGGGCTTCTTGCAATATCCAATTCTTGTAGTTTCCTTGTTTGTTCTCCCATAGTGTTCAATAGGTTGTATGATTCCTTTACCTCTTGTTCCTAGAGGTCCTTTTCCTATGTATCCCATTTTAGACATGAGCTTGTGACTTGGTCCATATGATTTTGAAGGAATCTTGTTTCATTTGGAGTCACATTTTTTAATTGATTGAGAGTAATCTTTGTATAGCCATGTAAGCACAACTTCTTCCTCTTTAAACTCTTGCTTAGACAATTTCTATGTGACAAAACTTCCATTATGGATATCTTGAGGTTCTTTAGTTGCTTGTTTTGTCTATTTTAAAGGCTTCCCATAAGATTTAGGTGAGACCGAGAAAGATGTGAGAGATAGGACTAGTTCCATAGTATATTCTCCCATGTCTATATCTTTGATTTTGACCTCTTTGGCAATGGCTTCCATCTTGGATGTAGATGCTACATCTTTTTTCTTAGTGGAAGATTCTCTATTATGTGGAACAAGTTTTTCAGTACTCTCTTTTAATGCATTGCAAGATGCTGATGTGTCTGCAGGTATAGTGACCTCTACTCCCTCATAAGGAAACTTTAGACATTAATGATATGTTGAGGGGATAGCTTGCATCTCATGTATCCAAGGACTTCCTGGAAGAATGTTATAAGCTAGTGGAAGATCCAGTACTTGATAGGTGATATCTCTGATAACATGCCTAGTTTTGATAGGTAGCACAATGACTCCTTTGGAATTTCTCTCTTGTTCATCATATAATTTTATGGTTATCTTCTTTTTAGGATCAATAGCATCTTCTAACAATCCTAGTTGTGTAACCAATTTGTAGGAACAAATACTTAGACCAGTGCCTCCATTTATCAACACACATTTGACATGACAGTTTTGGATTAAGACTTCAATATGCAAGGGCTGGTTATGTGGAAGACTCGATGAATTGTCATCTTCCTCTGAAAAGGAGATATACTGGGGTGATGTTAGATGATCAACCATAGTCTTAAATCTATCTATATCAAGATTGTCAGGAACATTGGAACCGAGTAGAGCTTTATCAGAATAGCCCTATGAGTAGGAGATATCTGAAGTAACTCAAACATGGATATTTTTGCATTGGTATGTTGGAGTTTTTGGATAATACTATATGATGTTGTCCTGGTCTCTTTAGGCTTTGATTTTGAGGTAGCCCTCTATTTAGAAGCAGATGAAAGATTGAAAGGCACCTTAGGGGTGTTTGGTGAGCCCTAGTTTTGTCCTTGTAGATGTACCTGATCTTGTGATCGAGTTACTACATTTGCTGATTGATTATCTCTATCTCTTCTTACAATGGTGATGACATTGCAATGTTTAGATAGGCATGGTTCAACCATGTTTATGACATCATTATTTCCAGAGTAGGCATAATTGACTTTAGCACCCATGTTAGGTTTAGAAGATGAATCTCCTTGATTATGCTTCAAAAATGGTTTCGTGAATGTTGTATGATCATTATTGGTTTTATGATTGTCAATTAAAATTTCTCCATCATTAATTTTGTCTTGTATGAGATTCTTTAAGCACATGCACTTATTGGTTTTATGACCTTTTTGTCGATGGAAGTCACAAAAATTGGTCTCTTTCCACCATTTAGGTTTAACTTCAGGATCATATGGTTTTATCTTAAGCAATGTGATGATTTTGTTTGCCAACAAAGTTTTCATGGTAGATTCCAAGGACTCACCCAAAGGAGTGAACTCACGCTTTGGTTTTTTAACCCATGGTTTATAGTCATTAAACTTTTTAGAAGGTTCAGATGCCTTTTGTTTGGAATCTTTCATGGCTTGGGTGCCAATGGTGAGATTGAATGATGGTTCTTTAGGTAGAGCACTGATATGATCAACAACACCGGCTGTGACAATGTTCTTGTTTTTGTTCCAGATTTTGCCTTTGTCTTTGGAATTGGACATTGAATCGTACTTGTTTTCTTTATGAAGCAATATGACTCCTTTTTGAACAAGCACATTTTTAATTTTGATGGCATTCTCTACCATTTTATCAAAGGATGTATGATTCTGCATTTGCAAATGATAATTAAGTTTTGAAATCAGATTGTTGATAAAGATCTCAATTTTTTTAGTTTCCAGAACAGGTCGAGCCTAGACTAAAAACTTCTTCCTCAATAATTTGAGAAAATTCAGGAAGGGTTCTCCTAAGTTTTGTCTCAGATTGCAGATATCGATCATGGTGACTGTATGTTGGATGTTGTAGGAGTATTGTTGATAAAACAATTTGATTAGCTCCTCAAAAGTTTTGATAGTTGGAGGCATTTTAGAGAACCAATGAATGGTTGCTCCTCCCAATGATCATGGGAAAAGATGCATTAAGTAGGTTGGTTCATGCATAAACTCTATGATTGAGTACAAAATTCTTTGACATGATCTTGGGGGTTAGATTTTCCATTGTATTTGTCATATTTTGGCATCTCCACTCTTTTTGGGAATGGTGGCATGTGTGTGTGTGAATTTTGTACCTGATCTATATACACAACACTTCAGTAAAACATTAGAGGTTAGCTATAATCAAAATTGTGCAAAATTGAAATCTAATCTAACCAAGCAATTTATTTCCTTCTAATAGGTGCGAGATTGATGTTCTCAGATTATTATCAAGATCAGTGACCTTGACGACACCTAAATGAAGGATTTGAATGTAATTGATCTAGATATGGATTAATCTATTTTTTTGGATTTTCTATGCAATGAGAATGATGAAAACTTGATATGAATCTATGCTATAAAAACTGATATGAATCTATGAATGCTAAATGATCTAACAATGAAGATTCTAACAATGATTTGAAAGCTATGGAATTCTATGCTATGATATGAAAACTATGCAATTGAAATTGATCTCACAAAGCTCAAATTTGCAAGTTGATTCTTCAGTCTCCGATTCGACAGCGTGATTGTGCAAAAATATGAGATAATTTGTGAAGAGCTGAAGCCTTAATTTATAGAAATTCAGGGCTTTGGAGGTGCATGAAAGAAAACCATAAATCACTCAAATAACTCAGGTTGATTTTTGAGTTATTTTTAAATAACAAATAATTAAGTCACAAAAATCATGCAAAAGCAGAGTTCAACTCGAATTGAAAGTTTAGACCAACTTTAAAACTCAAAAAGATGTTGAGTTTCAAAAAGATAACAACTTGCATTGATTTTCCAATTTTGAGTCTAACTGGTCCTTTTATGTGCACATGGATAATTATGATAAATAAATAAAGTGATTTATTCTCAACTTAACTGATTTTTGGAGATAAATAATTGATTTATGGGTTAATCAATCATTTAATCAAACTTTTATTAAAAACTATATTTTTAAATAATGACAACTTGCTTTAATTAATTAATTAAGAATTTAATCAATGAATGATAGGAATTTTGATTTATTGTCAAAATTAAATAATACAATTTATAATAGATAGAATTAAATTTAATTAAACAATTAAGTGGCAGATATTAAATCTAATTAATTAAATATGAAAATATTCAATTAATCAAACTTAGGATAAATGTGATTTATCGCCAAATAATTATTAAATTAAAGATAATTAAGATAATTAGAAATATTGCTAGGAATATTCCCCGATGTAGAATTTAAGATAATCAATTAGATTCAATAATGTGCAGATGTGCCTTAGGTTAGGACTTCGATGTCGATTTCATTCAATTTGAGGATGTAGGAGGTTAATGAACATATAGCCCATTTTTGGGGTATTACATTTTGCCCCTCTTTGAATTACTGTGTGAAGCGCAGTGGTTCAAAGATAGTCTATGTTTGATAAAGATATGAAACTGATTCGAAACATAAACCGATCTCAAGGTAGAAACTGATTGAGAGATATGGAGATATTAGGTCCTGAATGACCAGAGATAATGTTCACTATAGCAGCAATGAATTGATGATTGCGAAAGAGTGCCAAAACACCTGATTCTGAACCTTAGGATTGCTAAGAAGTGAGTGACCGATTCTAGACTCGATTGTCTTAGCAGAATCATGATATAGGTATCACATCCGAACCCTTCAGTTACCGAAGAACCAAGGAAATAACACCAATGAATCGATGGTTGCGAAAAGCTGATACAGATTACAAGATTAAGAGAATACCAGATTGATATGGATCGATGAATCTGATATGCCCCAAGTGATGATACATTTGCCCCAAGCGATGAGGACTTTTGATGAATCAACAACTAGACATGATTGTTGTCTTGATCACTGATGAAAGATATTGATTGATTCCAGATAAAATTAGATTTACAGACTTGAATGATGTGCAATACCATGCCCCCTTCGGGATTAAAATTGAAATCTGACAAGAAAAGTCAGCGTTGAATGGTTTAGAAGCATGTTGATTGATTTGAGAAGTGGTTATTGTATGCACCCTAAAATGGTCGCCTAGACTTTGGGCCCCATTTCTGCAATTTATCAAATCCCTAAATCAATATTTTCAAAAATCGACAATATCAATTATCTCAATTTCCTTGATCAAATCATAATCAATTCGATATTTCCTAAGGTTTGAGCATTATTTAATTTAAAAGAGAAAAAATTAAAATATAAAATCTTATTTAATTAAGAGAACATGCTCTCTTTTAATTAATTAAAAATCTCTTTTAATTAAATAATAAAATCACTTTATCCTAAGTCTTTATTTATTTAAAAGGAATTTCCTCCCCTTTTATTTAAATAAAAAGCCCCCACCTTTTCTTCTTATATGTTGCACAAATAAAGCATTTAATTCTTATTTATAAAGAAAAATAAAATAAAAAATAAAAGAAAAGCATTTTTTGTCTCATATGGACACAAAAGTCAACTTTTATTTTCTCATTGGAGGATATTTGTGCACATGGATTGCTCCTCTTTTAAGCTCCACCATTGATTAAATCTTTTGCCTCTTAATCTCCATGGTCCACTGATTTTTCACCTCCTATAAAAGAAGAGCTCTCTTCCTCATTTGCACACACAAAATTTTTATGCTATTGTTATGCTATAGGTTTTCTAGGTCATCTTGGAGCTTTTGGAGATATTCTTCCATCTAGGGTTTGAAGATTTGGAGCATTGTTGGCATTCATCTTGGATCTTCATCAACACTCTATCTTCTTGTCTTCATTCTTGCATCATCATGGCTTTCTTGCTTCATAGTTAGATTTCATTTCTTGCATAGTAGCTTCATTTTCATGGCATTCTTAGCTTAGATTTCCTTTTATGCAATAGATTAATCTCACATAGCCTAATAGGAAGGATTGTAATACTTGTTCTTTCCTTTTCATAGCATAGCTTGCACATTTTCATTCTCATTCTTAGCTTGCATTGCATTGCATATTTGGATTCTTGGAGATATTGGCATTCTTACCCTTGTCTTCACTTGAATCTCTCATTGTGTGGTTAACTAGCAAGGTCACAAGCTTGTAGCTCTAGCTGAGAGCAAATACATCATAGTCCCTTGCAACTTCATTCATAGAGAGCTATGATTCACTTTGTGAGGCCTCATTCTTGAGCAACCTTGCATGTAATGGTTCATAGAAGTGTGGTCATTTTTCTACCATTCTACACATCCTTCATTCAATGCAAATCCTAATGCTTCACATGCAGTTCCCTATAGTTATCCTCAAGGGCTACCTCTTAAAGATACTCAAGCTAACCTTCACTTGGCTGCAAATACTTCTAATAATGCTACACCTAGTGAGCCTAAGCCTTCATGTGCTACAATTCCTATTTCAGCTATTCCTTCACCATCTCTGCCAAAGTCTTCCATACAATCTCAACATGCTTCCTTGTCCTTAGAAGTGGCTCCATGTCAAGAGAACTCTAAAAATGATAAAGAAAAAAATATAAAGAAAGATCAAGATCAAGAACCCTCCACATCATCCAATCCTTTTCATGATGTCTCTCATCCATTTCATGGTTCTTTTGATCCTCTACACTCTTCCACATTTATTCCACCATGTCCTAAGCAAAATCAAGCTACTAGTTTCACTATTGAGCTTATTGATAATCAAAATAACCTTACTACACTTGCGCTTTCCAAAGATCATACTTCCATTAAAGTTATTAAAAATGGTGTTGTTACTTCTGATGTTAAGCCTATTGAAAATCAAAAGAATGTTGATGCGCTTACGCTATCCAAAGATCCTTGTCAAGATCAAAGTCTTCTATCTTCTTGTTCTACCATTCCATGTTCACTTCCGCTTTCTACTCTTCCTAAGTCTTCACAAGCTTTGAATGATCCTATAGAAGAATTTGCTCCTATTCAAGATGTGCAGGATCCTATTGAAAATTCTAATACTCACTCTAAAGATGTTGATATCCTTAGTTGTGATATAGATGTTGATGAACTTATTGATTATCATTTTGCATCTTCCACATCCATCCTTGGACCTCCTCCACCAATACTAAGGGCTTCATGTCTTCCTTCCATCTTGGGTCCTTATGTCCCTTCACTTTCCCCTCCTAATTCTCTTAATTCATTATCCATCTTGGGTCCTTACATCCCTCCATCTCCTATCTTCCCTCAAGATCAACATAGATGCATACCCTTGAATCATTTTTATCCATCCACCCATCTAAACTAGTCGTATTTTCATTCTTCCACAAGTCTCAAGTCTTTTGGAAGTAACTTGAATGTTCAATACAAGAAAAAGAAGCAATACAAGAATCCATCAAAAAAAGAATATCACCATGTCTCCTCTAATCGACATGGGGGCATAAAGTCAAAAGAGATATCTAAGAAGAAAACTACAAGACAAGTATGGGTTCCAAAATCCATCATTGAAGATATTCTCTCTAAATCATCCAAAAGAAATGAAAAGCCTAAGGCTATATGGATTCCAAAGTCTCTCTTGAGAGAGTCTAATGTTGAACAAAAAATGAAGTTGACATTCAAGCTTCCAAAGGCTTCCACTTCATCTTCTTCCAAAAACATTCTTCCATTCCATGCGCCTAAACCAAAACCTCTGCTATCCATTCACCATATTCCTTCGCGGATTCTTTCATTCATGTTTCCTCCATCCTCTCACCACCCTTCAAGGTGTGTGTGTTGATGTTGATCTTGTCTTCCTTTCCATCTACCCTCTTACAATCCTTCCATTCATTATCCTTCTACCTTCTATCATTTTTCCTCATATGCCTATTCCTCCTATCTTCCAACCTCACTCACTTTACATAAAGCCTTATCCTCCATTTTTCTCTTTCATCTTCCTTTCCCTATTAGCATCTTTGAGCATATCATTTTGAATCCTTGGCATATCATGGTTTATCCTTTCAAGGAGCATTATCTAAAAAGCTTGCCTTCTTCCAAAAAATTATAAAATTCAAAAAAATAGAAAAATGATAAAATGATAAAATGATAAAAAAAATTGAAAATGTGCCATGGTGAAAACCTGAAAACAGGCACCTTGGTAGCAAAAGTAAAGAGAAATAAATTCATCCTATGGTGAAAACCACTCTCTTGTGGTGCCTTGGATAAGTACCATGATGAAAACCTGGCAATCAAGCATTATGCGTAGTTCTTCTACATGTTTCATCCATTTCATCTTCCATCTTTGATCTTGACAATGTTGAGCTATACATGAACATTTGGCTATATTGTGAGCTATCTTCCGATGATCTTGCTTTCATTCCTTTCATGTTTAGCCTTCATATTCATTTTCCTCCATTCATTCTAGCATTTCTCTATCCTTTTCCCCTTTGGTCTTGATCTAATAAAAAAGAGAAAACACAATGCTATGAAGCCTCTTGACATGTCTACTCCTTTGGACTGCATCCTTTCCTGCTCTTGCATTGCGCTTTTGTGACTTATCCTATGCTGGCCTTTCATTGCTTATCCAAATGTGCTTTGCATGATAATTTTTCCCTAGCTTGGGTACTCTTGAGGAGTTTGACCTTGAGGATTTCTTCCCTCCATTTGCCTTCATTCTCCTTTCCTCCATCTCAATCACCAGCTTGCTAATCCCTCTTGTTCCCCACCTTACTAGACATTGGGACTGCATGATGTGATCTTGCTTAAAGAGTTTGATGCCTATTTTGTCTAGGGGCATCCTTTGTACATATTTTATGATCCTGAAAAAATACCAAAAAAATTCATATATGATGCTGAAAAAATTCTAAAAAGCATAAAAAGTCTTGAAAAAAAGAACATCCTAGTGAAAACCTAGCAATAGGCGCTTTGATGTCTCATCAAAAAAATCAAAAAATACAAAAAATACAAAAAAAATAGAAAAAGTGCCTTGGTGAAAACCTGGAAACAGGCGCCTTGGTAGTAAAAATACAAAAAAAGAAAAAAAAAAATTGCAATAAATCCAAGTGGTGAAAACCTGGAAACAGGCGCTACTTGAGGCCTTTGCACCCCTATTTCTTCACATGCGTCCTCGACACTTAGCCATTTTTCCATCATGTCTTGACCTTATTTGGCTTAGTCTGGAATTGGTCTTTATCTTTCTCTAGGGGGCATAACTGTTAGCATTGGTCCTTTAGGTGCGTTTGTCTCTTGGGGCATTTCACAACAGGTGTTTTTCAACATCACCCCAAACAGTGTTTTTCAACACTACCCTTGCGTCGAGTGTTTCTCAACACTTATCAGATGTCTTACCCTACAGTCTAGTTTGATGCGATATTTCTCATTTGGAGATGTGATAACTAGAGTCTAACTCTATGACCAACACACATGCACTTAAACAATCAACTTGTTGAGATATGATGACTTTATTTTTCTTTGTGTGTTGTCTATGACGATTTCTTTGATGAGTGGTCTCTCCCTGAGAAGTTTTCGATGATGCATCACTAGAAGACTGAGGGTATGAGAACATGTTTTATTTCTTTATCTGCTTGTGGGTATATTTTGTTGATCCTAACTGTCATGAGCATTTATGCTGGTCTTACTTGACACTACGGATTGACAATGTATTATCCTTGACTATTTTGCGAGTGCATGCTTCTAGAAATCTTGACTTTCATGTGTTTTGATACAAGCATAATCTCACCATATCAATCTTAGGTAATCTCACTGCATTAGACATCTTGACCTACATGTCTTTGATGCCTTGGTGAGATTTTCACATTTCTATCTGATAAAGATCATATTCATATCCACATAGTTATGCTAGTGTGCATTGTATGATCTTACAACACTACCAATAAAGCTCGATGATGATAATTAGATGTCTATACGCATTGTGACCTTGCAAGTCAACCACTTTCATAGTAGCTTGCATTATTAGGTTCATGTTAGTCTAGTTTTGCACCTTGCATATGGAGAGAGCTCTTCTTTTTATCATCTACGGACTAGTTGGTCAACTATGCTCTTTTTCTGATTCTTCTTGATCATATCTTTCATTTCTGGTCTTTCATGTCACATCATTTTCAATCCATTTTCAGACTCGAAACTGAAATCTGAGTCGCATTTCAAAATTTCATCCTTCTTATGTGCAGTTGATTGACCTTTTGAGGCATAATTTGATTTTCGGTGGAATTTCTTCCTTCCATATCTTTCAAATTTCTAGTCTTTCATTCGCTCTGTTTCTTGTCTTCTATTTTCTATTCTTCTATTTCCTCACTGGGGCATGCTTTCATTGCTTAATGGTTAACCTATTGAACTTTACCTTTGATTATGATTTGATCAAATCTTTATCAATTTGTTGCTCTCCTCTATCCGATTTCAATTTCGACTCCGAGGGGGCAGTATTTATGGGATTCTCATCCCTGATTTCCTTGATTCTCTTGATTCAGACATCTTTTGTGAGCTTTTGCTCAAATTTGAGATTCTTATCTCTTACTTTGAATGTGATCCCAAATCGACCTCATATTCAAAGGCCTTTATTTATGTTTTGTCCGGGTGTGATCCCAAATCGATCTCTCATCTGAGTTATTTTGTGATCCCAGATCGATCTCACATTTCAACTTCATTCTTTGACTACATGTGTTCCCAAATCGATCACACATTAGTCAAAGAGGGGCAAATGTATGCACCCTAAAATGGTCGCCTAGACTTTGGGCCCCATTTCTGCAATTTATCAAATCCCTGAATCAATATTTTCAAAAATCAACAATATCAATTATATCAATTTCCTTGATCAAATCATAATCAATTCAATATTTCCTAAGGTTTGAGCATTATTTAATTTAAAAGAGAAAAAATAAAAATATAAAATCTTATTTAATTAAGAGAACATGCTCTCTTTTAATTAATTAAAAATCTCTTTTAATTAAATAATAAAATCACTTTATCCTAAGTCTTTATTTATTTAAAAGGAATTTCCTCCCCTTTTATTTAAATAAAAAGCTCCCACCTTTTCTTCTTATCCTATGTTGCACAAATAAAGCATTTAATTCTTATTTATAAATAAAAATAAAATAAAAAATAAAAGAAAAGCACTTTTTGTCTCATATGGACACAAAAGTCAACTTTTATTTTCTCATTGGAGGATATTTGTGCACATGGATTGCTCCTCTTTTAAGCTCCACCGTTGATTAAATCTTTTGCCTCTTAATCTCCATGGTCCATTGATTTTTCACCTCCTATAAAAGAAGAGCTCTCTTCCTCATTTGCACACACAAAATTTTTATGCTATTGTTATGCTACAGGTTTTCTAGGTCATCTTGGAGCTTTTGGAGATATTTTTGCATCTAGGGTTTGAAGATTTGGAGCATTGTTGGCATTCATCTTGGATCTTCATCAACACTCTATCTTCTTGTCTTCATTCTTGCATCATCATGGCTTTCTTGCTTCATAGTTAGATTTCATTTCTTGCATAGTAGCTTCATTTTCATGGCATTCTTAGCTTAGATTTCCTTTTATGCAATAGATTAATCTCACATAGCCTAATAGGAAGGATTGTAATACTTGTTCTTTCCTTTTCATAGCATAGCTTGCACATTTTCATTCTCATTCTTAGCTTGCATTGCATTGCATATTTGGATTCTTGGAGATATTGGCATTCTTTCCCTTGTCTTCACTTGAATCTCTCATTGTGTGGTTGACTAGCAAGGTCACAAGCTTGTAGCTCTAGCTGAGAGCAAATACATCATAGTCCCTTGCAACTTCATGCATAGAGAGCTATGAGCCGCTTTGTGAGGCCTCATTCTTGAGCAACCTTGCATGTAATGGTTCATAGAAGTGTGGTCATTTTTCTACCATACAGTTAGACACGTCTGAGAACACGTTCTGCATCATTTGGAGGTCCTAGAGACCAAGTTTGACTAGGTTTGACCATTAGTTGACTATAGATGAAATTTTGATAGTTTGATGTAAGATAATCAGTCAAGTTCAGTTCTAGATTTCTATGGTGATTGAAGGTTGATTACGCAAGCAATAGACCATCCTGGTCTCAAAAAAATTTAAATCACAATTTTGACATAATAAATGATCTCAGATTTCAATTTTGATCCCGAAAATGGATTCAAAATGTTGAAATTAGCCAGGGGTGCAATTTTCATAGAAAATAGAGCACTTTTAAAAATTAGGTCAAAAGCTATATAAAAGCCGGAAGGGTCATTTTCAATTCATTTCAACCTTTTGACTTTAGAGATCTGGTGGAGCCCTCTGAGCAAGAAAATGGAAGATCAGTGAAAACTGAAAGTACTTGTGAGTTCACTCTGATTTGAGTGTAGCTGGAGACATGACAGACCTCAACAGTATGGACATCCCGTAGGTGGACCTCTGTTCCCCTCTGAAAATGCATGTTTTTGATGATTTTTAGCATTTTTCAAATTTTTCATACGCGTTTTTAGCTTTAGAATTTTGCATGTTTAGAAACTCGTACGAGTCCCATCCCAGACTCGTACGACATTTCATTTCACTTTACATTGTTATTTCAAGCCCGCCCAAGTGTCATATGAGAGGGACCCCTGTATCGTACGACATTTCATCGGGTCCCTGAAAACTTGTATGATCCCGGGCTCAGTGTTGTATGACCATGAATTGTCATTTGGTCTACTGTGGAGTGTCGTACGACATTTGATGCCAGTCTGAAATGTCGTTTGAAAAATAGAGAGTTAAAAAATGATTGTTAGGTCAAAAATCTAACTTTTTTGATCCTTATGTCTGATTACGGACACTTTGATCTACCTTCTGAAATATCAAGCTGTTCTATTTTATACAATTAGCCTTATTGTGAATACAATTTTTGATAAAACATCATATTTTTGCATGATTTAGGTCACATACGCAGATGTACACGTTCGTCATTCTTACCCGGTGACACAGAGACTGTGTGTCTCACTTCCTGACCTGCTAAGTGTTCACCTTGCTACTTGTGGATTTGAGTACCTCATTCATTTACCTGATATTAGGGTAAATCATGGCCTATTGACTGCATTGATTGAGAGGTTTCACTCCGAGACCCAGACTTTTCATCTACCGACTGGGGAGATTACTGTTACCCCTGAGGATGTGTATAGGATTCTTCGCATTCCTTTCCATGCTCCTCGACATCCAGAGTATGTGAGCGGAGGATCGACTGGACTTCATGCCTTTCGATGCTTATTTGGTGATGATACCCAACTGACACAGTCCATCTCCTAGGAGACACTCGTACAGAGATACGGTCAGACACACCGTCTAGAGTGTATCATTGCGGGGATAATTGGAGAGTTGATTATGCCTGGCCATCAGCAAAATGGCTTTTTGATGGGATGGGCACCGATGGTAGCACTTCTGATGGCTATGCCTACTGAGCTTGCATGGGGTCAGTGTCTATTGGCCCATATTTTATGAGATGCATGAGGTGGTCTACTAAGACTGCAAGAGCTTTGCCTCTAGAGCTCTTGTGTTACAGATATGGGCGTAGGAGCACATCCTAGTTTTGAGACTAGTTTTTCAGAGTCAGCGACAACCACAGGAGCCTGTTATCTATACATATGCTTGTTATGTTACTCAGGTCCATATAGTTCATACTGAGTACTTTTGTCGATGCATGGATGACATGACCTTTGTCATATGGAGGCCATACTTGCAAATAGAGGCCTGGCCTACTGCGAGGGAGAAGTTCTCCTTCTTTTTCCAGAGTCGCATACTTATAGGACGGACCTCCACCATCTTAGAGAGGTTTTTGATTACCAGAGTCTAGCGTCAATATGGACGCATTCAGGATGTACCACAGGATTATATAGCATATGCCCAAATAGTATGTGAGCTTGGGCTTGGATGGACCACTCGGCTTACATATGCATTGTGTTCAGATGAGTACAGTTAGATTATTGGTAGAAATTGGGACTACCTTCCACAGGTGGTCGATGCAGGGGTTACAGATGCATATATTTCTTGGTGTGCAGATCACCATATTCATCGATTCTCAGATCCTACTGAGATGATACCCTCGATGGAGGAGGCGATGGATGTGACAGGAGCTCCTATGAGACCAAGGCCCATACCATAGGTAGTACATCCGACACCACCTAGACAAAGAGCTATGGCTCTAGCATAGAGACCAGCAGGATATATGAGACCCCCTCGCCCTCCTACCTCCACAGGAGGTACATCTATAGGTGCACAGAGATAGAGTAGAGGAGAGAGTGGCACTTTAGGCAGTGTTGATTCAGCTAGAGATGTGTTAGGAGCTAAGTAGTTTGTAGGTGGGGATACAAGTACAGGTGAGGCTTTTGATTTAGGAGTGGAGGTTAGATGTCGTAAGGTGCAGAGAGCAGGCACATCATCACAGGTAGAGCAGTTGGCCCAGCCAGCATAGGATACTAAGATGCCTTCAGCAGAGGATGAGCTTAGGGTACCTACTACTACACAGGGTATTATGAGTCAGCTCTGAGTTCAGATTCAGGACCTGAGGATAGAGAATGCCAGATTAGATGAGAGATACCGAGAGGTAGATAGGAAGTGTACAGAGCTTCATGCTAAGCTTCATTCAGAGGTGTGAAGATTACAAATAGAGTTGACTCATCAGACTTCTCAGGCTTCATATTATGTGTCAGCTTATTTTGCCATTGTCCCTGTTGCATAAAGAGTTCCATCTTATTTAGATTATATGGCAGCATCAAAAGGAGTGAGGGCACCGAGAGCAAAGACTATACCAATTGCACCACCTCCTCCTCCACCAAATGCAAAGGAGCATGCTGACAGTTGATCCCTATACCTATGTTGTTGATGCTGATATACTATATTCTATTTTTCTCTTTTGATCATTGATACACACTTGTTTGGATTCTGATCATTCTTTTGTACATTGTGCCAGTAGTGCACCCCTGACATATTTCAAGCTTTTGATATATATGAGATCAATATGTTTTTGGTTATGACATCATTTGTACTTGTCACATTTTGATTTATGATTATACCATGTGATGTTTATGCTATGAGTAGTGTAGAATGTATGTATCGATCAATGCAATGCAATGATTTCTTTCATATGTATGTATGTGATGTAAATGTAATGATTATAGAAAGATGTATGTATGATTTATGTTTATGCACATGGATGAAATATAATGCAACAAATGGTTATGATATGATATGTAAATGCAACGATTCACATGATATGTTTTGCAGGTTTTGATGAAGACAAGTACTCAATCTTATGTCAAAAGGATGTTATTAACCCAGGAGGACTACTACTTGAGATTTAGTGAAGAGACCTTCGAGTTAGGTTTCAGCTCTTGTTAGATGTGAAAATGTGATCGAAGAATCTTGTTAAGTTTGGAAGTTTATTTCAAACATTTGTGAGATCATGCAAGCATGCAAAATGCAAAGAGACCTGCAAAATGAAATGCCACCTAAGACCTAGGACCTAGTCACTGATCATGTGTCGATTTGTTATCATCATTGAACTTTTAGGTAGCCGAATAAATCAATACAATTCCCACTAGCCATGAAACCATAGACATATGAATATCGATTTGTATGCACAAGAATCAATACAACACCCACTAGTTAGACAACCATGGATATATGAATATTGATTTTATTTTTGAAATGTCAGATTAGATACAAGCACCAAGGCACAAATGCCAGGATGACCTGAATATCATGTCCATTTTGATATAGCAATTTGTACAAGCATCAAAACATAAACGTCATGATGACCTAAATACACCTTGCATTATAAACACATCAAACAATCAAAAGATCATTCTAAATCCAATGTGAATTACCCATAGTGACCCTTTATCATTCACATCCTTAGGCAAGATCGTGTTTCATAGTAGGAGAAAGAACTAACTCAAAAAGACAATAGTTAGATCAAACTTCCTTGAATTTTCTGGGTATCAATGGTCGAGGTACGCATGGCCATCCAATTTGAGATAGAGGCTCTTACAGTCAGACACCATTTCAATCTAGAATTTCTAAAGTTGTTAGATTTTCACATACAAGCAGAAGATAAAGAAAAGATTATGCCCCCAGTCATCACTCTCTACATCCTATAAAGGACATCATCGAAGAGCTCAAAGGAACACAATACGCAAAAATCTCAATGTGAATCAGTAAGCATACAAGGAGATAAAAGCATGAAGCACAGATTATTTTTCAGTTCGTTTGTTTGATGTTTGATGGTGTTGTTGTTGATGCAAAATCCTTTCTGGAGACAAGATTGACTGACTGACTCAACTTGAAGCTTCAAATGACTCTGACTGGATATGACACGTCTAAGATACACTGGAGGCCATAGGATATGACATTGATTGCCCCCAAGTGTGAACATTGATAGGATATAGACACTTGATCTTATTGCTGTACAGACCGACTTATTGAAAATAGGAAAGCAAGAACAAACCGGGAGATATGTACAAACTAAAGCAAGACTGAAAGCTGGGAAAGACCAAGATTGTGCTGATAGATGAAGCGTTTTGAACAAGTGGCACCCATTTGCCAGGTTTTCACCATCTTGGAAGAGATTCTATTTTTGCTACCAAGGCGCCTGTTTCCAGGTTTTCACCAAGGCACTTTTTTTCTTTTTCATTTTTTTTTGTATTTTTCATTTTTTCAATTTTTTTTTGTACTTTGAATTTTTTTTATTTTTGTTTTTTTGTACTTTTGATATTTTTTATTTTTTTTTATGAATCATCAAGGTGCCTATTGCTAGGTTTTCACCAAGATGTTCATTTTTTCAGGACTTTTTCTATTTTTTAATATTTTTTAGGATATTTACCAAGCACTGAATGCCTTAGGCGTAGAATTTCTTCAGATGGAGAACATTGATTGGTTCTCGGAGCTATTCTCCTTTAGTCATTGAGAGTTGATAGGCACCAGAGCCAAAAGTAGTAGTGATAACAAAGGGACCCATCCAGTTGAGTTCAAACTTCCCCTTGCGTTCTCTATGTGATTGATTTTCAAGATTTTCTCGCAAGACTAGATCACCAACCTGAAACTCTTTGTGTCTGACTTTCTTGTTGTAGCCTCTAGACATTCTTTTCTGATATACTCTGAGATGATCATACGCTGCTTGTCTGCGCTCATCTAGTAGTTCAAGTTCTTGCAACCTAGACACTTTGTAGTAATCGTCGGTGACAATTCCATGCATTCTGATTCTGAGTGATGGGATTTCAACCTCAATAGGTAGTACCGCTTCAGACCCATAAACTAAAGTGAATGGTGTAGTCCCTGTGGGCATTTTGATACTTTTTCTATAGGCCCAGAGAGCTGGATTGATCATGAGATGCCAGTCTCTTCCTATTTTGTTAACTGTTATGTGCAAGATTTTCAACAGATTTTTGTTTGAAGCCTCAGCTTGTCCATTCCCTTGAGGATAGTATATAGATGACCAATGTTGAGTGATCTTGAATTTAGCACATAAGTCATCTAGGTCTTTGTTCTTGAATTGTCCCCCGTTGTCTATGATTATAGAGTGAAGAATATCATATCTACAAATGATGTAGTTCAGGATGAACATAGAGATCTATTTCCCCATTGCTTGTGTTAGAGGAACCGCTTCTACCCATTTTGTAAAATAATCTATAGCTATGATTATATGGGTATGTCCACTAGAAAAGTGTAGATGGATAGCACCTATGAGATCAAATGTCCATTGTTGAAAAGGCCATTGTGTAGTAAAGGGAATTAGATCTCTCCCTAGAGCATGAATCAAGTTTCCATGTACTTGACACTGTTGGCAGTTTTTAGCAAATTTAATAGCCTCTTTCTCCATTTCAGGCCAATAGTACCCCGCCCTAATAAGTTTTCAAGCTAAAGTTAAACCATTCGAGTGTGACCCACATATACCCTCGTAGACTTCCTCTAATGCACATTGAGACTCTTCCCTTTCTAAACATCTAAGCAGTGTACCATCTAGACCTTGTTTGTACAGGTCATTACCAATGATGACATATCGAGATGCTGATCAAATAAGGTTTTGTTTCTCAAATGGTTAAAGGAATTAGGAATGACTTGGTCTTGGAGATAGGAGAAAAGGTTTTTGTAGTGGGATGAATCATAACCTACAATGGTGTAGATCATGTGGGTGTCAGGGGAGTCATATGCAGGATAGGAGAGGGCTTCCACCAGGAACTCGTAGCATAGCTCATGTTCAGGCTATTGTAAGAGAGTAGATAATGTCGCCATTGCATCGGCAGCCTTATTCTCCATTCTAGGTATTTGCTCAAATGTGATAGATATGAAGTATTTCTTTAAATCATCTACCATTTTCTTGTAAGGAATGAGCTTTTCATCTTTGGTTTGGTACACATCATTGACTTGGTGGATAACCAGTTGTGAGTCTCCATGAATGTGTATCTCTGTAACTCTCCACTATATTGCCATTTTCATACCATTGAGAAGTGCCTCATATTCAGCAATATTGTTTGTGCAAGGAAACTTTAATCTAAATGATTTTGGTATCGAGTATCCTTGAGGAGTGATGAACAATATGCCTGTTCCAGATCCATTCTATGTGTAGGAGCCATCAAAGAATAACTGCTATTCTCTAGAAGAGAAGTACATGATAGAGGAATCAGGAAATTCCACTTGCATGGGTGTATTATCAAACAGTGGTGCTTCAGCTAATTGATCAGCAAAGACCTATCCTTTGATAGTTTTTCTTTCAACATATTCAATGTCAAATTCACTCAAGAGCATGACCCATTTAGCTAGTCTACATGTGAGGTCAGCTTTGCTTAGTAGGTACTTCAGTGGATCAATCTTAGCTATCAAATGAGTGGTATGAGCTAACATGTAATGTCTTAGTTTCTATGATGCAAAGATCACAGCTAGACATGCCTTCTCTATCATTGAGTAGTTCTTCTCATAGGCCACTAAGGTTCTGTTGATGTAGTATATGGCTCTTTCCTTCTTGTTCTCATCATGCTATGCTAGAAATGCCCCCAGTGATGTATCTGTTGCGGAGACATATAATATTAATGGCTTCCCATGAATAGGAGGCATTAAGATAGGAGGATTTGAGAGATAATTCTTGATATGATCAAAATTATTTGCACAGTCTTCATTCCATGCAAAGGTCACACCTTTATGTAATGTCTTTGTCAAAGGTTGGGATATGTCAGCTAACTGTGAGATGAATCTTCTGATGGATTGCACTCTCCCTTGCAAAGTTCTCATTTGACTGATATTCTTAGGAGGTTGCATCTCAATGATAGCCTTGACTTTAGCCGGGTCAACTTCGATACCTTTCTTTGAAACTATGTATCCCAAGAGTTTTCCAGAAGTGACACCAAAAGCACACTTCTTAGGATTTAGTTGGAGACTAAACTTTTCCATTCTGTCTAGGATCATGCTCAAATCAGTTAGATGTTCAGTCCTGATAATTGATTTTTCCAAGGTATCATCAACATAATCCTCCATAGTGCGATGCATCGTGTCATGTAAAATAGATGTCATTGCTCTTTGATATGTAGCACTAGCATTCTTAAACCCAAATGGCATAACATTCCAATAGAAGGTTCCCCACGCACATGTGAAAGCAGTTTTCTCTTGGTCTTCTGGAGCAATTTTGATTTAGTTGTATCCAGAAAAACCATCCATGAGGGAATACATCTCATAACCCGTAGTCATGTCCACTATCATATCAATGTTGGGCAGTGGAAAATCATCCTTAGGGCATGCTCTATTCACATCTCTAAAGTCTGTACACACTCTGATTGAACCATCTGGTTTAGAAATAGGTACAATGTTAGAGATCCACTCAGCATAGTCTATGACATGGATGAATCTGGCTTTTAGGAGTTTTTCTAGTTCTGCTTTGACTAAGAGTGCAACATGTGAATGCATCTTTCTCAATTTTTGCTTGACTGGTTTTACTCCAGGAGCAATGGATAGATGGTGCATGATGAGATTGGGATCCAATCCTGGCATATTTGAATATTTCCATGCAAAGTTGATCTTTTTTTCTGTTAAGAATGTAGTGAATTTTTGTTTCTCTTCTTCTAATAAGGATTGTGCTACATGTACCAATTGTGGTTCCTCTACTGTACCCAAATTGATGGATTGAGTGGGCTCAATCAGAACTAGAGATCTGTCCTGTAAATGACTTCAAAGGACATCAAATATCTCATCCTTAGGCACCTCAGAGAGGTTTTCACCTTTGGATACCTCTTTTCTTTTTACTTTTGTAGGTTCTGAGACTGCCACAAAGTGGTTTTCACCCTCAGAACTCCTTTTCTTTTCATTTTTATTCTTATTCTTCTAACTAAGATATTTGATGTCCGACTCGGTCATGCTGACGCTCGGTTCACTGATGGAAGTCCTCATAGGTTCTACTGCATTGAGGTAACAAGCAAGGGCATAGTCATTGGGAAAGGTGTAGATATCATGGCTCAGGTTCATGGAAGTTTGGTCAATGAGATCAGGATATTGGATAGTCAAAGTGGGAAAGGCTTGGGATATGATGTTCACTGATATAGATCTATCATCATTGGTCCTAACCTGACGCTCAAGTTCAAAGGTGATATTACAACTCAAAATGTTCAGTTTGTGAATAGGCTCAACATCATTATGGGATTCCTCTTCAGCCATAGGTGGATCAGACATGTTAAGCTCATTCTTTTTCTCTAGACTTATGTTGGGTTGAGATACATATTGGTGAATAACATCAATATATTTCTCTATGATAAGCTCATCTTCCTCTGGAATGGCTCCCCATTCATAGTCGTTTGACTTAGCTTCTGATTCAAGATCTTTAGGAAATCTTAGAAAATGTGTGAAGTCAGGATGAATACCCCAAGAAGGATTACCCTCAGTCTTTGACTTGAATTCATATTCATGAGAATCGGTGTTGGAATAACTACCACCTTCCTCTTGATCAGTTTGATTGCCTTTGAGATTAGCTAGTTCTTGTGGTGCAACCATCTCTTGCTCGACAGTAGGTTTGTGTGTCTACTACATTGATTCTTTTTATTGTATCATTTTCCATGTCAAGAAGATTTGTGATTTCCATAGGCAATTGTTCATAAGGGATAAGCTCAGAGCTGTCTGAATCATCATCTGAGGATTCTATTTCTTCTTTCTTGAGAAGGGGTTCTCCTGGTGCAATTTGTTCTATGACATGAGAACAACCACCTTTGAGGTGATAGGGTTTCTTCTTAAAGCCTAAGCCAGTAGTATCTTTGTTTTCTCTACCCGTATGTGAAATGGGTGTCACAAGACCCTTTCCTCTGATTCCTAGAGGTCCTTGACCTGGATATCCCATCTTAGCTATCAATTTGTTCCCTGGACCATATGAATTAGGAGGGATTTTAGGTACTATAGACTCACTAGGTTGAACAATTTTTGATTCAGAATCATCTTTGTATAGCCATGCCAACATAGATTCATCCTCTTCAAACTCTTGCTTGGAAATTTTCTCTGCTACAAAATTATTCTTATATGCTTCCATAGGTTCCTTAGGTTTTGATTTGGACTGCTTCAAAGATTGTCCATATGACTTGGGTGAGATAGGGAGAGATGTCAAAGATAAGACTGGTTCTATAGTGTATTCTCCCATCCCATTTTCTTTGATATTGACCTTCTTAGCAATGTCTTCCATTTTGGAGGTTGAAGCAACATTTTGTGGCTTAATGGGAGATTCTCGATTATTGGGAACAAGCTTATCAAAACTTTCCTTCAATGTATTGCAAGTTGTATTCAGATCTACTAAGATAGTAACCTCTACTCCTTCATAGGGGAATTTTAAGCACTGATGATATGTAGAAGGGATAGCTTGCGTTTCGTGTATCCAGGGTCTCCCTAGAAGTATGTTGTAAGCCAAAGGTAGATCAAGCACCTGACATGTGGTATCTTTGATTACTGGGCCCACTCAGATGGGTAACATAATGGTGCCTTTAGAAGATCTTTCCTATTCATCATAGGTCTTTATGGTGATCTTCTTTCGAGGATCAATAGCCATTTATGAGAATCCCAACTGTGTGATTAGGCTATAAGAACAAATGTTGAGGCCAGCGCCCCCATCTATCAACACACGTTTGACTCTACAGTTCTGGATCAAGACTTCTATGTGTAAGGGCTGATTATGTGGGTGACTTAAAGAGTTGTCATCTTCCTCAAAAAAGGATATATATTGCGGAGATGTAAGATGACCAACCATAGTCTGGAACCTGTCTAGATCTAGATTATCAGGAACATTAGAGCCGAGCAAAGCTTTGTCTAGGACATCTTTGTGAGCTGGAGATATTCGAAGTAACTCAAACATAGAGATTTTGGCATTAGTATGCTGGAGTTGTTGGACAATGCTATAAGATGTAGACCTTGTATCCTTTTGATTGGAAGATTTGGAAGCAACCTTCTGTTTGGAAGCAGATGAAAGATTGAAAGGTATCTTAGGGAAATTAGATGAATCTAGGATTTGTCCTTTCAGATGACCGTGAGCTTGTGATCTGGTAACCGCATTAGCTGAAGAATGATCTCTATCTCTTCGCACAATTGTGATGACATTGCAGCTCTCAGAGAGACATGGTTCAACCATATTGATAACAGCATTGTTTCTAGGGTAAGTATAATTAACTTTTACCCCCATGTTAGGCTGAGAAGTTGAAACTCCCTTGCCATGTTGTGGAAATGGTTCTGTAAATTATGTGTGATCGTTATTATTGGTAGGATTATCAATCGTGATGTCTCCTTGATTGTTCAAGTCTTGAATGGTATGTCTCAAGTGGAAGCATCCATTAGTTTTATGGCCTTTACTCCAATGGAAAGCACATAATTCATTATCTTTCCACCAATATGGTTTTGGATCCGGATCAGAGTTTCAGATTGGTGGTAAAGAAATGATGTTATCGGCCAGTAGGGTTTTCATAGCTGATTCTAAAGATTCTCCCAAAGGAGTAAACTTTCATTTATTATCCTAGTGTTTGAATGGCTTCTTTAGAGATGGTTCAGAAGATTTTTTCTCTGAAGCTTTAATGGCTTTGGTGCCAAGAGTGAGATTGTAGGCTGGTGCCTTTGATGGGGCACAGATAGTGTCAACAACACCATCGGTGACGATGCCTTTATTCTTGTTCCAGATTTTGTTTTTATCTTTTGAGGTAGATCTAGATTCGAACTTGTCCTTTTGAAGTGTGATTTCTCCTTTCTTGACAAGTACTTTCTCAATCTTGATTGCATTATCCACCATTTTATCAAAAGATACATGATCTTGCATTTGTAATGGATAGTTGAGCTTTGGAACAAGGTTATTGATAAAGATTTCAAGTTTTTCCATTTCGGGAATTGGTCTAGCATACAGAGAGAACTTCTTGCGCCACCTCTTGAGGAATGTTAGGAATGGTTCTCCTGGATATTGCTTGAGGTTATAGATATCGATCATGGTGACCAGATGTTGAATATTGTAGAAATTTTTTTGATAAAACAATTTAATCAATTCCTCAAAAGTTTTGATTATAGAAGACAATCTTGAAAACCACTGAATGGATGCTCCTCCCAGAGATCTAGGAAAAAGATGCATCAGATAGGTTGGTTCATGCATGAATTCCATGGATTGCGTATAGAACTCTCTGACATGATCTTGAGGATCAGAGTGTTTATCATATTTGTCATACTTTGGAATCTCCACTCTTTTTGGGAATGGAGGCATGTACAAGTCTTTGTCAAAAGGGAAAGGACAAAGGGCCTCCATGGAGAATTCATTGGGTTCCTTCTCTTTCTCAATTTTATTCAGTTTGACTTGCATAGCATGCATCTATTTCATTATGGCTATCATTGGAGTTTCTTCTTCATGTGTGGTGATATTTTCATCATTAAAGTTGGGAGGAAGTTTAGCTCCTTCCTGGGCTAATTGCAATAAGTATGTCTCTCTATCTGCTTTTAAGAAATGCCTCATCATTCTCTTGAATTCATCATCATTCTAACATCGAAGGATTTCAGAGGGTGTAGGTTCTTGGTCAGCATCATGTTGAGAATGGTGTCCCTAGGATCCTCCTCCTAGAGAACCATGGTTTGTCCCTGCTTGAGACATGGTAGGATTTTTTGGGCTCCCTGAAATAGATTGAGGAGGAGTTTGCTAATTATCTCTATGATTTGATAAAGGAGGTATGTAACCAGTTTTCAATCAAAAGTTACCAAGACTATCATCTTCGTAGATACCAAAATTGATGAGTTGATCTAGAATTGGACCCTGAATATTGGTCAAAGGTAAGTGTTGAGATGTTTCCTCTAATTTCTTTTGTGAAGAAGCTCTGTTCTCCACCATTAACTTTGAAAGAAATAGAAGAAAAGGATAAAGACAACCGAAGAACAATTTGATTCGAGAAAATCGGATGACGCAACCTTGTCAAGATTATGTTTGATTTGAAGATTTGATGAGATGTGGGTGAAGGATACTGTGCCCTAGATGTATGGGATAGATCGCCCAAAAGATAGCAGACATGATTTTTCAACACTTAGTCTATTTTTAAAGATTGATTGAAAATTGATAGTTATGACAAGGTTTTGACACGAGATAAAAAGGACTCAAATTGATCAAACAGAAGGCTGGATCATATTCAAAAGATCACCTTTGGAAAATGATAGGATTTGCAATAGCTACTGCTCTATTCCTGACACAATGATTTGTTTGACAGATTCTGGAACTAGGCTGGAAACATTGGACATCTTGCAATTTGACAATTTTCTGACAACTCTTGAAAATTTTCCCAAACAACACTCTACGCACTCGTACGACAGTGGGTAGTCTATGAAACGACAGTTGCTAAACTCGTATGACAGTGGGTAGGTAACCATACGACAGTTGAGAATATCATACGATAGTTGCAAGCAGGATTTTGACTTTCTTGAATTTGCTGGTTTGAAAACTCGTACGACACTGGGTACTCAATCATATGACAGATGGGCAATACTAAAATGACTTTTGACAAAACTTGTATGACTTTTGACTTCCTAAAATGACTTTTGACTCCAGAAAAGATTTTATTTCAGTTTTTTGCAAAAAATTAAGTTTTTCAATTTTGGATTGTTTGCAAATTGTACTGTCCAGATTTGAAGATTATACCAGATTCATTCATTTTTAATAGCCAAGTAGATAAACAAGCACATAGAACAGCAAGCAAGTGATTCCAAGCACGTCTGAAAATAATGAGCAAGGGAAAAAACAACCTTTTGCATGAACAATCAAGTGACCAAATTGTGCTAATCCCTAAGAGTACTAATTGTGTATGTTCTGAAAAGTTTTGCAATAACGCACATATACCTGAAAATGAAAAATTGGCCTCTCTAGGGTTTTTAGTAATGGTTTGACTCTGCAACTTTTATGATCCAAAGGGGTGAGCTCCAATCCCGATGCACCATGGTTTTGACACAGTCTGAGAACTTAATCTTCAAGAGCTGCTAGGGAGATCTGACAACCCAACAATGAAACATACCCATGGAGATTTCTTCCACAAGGACATTTATATAGCAGCTGTCACTACCACGTTTGAAATGGCTATGACCGCTTGAGGTTCCATCAATGCAGTTTTCCCTATAAAGGGATTGTCCACTATGGTTAACCCTCTCTAAAGGTGACTCATAGATTTATACCACAAGGGGACTTGGCTCCAGATTCAAGGTTTTGACGCCTCTTCACTTTTAACCCAAATAAAGCAAGCAGATGAATCTGACATGCTATGACAAAGTTTTGTTCCACCAAGGTCTGTGACATCAACTCCACGTGATCTATCAACCTCTCCGGGGAGAGAATGTATCAATCAATAAGAGAAGATGCACTAACCAATTTTGATTCACCAAAGCTCGTGATGTCAACCCCACATGATCTATCAACCTCTCTGGAGAGAGAATGTGTCGATCAATAAGAGAAGATGCACTAACTAAGTTGAATGTAGAACGCACTAAGTATCCTCCCTACCTACAAGGATTCCGTCGTCAAGGAAGGATTTTGCTAGGAATCCAATCTCTCAAGAATCATGAATAGTGTTCATAGGGCCTAATTACTATGTGAGCATAGATGTATATTTCTGAAAGCAAATCTACCAAAAGTATTTAAAAAGAAAAAAGAGGAACACTTAACGCTTAAAGTGAATATGAGATGAGTCCACAAGGTGGAACACTTAACACCTCACACAAGCTGAAAATAAGTCCTCAACTTAGAAAACAAGTGAGTTCCTAAAAGCACAAAAGGGTTGCCAAGTGGAACACTTAACGCTTTTGTCCTGTTGACCCCTCCCCTTTAATGTGGCGCTGAGCTTGCAACCACGGGGTGGAATGAGGGGCCGGCAAATTAGCCAGTCCAATAACCCAAGATAGCAATCAAGATCAATCACAAGTATTCTAAGACTACTTAATGAATCCTTAAGGGATCACAACCTAGTATCAATTATGCAAGTGTGTAGAAATAGATCAAAAGCATGAAAAGATGCACACAAGCTTGACACATGAGAGATTTATTTTAAGTCCAAATCAAAATGTTTTCAGAACAAGGAGAATACCTGGTGATCCTCGCAACGTGCTCAGTAGATTTTACCTAATTTTTAGCAATTCTTGCACTTTTCCCAATCAAAACCAGCAGAAATCAATCAGAAATAGTAAATTTCAATTGTTAGGGTTAGCTGTTAGTCAAAATTTGAAAATCAAATCTGACAAACTATCTGCAAAAATGAAACGACAATTGAAATTTGGTACCAAAACTCATACGACAGTGGGTGTGCTCCTAGACGATAGTTCAGAAACTCATACGACACTGGGTGTCTGATGAAATGATAGTCAAACTTCCAAATGACAATGGGTACTATCTGATATGATTCTTGATCTGATAGACTATCGTACAAAAGTGGGTACAGTATCATACGATAGTGGGTATGCTCCTATACGACATTTGTCAAAAACTCGTACGACAGTGGTATGGATAGAAATTAAAAATTGTAGTTTTGCATAGATCCCGAGAAGAAAAAGACAGAAATGGATAGAATTGAATTGGAAACCCATTTTAGGGCCCCACGGTGGTGCCAGAAATGTGTGTGTGAATTTTGTACCTGATCTGTATACACAACACTTTAGTAAAACATTAGAGATTAGCTATAATCAAAATCGTGCAAAATTGAAATCTAATCTAACCAAGTGATTTACTATCTTCTAATAGGTGCGAGATTGATGTTCTCAGATTGTTATCGAGATCAATGACCTTGACAACACCTAAATGAAGGATTTGAATGTAATTGATCTAGATATGGATTAATCTATTTTTTTGGATTTTCTATGCAATGGAATGATGAAAACTTGATATGAATCTATGCTATAAAAACTGATCTGAATCTATGAATGCTAAATAATCTAACAATGAAGATTCTAACAATGATATGAAAGCTATGGAATTCTTTGCTATGATATGAAAACTATGTAATTGAAATTGATCTCACAAAGCTTGAATTCGCAAGTTGATTCTTCAGTCTCTAATTCAACAGCGTGATTGTGCAAAAATATGAGATAATTTGTGAAGAGCTGAAGCCTTAATTTATAGAAATCTAGGGCTTTGGAGGTGCATGAAAGAAAGCCATAAATCACTCAAATAACTCAGGTTGATTTTTGAGTTATTTTTAAATAACAGATAATTAAGTCACAAAAATCATGCAAAAGCAGAGTTCAACTCGAATTGGAAGTTTAGATCAACTTTAAAACTCAAAAAGATGTTGAGTTTCAAAAAGCTAACAACTTGCATTGATTTTCCAATTTTGAGTCTAACTGGTCCTTTTATGTGCACATGGATAATTATGATAAATAAATAAAGTGATTTATTCTCAACTTAACTGATTTTTAGAGATAAATAATTGATTTATGGGTTAATCAATCATTTAATCAAACTTTTATTAAAAACTATATTATTAAATAATGACAACTTGCTTTAATTAATTAAATAAGAATTTAATCAATTAATGATAGGAATTTTGATTTATTGTCAAAATTAAATAATATAATTTATAATAGATAGAATTAAATTTAATTAAATAATTAAGTGGCAGATATTAAATCTAATTAATTAAATATGAAAATATTTAATTAATCAAACTTAGGATAAATGTGATTTATCGCCAAATAATTATTAAATTAGAGATAATTAAGATAATTAGAAATATTGCTAGGAATATTCCCCGATGCAGAATTTAAGATAATCAATTAGATTAGATAATGTGCAGATGTGCCTTAGGTTAGGACTTCGATGTCGATTTTGTTCGATTTGAGGATGTAGGAGGTTAATGAACATATAGCCCATTTTTGGGGTATTACAGCATGTACAAGTTTTTATCGAATGGAAAAGGGCATAGAGCCCCCATAGAGAATTCTTTAGGCTCCTTCTCTTTTCTAGCTTGTTGAGCTTGACTTGCATGGCATGCATCTATTTCATCATGGATGTGATGGGATTTTCTTCCTCTTGTGTGATGATATTATCGACATTAAAGTCTTGAGGAAGCTTGGCTCCTTGTTGAGCTAGGTGTAAGAAATAGGCCTCTTTCTCTTCTTGTGAGAAGTGTTTCATCATTTTTTGAAAGGAATCATCATTTCTGTATCATTCAACTTCAAACAGTGTTGGCTTAGGATCTCCACCATGATTAGAGTGATGACCTTGGGAACCTTGGTTTTCTCCTCCTTAAGACATCATGGTGTTGTGAGGAATCCCTGGGATTGATTGATGTGGAATTGATTGATTACCTTTGTGGGTTGATTGAGGAGGATTAGAATAACCCTTTTTCACATGTAGATTACCTAGAGCATCTTCTTTGTAATGAGTTGTATCATAAGGTTGATTAATGGATTGAACAACATAAGAAGACAAAGGTGATAATTTTGGTTGTTCTCCAGGTTTCTTGTGTGAGGAAGCTTTGGTTTCCACCATTAACCTTGAGTGAATCGACAGAACAAGATTAAGACTATTGATGAATGACCTGATTCAGGAAAGTCAAATGACACAACCTTGTCAAGATTGGATAAAGAGATTGATTGGACGTAAGTGCAAGATATTGTGCCCTAGGTGTATGGGTAGATGCCCAAAAGATGGTGGACATGAGCTCACAACACCTAGCCATTTTAAGGGTTGAATTTGAAGATGATTTTGATAAGGTTTCAACACAAGATGAAATGGGATTCAAATCGATAAATCAAAAGGCTAGATCAAAATCTAGAGACCACTTTAGGAAAATTAATTGGATTTTTCTAGTTTTTTTGCTATGTTCTTGACATAGTGAATATTCTCACATAATCTAGTGGCTGACTGTAATGATTGAATTTTTGACAAATTTGAAGGTTTTTTGACAGCTTTGACTCAACTCTCATATGACTTTATCTAGGCTCGTACAAGTCAGGATGGGGTCTGATATGACAATTGGCAAAGCTCATATGATAATCCACTCCAGGGTTTAATTTTACTTAAGATCTGCTGACAACACTCGTACAACAATACAGGACTTCCCGTATGACTTTGTGGGGGTTCTGATATGATAATTGGCAAAAACTCATATAACTGTTGAATTTCTAAGATGACAGTTTACACTAGAAAAGGATTTTTCTTTAGATTTTGCAAGTTTTCTAGATTGTTGGTTGATTTTGATAGCAATTGTTTCACAAGTTTTTTGGACCAAGTTTTGAAGATCTATGTAGAGGTTTGTCTTGAATGCATTAACAAATTTTTATCATGGATCACGCACACAAGACAGCAATCAGAGAGTTTAAGCAAGCAAATTGTCTCCAAACAATGGGCAAGGGACAAAGCAACCTTGCACATGAACAAGAATAGTGACATAGTAATCCTACTCCCTAAAAATTCTACTTGTGTATGTTCTCAAAATATTTTTCAATCACGCACATAGTCCTAGAAAATAAAAAAGTTGGTTGCACTAGGGTTTGTAGTAATGGTCAACTCTACAACTTTTACAATCTCAAGAGGGTGAACTCCAATCTAGGCACAATAGGGTGTTGACACATTCCAAGAATTTAATCAATCAGAGATGCTGAGGAGATCTGACAGCCCAACAAGAAACTATTCCCATGGAGATTTCTTCCACAAGGACATTTTTATAGCGACTGCTACTACCATAGTAGAAATGGCTATTATTGCTTGAGGTTCCATCCATGTGGTTGACCCAATAAAGGGAATGTCCACTATGGTTAACCCTCTCTAATAAGGAATAGTCACAAAATGGACCACATGGGGACTTAGCTCAGATTCAAAGATCTGAGTTTTTGATGTTGCCTAAAAAGGGAACAGAGCATAATCCTCTAGCCTCTTCACCTTACCCAAATACAACAAGCATATTAATTATCATGCTAAATTGAAACCACCTCACCAAGGTTCGTATGTCAACAACAATGACTACCAATCTCTCTAAGTGGGACCAAGAGAAAATGTACCATCAAAGATTGAAGAGTAAACTAACTAAGATCGTAAGATGATAACAAATCCTCCCTACCTACAAGGGGATCTATCTTTGAGAAGAGCTTCGCATGTAAAAAAAAGTGAATGGAACCCACTATCTCAAGAATGCCACGAATAGTGTTCATATGGCCTAATTACTATGTGAAATAGATATGTAAGAAAGAAAGTCTAGATTCCTTGTTTTCTTTAGAGCAAAAATGAATGTGTGATCTATGAAAGAAAGAAACACTCAAGCTAAACATGTGAGAGGTTCATTTTATTTCCCAAAAATTGAAATTTTATAGGGATGCAATGAAATACCTCAGATCCAACGCAATGTGCTTAGTATCCAACGCAATGTGCTTAGTAGATTTTACCTTATTTTTGCTTTTTCTAAGCTTTTATATGAGCAGAAGTGATCAGAAATAACAAGTATCAATTATTAGGGTTAGTTGTCAGCAAAAATCTGAAATCAAAATCTAAAAAGATAGCTCAAAATGTGAAATGACTATGCAAAACTGGCATCAAAACTTGTACGAGTTTCTACACCTTCTCATATGACTTTTCAAAAATGATATGACAATGGGTTAGCTCTCATACGACAATTTAGCTTCCAGATAACACTACGTAACAACACATACGACAATCCAGAATGTTGTTTGTCATACGACAACTAGAGAACTCTGATACGACTTTCTAAAATGTAGTACAAAATAGTATAAAGGAAAAAAAATTTAAAAATTGAAGCTTGAACGAAATTGTCAAAAAAATGATAGAATCAAAATGGAAACCCGTTATAGGGCCCCATAGTGGGCGCCAAAAATGTGCATGTGAATTTTGTACCTAGCTATAGACACAACACTTTAGTAAAACATTAGAGGTTAGCAAATCAAGAAATCTGTAAATGAAAACAATATAGCTAACCAGACAATTTATTGGCTTCTAGTAGGCATGAGTTTGATATTCTCAGATTATGACTGACACTGGTGATAATGCAATACCTAAATGAAAGATTTAAATGAAGAAAGGTGGATGAAAATGAATGCATCTTAATCTATATTTTTGTATTTTCTATGCAATATGATGAAAAAATGATATGAAACTTGATCTAAAATTGAAATGAATGCAATTGAATCTATTAATGATATGCTATGCTATGAAAATGGATTGAAAACAATGAAATGAAATTGCAAAAATCTCATAATCGCGTGTTCGCAAGAGCTTGATTCTCCAAGTAATTGAAAGCATGGTTGAAGGATCTTTTGTGAAGGGCTGAGCCTTATTTATATAGAAATCCAAGATTTTTTGAAAGCTTGCGGAAAGCAAAAAATCTCTCCCTAATTAACTTAGATTGATTTTTGAGTTATCAGGAAATTAGAATTAGTTAACTCACAAAATCATGCAAAATTAGCTTGTTAACTCAAATCAGAAGTTTAGATCACTTTTTAACTAGAAATAGGTGTTGAGTTCAAAAACATAACAAATTGAATTGATTTATTGATTTAGAGTTTTAATTGCTTTTCTGAATGTGCATGGATAATTATGAATTATTCTCAACTTAACTGATTTTTGAATTAAAATAACTGATTTATGGGTTAATCAATTATTAAATCAAACTTTATTCCAAAAACTATATCATTAAATTTGAAAACTTGATTTAATTAATTAAATAAGAATTTAATCAATTATTTGTAGGATTTTTTATTTATTGTCAAAATTAAATAATATTAATTAGGAATAAATAGAATTAAATCTAATTAAATAATTAAGTGGCATAATTAAGTCTAATTAATTAAATATTCATCATATTCAATTAATCAAATTTAGGATAAATAAAAGAATATTATTTATCACCAAATAATATTTAATTAGGAGATGATTTGAATAAATTGGGAATATTTAGGAAATATCCCCTAATGTAGAATTAGGATTAAATCAATTAGCGTTTCGATGATTTGATGTGCCTTTGGTTAGGACTTTTGTGTCAATTTCGATTGATTTGTCGATGTAGGAGGTCAATGGTCCTATAGCCCATTTTTGGGGTATTACACATATGACTGGAGATAAGAACAAGTTTGTAAAGCTAGAAATGTATGATGGTGGTGTTTTCAGATTTGGTGGTGACACTCCTTGTCTGACTCATGGGAGAGGTTCCATTACTCTTGATGGTAAGAACAATATTCATGATGTTTTATATGTTGAAGGACTAAAGAATAATCTTTTGAGTGTTGGATAAATAGTTGTTAAAGGTTATGATATGCAATTCAAGAATGAAAAATGTAGAATCTTGGGAAGTTCAGGTGTTAAGATTGCATCAGGTACAAAAACTAAAAGTATTGTTTTCCATTTAAATAGTGATGAGAATGTTAGAATGATTTTAGAATAACTGAGAGGGAGGGGGGTGAATCAGTTATCCTCATGTCAGATGTACCAATTGAACTTTAAAACACTTCAAACTTAGATCTACACAAAAATCTGCTTGGTCTCTATAGAATATAACTAGTAACATAAAATTACAATCCACTATCCAAAAGTAATCAACTTGCAGAATATAAAACTATTAATAGCAAACAAATCAAATAACATTCACACAAGTATGACACCAAGATTTAACGTGGAAACCCAATTTGGAAAAAACCACTAGTAACATGCTACCAAATCTTCACTCTTCTGAAGTGAGATTTGTGAGGAGCCAACCCTATTAAAGGTATGAATACACACTGTTAGGTGTGACCCTGTTAAATGATTTAATCACCCTATCAGGATTGTGTTGGAAATGTAAATGGGAAAGTAGTACTAAGAGGGGGGGTGAATCAGAAATTACTAACTTCTATCCTTTTAAACTATAAGAACTTTATGCATCATGTAAACAAAACTTGAACAATCTAAGTAACATATCATGTCAAGAAACAACATGAAATCACACATAACACAATAGATTTTGGTAACCCAGAAACCCTTGAAAGGTAAAATTGGGGTGGGGATGACACCCACAAATCTTCACTACTATAGATAATAAAGTTTACCTGTTAGGGCTACAAATTGTGATCAAAATATGATCTACCCTGTGAGAGGTATGCTCTATTAAAAGCTAAGAGACTTATACAGTCTACCTTGTTAAAGGATTTACAAACTTACAATAAAGTAAGCACTCGGTAAAGAGATTTACAAAAGTCTGCTAAGACTACTCAGTTAAGAGATTTACCCTAATACACTGTTCAAAATGTCTTAGTATCTGATGTTTCAGTTTGCACTGATATGTTGATTACAGATCTTCTCTTTATTGTATGATTGTGATCTCTTCTATCAGATCTTTCTTGATTCTATCCTTTCACTGCTTTGCTCGGTCACTGAACTCTATTTGAATACTTCTCCTGATCATTTCCTCATACTCATAGTATTCATCTGATCTCAATATCTCCTATTCTCTTTTGTTCACACACATATCTCTGATCTAGATCTTTCCCTTATATAGTAACAAAAATGTTTTATCGTTACAAGATCTACGGTTCAGATATATTTCTATTGCCACCTAAACTATACAATTTTCTAATTGGCTCTAGGTTTTACATAGGGATCAATGAAAAAAATATGGATGTGTAATCACCTCTTTAATTACCTCAATACAAAATATTATTATCACCAAAAATGGTTTACCTCGATCATTGTGCCATTCTAGACTTGTATGCCAATTCTGGCTAACTCAGCAAAAGTTATCCCTGGCACTCAACATTAACTGTACTCAGCATCTGTTGAACTTCTCTATCACTTGGTAATCATTGATATATGTAACTCGGCATTGGTTATACACTCGGTATATTACAAACATAATGTGACCATAACTTTACTCGGCAGTACTACTGCTTGATAAGTATACAATATAAAACTTGGCCTTTACAAAATGACTCAGTCGCAGTGATGACCAACCATCATTGCCTAGATATATGACTAAGTGTAAGACACTAATAGTCAACAAAATTATAGAGATCTATAATCTCCCCCTTTGACATTAGAGGCAAAAACACTTTGTCATGACATTCATATATACAATTACAAAAATATGTTTGTACTAGCCTAATACTCCCCCTGAGATATATATACATATTCAAAATTGTGTTACCTATCCCTGTTCACACTCATGTCATGATGATTCCCACTTTTTTTTGACATGACTAATTTCTTCATTAGTAGGTAAGTTACAAATTTTCTCCAAAAAAGATCTGTGCAGCACCATGATCATGTATAATGCATCTGTCCATGTAGTTGAAGTGCGATTTGTATACACTTAAAAATAGCTTTATTAATTAATTAAATATTTATTATTTAATTACTATTGACTTGATAAATTAATTAAATATTTATAATTTAATTAATATTTATTTCTTCTATTTATTAAGTAAATTATTCAATTTATTTAATAAATTCACTATAGTCTAATTCTATATCCTAAGTCTTCTAAATAGTCTATTAAAATGATTTAATTAAATACATAATCACCTAAATATGACTAAGTCTTCTAATTCACTTCATCCACCTAGTCACCTGACACATCACCTTGGCTAAAATAAATTATTATTATTAATTATTTATTCATATTTATCCTCACCCACACATGTCCTATTCTTAAGGGCTATGTGGCCTCATAGGACTTGGTCTCATGAGCACATGTCCTCTCAACAACCAAGTCAAGAGACATTTCCTATTCTTAAGGGGCTTCTCAAGCCACCTCTAAGGGGTCAAAGATGACTCATGGGACACTTGTACAAAAATTCCTCATGAGGAAAAGGTCTCTCCCCTTTTCTCATTTTGGTCTTTGTGAGACACTTGACATGTGTCTTTTCCTTCCACCTTCTTCTCCTCCATGTCAATGTGAGAGGAACATCATCCCTATTCTTCCTCTCACATTCCAACTACATCCCCCTTTCTCTCAAATCCTTCAACCAAGTCAATTCTAGCCCTAGGATCTTCCACCTTTCATTCTCAACCGTAGGATTGTGCCACCTAGGTCTAGATCCTCCAAAACTCTATAAAAGGAGCCTCATTTCCCCTTTGTGGGCTAATAGAAAACAGGTATTCTCAAGCATTCAAGCATTCAAGCATCCAAGCAATCAAACAACCAAGCATCCATATTTCTCATCATTTGCATTCCATTCACCATATTTGCATAATCAAGTTTTAGTATTTCATACATTTATCACCAAATCTCCACACTTTGGTAGCATCTTGGGAAAAGGCTTCATTTGGAAATTTGAGAGCTCAACATCTTCAAGAAATCAAGGCTAGGAGAGCAATGGAGACAAGCTACATGGTAGGTGAAGGTAAAATGTTATTTTAGCTTCATTTTGATTGTATTCTTCATTGTAGTTTTCTTATTAGATAGATTTGTTAGCTTCTTATTAGTTAATTTATCATTTAGAATAGTATCCAACTAATTTGCATACATTTTTGTGCTAGAAGGAGGGCCCAACCAGGCTTTTCACTTTTAATTTTTATTTTTTTGTGTGCAAGTTTTTCTACAGGTTATTTCTGCGCATTTGTCCATAATTCCTACGCATCTGTTCATTTATGCTGCGCATCCATTTTCTGCAACCACAGACATAAATTTTCCATCTGATTTTCACTTTCTGTCATATTTCCTATGCATTCATTAAACTGTTTTGCGCATACATCCTTTTCCGTTGCGCATCCATACTAGTTGCACATATATATCACCAGGCTACGCATTTATTCAACTGTTTCATGCATATATAATTCCTGCGCATATATCCATACTTGCTACACATGTATTTCACTGTTCTGCGCATTTATCAATTTTTGTGGAAAAATTTAGTTTTCTGTTAGATTTGTTTTTAGCTAACATTTTGACAAGTGTCTGTTCGTTCTAGTAGTATTTTTAGGCTGTTTTGCAGGACGTGATTTTGAAGACCCCATTGCTAAAAATATTTCTAACGGTTTGATTGCAGATTGCCAAGGGGTTTGCAAAATAAACTATAACCTCATTTGGGCTTAAAATATGACATGTTTTTGGTTTGTGTGTCTTCCTTAGCATAGATTCAAGTGTCTGTTGTGTTTTTCTCAATAGCATATCTATAATCCCAAAATTATAACAACGTATCCTCTCCCCTTGCCATTCGTGGACCTTGGGTGTAAGAGAAACTGTTATAATTTTTAGAGAGCAGTCTTTGGTGGGAAAAGAGGTACTCACCCCAAGGAACGACTCAACCGGTAACAAGCTAAAGCCAAGCCCTTCCAAACCGGTATATAAAAAATGCTAGTGTGATTAGTCTCACATTAGATAGGTGTGAATTTGTTGTGGCAACCAAAATATCCTCCAGTACCCCAGTGGTGCGTTAAAGTCCTACCTAGTAGAGGTGAAAGCCTTGCTTTGAAAGGATTGGGAGAGCCCCCTTAATTGGGAAAATGACTTGATCACAACCACTTGAACGGATGTCCTTACTAAAAAATTTTGTTTAGTGGCCAAAAACCTTCTATTTGCTGGCTCAAGGGGTCACCCAAGCTCGTGAAGACACCCCACATTACTCATGGTTCATAGTAGAGATAGCAGTTCTTTGGGAAGTAATGACTTATTGAATTCAAAACTTGGTGTGCCTGAGAAGTGTGTACACATGTAAGGAGGATCCCATGCCTCCAAGTTCCTAGGCTGTCCACTGTGGATTTGCGTGGCTAGATTTTATTATCCTAGTGGGGATTCAACAGATATCATCCTTACCAACCTTAGGATTGTAAGCGTGTTTGTGCATTCATACTAGATTAAATTAGATCAAAATCATTTATGTCTTGCGTGTGTGTGTTTATGCATTTTTACTTTGCCAAAAACCAGAAAACATCAAAAAAAAATCCAAGAATTTCCAAATCATCAAGCTGAAAATCATCAAAATTTGACAACCTATGCATATATCAAATCTTGCTACGCATCCGAACACTTTGGTTGCACATTTGTTTAGACTATCTATGCATTTTCTTTTACCAAATCGCATCTGTCAGACTTTTCTGTGCATTTGTTTCAATTCGTTGTGCATATATCACACTGTCCTACGCATTTGTTGCTGCACATTTACAACAAAGAGCATTCCTATAGGTTTTTGGAATTTCAAGATCACTTTTTCAGATACCCATTTTCGTTCTTAGTAAGATTCTGGAAAAAATAGTTGAGTTACATAGACCTCTAATTTTTAATTTGACTATTTTCATCACTTTTCATCATTATTCCTTCCTCAAGAGTCAAACAAATCACTTTCTTCCAATCTTTAAGATTCTCAGTGTGGTGTTGAAAAATTATATTATCTATCAAACTTTGATCTTGGTGAGTTTATCATATCAAGATATATCATCCTTAACCATCAAGCTTACTTAGATTATTGTTTCTTGGTACCAATTTTCAATACTTATCATAGCTTTTCTACCAATCATTCTCCATATCTTTTTATCAAAAATCTTTCTTTCCACAATCAATTTCATCCATTTTATGGTTCAAACTCGATCTCAAAAACTCAAACAACCTATTAATCCAGAATCCCTAGACAAAATGGAAGGCAATACCAGCAATGAAGAGAATCCTTGGTCCAAAGAGCCTCCTAAGAAAATTGTACCTCTCACATTTGATGAAGAACCTACTGACGAAGAACTTAGGGATGCTACACAAGATCCTAAATTTTTCCAAATCATGGAACGACTCTTAGGCTTGGATAAAGAGATGTATTTCCTCATGCTTTCTCAATAAGGAGCTAAGTTACCAAGTGATTTTGATGTTGCCCATCTTAGAGAACCAACTCATACAAACAATCAACAAACCCTTAAAGGTTCTCAAGATACTTATGGAGCAAAGGAACCCAATCAACAATCCAATGCTTCTCAAATCAATCAACAATCTAATGCTTCCCATAGTGATCAACAACAAAATGTTTCTCAAATCAACAGCAATCCAGTGATTCTCAACGTACTCAACAGCAAAATGTTTCCCAAAACACTCAAGGAAGCACATTATCTTTGGATCCCATCCTACAACAAATCCAAATGCTTCAACAACAAATCCATGATATCCAAACTGGAACATCAACTAAGAAGTATTCTTTGGATGATATATGTCCTTATCCTTTTGATAAGAACTTAGCAATGATTCCATTCCCTCCTCATTTTGAGGTACCAAAATTTGACAAATACAAAGGGAATTCAGATCCACAAGACCATATTCATGAGTTTTGTGCTGCTTGTATTGAAGTCGCTCACAATGACACTTATCTTATGTGACTATTTCCACAAAGTTTAGAAGGACAAGCCATGGAATGGTTCTCCAAACTACCTCCTGACATTAAATCTTTCAATGAGCTTTTGGACAAATTTGTGACTCATTATTCATATAACATCAAACATGAAGTCACTATGCTTGATCTTTGCAATACACATCAAAAGAATGGAGAACCCTTACTTACTTTTTTGCAAAGATGGCATTAATTGTTTGCCAAATATCCACGAATGATTCCTAAACAAGAAAAGATGGATATTTTTGTGCATAACCTTACATCAGAAATGAGTTATAGGTTACAATTGCAATTTCCACCAAACTTCAATAAGCTCATAGAAAATGATATCAAGATTGAGGAAGCCATGGTCCGAAAAGGTGAGATAAAACTTTATTCCAAAGACAATGCTAGATCCTCAAATTCAAATTCCAACAATTATAATTCCAATTCCAACAATGATAAATTGAAATATTGGAATAAAAACAAAAACATTGTCAATGACGGAATTGTTGATAATCGTAATGTCCAACTGACAAAACCTCTTTTAAATCTTACAAGTACAACCAATGCTACTCAAGCTACCTACAAAAATCAATCAGCAAATCAAAATACCAATAAGGATTCATCTAAACCAAGATTTCCTTTTATCTCACCTTGAAGAAACTTTACTCCTTTAGGGGAATCTCTCGAATCAGCATTACGGAAGTTAATCACCAAGAAACTCATCACGCTTCCTGAAACAAAAGATTATGAACCTAGAGTTAAGCCTTCTTGGTGGAATGCAAATGATTATTGTGAATTCCATAGAGGAAAAGGACATAAAACCAATGAATTCCAAAGGCTCAAAAATATGATCCAAGACTTAATCGAAAGCGGTGAAATTGGTGTTGACGGACATGTCTCAAATGAATCACATACGGCCTTCAAAGATCCACTTCCTGAGCATGAAAAAGGAGGTTCTTCCCACAATAAGGGTGATACCCAAGCCAATTATAATTCCACACCTTATAGATATGTTGGTAACATTTCTGATTGTCATCCTTCTATGTATTATGCCAATGTCATTACCATAAAGGACAAATCAAAGAGTCAACCAATCCATGTTACTACTCATGCTCAAGCCAAAGTTACTCTCCAAGGATTCTAGTCTAAACCAAGCACTACTCAGAACAAGACCATTTATGTCCCAAAATCCATACCCAATACTTCCAACTAGTACAATCTTTTGGAACAGCTCAAGAAGACACCGGCCTAGATATCCATCTTAGAGCTTTTTCATCTTTCCCCATCTCACAAAGATATCCTTGAAAAAGCTCTTTTAGAGACCCAAGTCCCCACAAATCTAGATCATGATCAATTTCAAGCTATGGTGGGCTACTTGGCAACCCCACACTATCCATCCTTCACTGAAAATGATGATTTAGCTATTACCCAACCTCATAATGCTCCTTTACATATTGAAGTCCTTGTCCAGAGTCACAAGATTAAAAGAGTACTAATAGATGGGGGAGCTGATTTGAATATTTGCATGTTAAAGTTAGTCCTTGCATTGGGGTTTTCTAAGAATGCTGTTGATCCCAAAAAGAAAATTACAATAAAATCCTATGATGAAGAGGAGAGATCATCCAAGGGGTTTGTTGTTCTTCCAATTAGAGTTGGTCCTATTGTCAAAGATGTATCTTGTCAAGTTTTAGACATGGATCTGGCTTATAATATCCTTTTGGGAAGACCATGGATTCATTCCATGCAGGCTGTGCCATCAACCTATCACCAATGTTTAAAGTTCCCTCATAATGGCCAGGAGATTACTATTAAAGGAGACTCTAATCCATTTCAATATTGTAACAATGTAAAGATCTCTGATTCTTTGGTTCCTTATAATCGTACTGGATCTCCTCTAACTATACCCATTGATCCTAGTAATGTAGCATCCACTTCTAAATCAAGTGGGATCAAAATAGACATCAAAGAAAGCAGTATGGGAGAATACATTTTGGGTTAGGCTCTTTGTATCATGGAGTTACCTTTATCTCCTCGGTCATATGGTAGATCTTTAATCACTAAACAATAGTCAGAACCCCCTTTAGCACTTGTCTATAACACATTTATAAGTGGGGGCACAATATCTAAAGAAGTTGCTGAGCATAATGCCAATCATTGTCTAAAGACACAGAAGCATGAAGAGGATATCAAACATGAAATTCTATCACCTGATGTCTATGGTAAAGGGTATACTTTGTTACAAAAGATGGGATACCAAGGTGCTGGACCTATAGGGTTACAGAGAGACGGTGTTATCAAGCCAATTTTGCAAAATCCAAATTATCAAAGAGACACCACAGGCTTAGGGTATAAAGGAGAAGGACTAATGGAACCAAAGGGAAAAGCAAAAATTCCACCTTCTCATGAAACATCTAATGCTCCTTCCGTGCCATTCAGACAGAATGGTATGTATGTGGATCCGGAAAAACAAAGGATAGCACAAAGAATCATTGATAGGCTTCAAGATAATGATGACTCTGACTCTAATGATTATGAATGGGATTCATTATCTGATGGTACCGAGGAGATAGGAGTTGATGTTGTTCATCAATATAGTAACAATTACCATGAGGGAGAGAGTTCAAGGAGTGACTCACTAGGATTAGCCCCACGTGATACTACTTTTGTCGATCATGAGGGAAGTGAGCATTATCTTGCGATAGATGATTCAGATGAGAGTATGGAAATAGACCTCACTAATACCATCATAAACCTTGACAACTTTTCCATCAATACCATCTCTGCCTTTGAAACTGACCCAAATGATCCAATGCCCCTTGTCTATCCCAACCTTATCGATTGGGATTCTCCTGATCATCCTGAACTTGATGTCTTCCATAATGATGACATAATTATTGATTATCTTGGAATCAGGGATCATTTACCACTAGGGGATCACAAGTCAGGATTTCAAATAGAACTCAATGACATGGCTTACTTTGGAGAGAGTGCCAATCCTTTCAGTCATAAAAATATAAAAATAATCAATAGATCTAATGGTGAAAACCACTCAGTGGCAGTATTAGATCCAAAAATAGTAAAAAGAAAAGACGCATCTGATGGTGAAAACCTCTCTAAGGCACCTGATGATGGAAGGATTGACACTCTTCCCAATTATCTATATCGAGAACAATCTGCTATTCTTATAGAACCAACAATACCACTCAACATTGGAACAGAGGAGTCTCCACACATCCTCAAAGTAGCAGTATCCTTGACAGAATCAGAGAAAGAAGCTTTTGCAAAAATTTTCAAAGAGAGATAGATCAACTTTGCTTGGTCCTATGTTGATATGCCTGGGCTAGACCCTGATCTTATTATGCATCATTTATCTATTAGACCAGGTGTAAAACCAGTTAAGCAGAAGCTTTGCAAGATGCACCCACATATTGCCCTAATGGTTAAAATAGAATTGAAAAAGCTCTTAGATGTTGGGTTCATTCATGCTATTGATTATGCAGAATGGATTTCCAATATTGTTCCTGTCTCAAAACCAGACAAGTCTATCCGGATTTGTATTGATTTTTGAGATCTTAACAAAGCTTGTCCGAAAGATGACTTTCCTTTACTAAATATTGACATGATTGTTGATCTGACAGCTGGGCATGAGATGTTATCATTAATGGATGGTTTTTCAGGCTATAACCAGATCAAAATTGCACCGGAAAAATAGGAAAAAACTACTTTTACTTGTCCATGGGGTACATATTGCTGGAATGTGATGCCTTTTGGCCTCAAAAATGCTGGAGCAACTTATCAAAGAGCCATGACCACAATCTTTCATGATATGATGCATACCATCATGGAATATTATGTAGATGATATTTTAGCAAAATCTAAAGATAGAGCTGGTCATTTGAGAGTGTTGGATAGAATATTCACCCAAATGGAAAAGTATTTTATTCAGCTCAATCCAAAGAAATGTGCATTCGGGGTCACATCTGGTAAACTATTAGGATACATTATTTCTGCTAAAGGAATCAAAGTAGATCCAGAAAAGGTCAAAGAAATCTTGGAGATGGCTTCCCCCACCAACATCAGTCAGCTAAGATCTCTATAGGGGTGTCTCCAATCCATCTGAAGATTTGTTTCTCAACTAGCAGATTGTAGTCATCCTTTTCAACATTTGCTGCATAAAAATATCTTATTCCAATGGGATGATAAGTGTGAAGAGGCTTTCAACAAAATCAAGAAATATCTAGTGAATCCTCCGACTCTGATGTCACCAATTCTGAGCAAGCCCCTCTTGCTCTACATTTCAACTACGACAGTTTCACTAGGTGCTCTTCTGGCTCAGCAAGATCATGAAGGAAAAGAAAAAGCCATCTACTATATCAGTCGCACTCTAGTGGGATATGAACTAAAATATTCCCCTATCGAAAGAGCATGTTTGGCTATTGTTTTTGCTTCATAGAAGTGGTGACATTACATGTTGTCACATTCAATCCAGCTTATTGCAAAGATTGATCCTTTAAAGTATCTATTAAGCAAGACAACATTGATAGGCAGATTGGCTAAGTGGGTCATGCTACTTAGTGAATTTGATATTGAATATGTAGACAGGAAAGCTATCAAAGGTCAAGTGATAGCAGATCAGCTAGTTGATGCTCCATTAAATGATGACCAACCTATACATATAGAGTTTCTTGATGCACACATCTTAGCTTTGTCTACACAACCATGGAAATTATACTTTGATGGCTCATACACTCAACAAGGTTTAGAAGCTGGTATTCTCTTTATCACGCCGCAAGGATACACCATTCTGAAATCTTACAAGTTTCTTTTTCCTTGCACCAATAATGTAGCAGAATATGAGGCTTTGTTGATCGGGCTGAAGATGGCCTTACAGTGGAAAGTATTTGAAATAAATGTCTACGGGGATTCTCAGCTGATTATAAACCAGGTTAATGATGACTATCAGACTAAAGATGATAAGTTATTACCATATAAACATATGGTTGATGACTTCCAAAAGCATTTCTCAGTCATCACTTTTGAGCAGATTCCTCAGCATGAAAACAAGGCTGCTGATGCCATGGAAACAATTGCTTCCTTGTTTGATACAGAAGATACCAAGGCCCATTTTGAATTCTTGGTGGAATCCCTTACTTGTCCCACATATGATGACCCTAATATGAGTATTATATGTCATCTCATTGGACATGAATCTCTAGTTTATGGAAAAATATATTCTTATCTCAAAGATGACGTCCTACCTCCCGACCTATCCCGAAATCAAAAATGAACTTTTCTCCGCCAAACTTCCCACTATATCCTAATATCTGACACCCTTTATTGGCGAGGTTTTGACAATACTCTCCTGTGATGTCTCGAGCATGATGAAGCTCAACTTTCCTTACATGACATACATGAGGGTATTTGTGGGACACATTTGAGTGGTCCCTCTTTGGCTAAGAAACTCATGCATATGGGTTATTATTGGCCTACCATGGAAGCAGATTCCTTTCATTTTTCTAGAGCATGCAAGAAATGTTAGATACGTGGAAACCTTATTCATGCTCCAGCACAAGAGTTACATCCTTTTGCAACTACTTTTCCATTTAGTCGGTGGGGACTCGACCTCATGGGCGCTATCAACCCTCCATCTTCTAACAGCTACAAATGGATTCTTACTGCCACAGAGTATTTTACTAAATGGATTGAGGTTGTTCCATTGATTACCGCCAAAGGGAAACAAATATCCATGTTTATCTTAAACTATATCATCTGTAGATATGGTATACCTATGTATCTCATCACTAATCATGGGAAATAGTTCCAAAATCAGGACATGGATGAACTGTGCACCAAATTCCACATTACCCATAACTATTCCTCCATATACTATCCCCAAGGAAACAGTCAAGCTGAGGTGTCAAACAAAACAATTGTTAAAATCCTACAAAAGACTATCAATGACGTTGGTCATGACTGGCATCTCCAACTGAATCTAGCCTTATGGGCTTACCGCACCTCCATCTGTACTCCCACTAGAGCCACCCCATATTCCCTTGTTTATGGATCTGAAGCAGTCCTGCCCCTCAAGGTTGAGTTGCCTTCACTACGTGTTACTCTTAAATATTTGATTCCTAATGAAGAATATAGAGTTGCACACCTGGCTGAACTAGAACTGCTGGATGAACGTTGTCAGAGAGCTTATGATCATTTGAAAGTCTATCAGCAGCGTATGTCTCATTAGTATAATAGCAAGGTCAAGATTAGAGATTTTCAATTGGGTGACTTAGTCCTTTGAGAAAATCCCAAGAATCAATAGCACTATGAAAAGAAGGGCAAGTTCGAACACAATTGGTTAGGTCCTTTTGTGATTACAGTAGTCTATGGTTCTGGAGCCTATCATTTGTCTACACCTAAGGGAGATCCTTTGGATGAACCTCTTAACAACATACATCTCAAGAAGTTCTATCCTTGAAATCCCAATGCAAGGGGCATATATATGGTATGTATATAAAAAAAAAAATCAAAAGAAAATTGCAATAAAAGCATGTGGTGAAAACCTGGAAATAGGCACTATATGTGACAAGTTAGCTCCTCTATCTATTAGGATTCTTCTAGTGTGTCTGTTCATTGTATATATCCACAATAAAATGGCTAGTCAGTCCTCATCCCCGCCATGTATATATCATAATAAAATGGCCAGTTACTGCATCTTTCCTTGTATTTATCCATAATAAATCCCCATCATAGCTTGATCTTTTGTCATGGTCTTCATCCTAGTCTTGTTGTGTCCTTCTTCATCCATAATAAGTCAGTCCATCACCTAGCTGGGGGCATGTCCTTGACCTAGTTTGGGAAGTGGATCTATGATAGTCATGACTCTTAGAGGACAGAATGGAGCATTTTCACCAGGAAAGCAAACACAATCAAATGTCCTTTCACAATGGTATCTTCATGTTGAATCAGAATCTATGATCTATCCTTCAAAACGTGATTGCTTATCTATACATCTTGACTATACATCATCAATTGATCTGATCAACATATCTTAAATCTATCTTTTGGCAAAAGAAATGTATATTCATGGCAGGCATGTTAGAATGGTTTGTTGTAGATTATGCATTCATATCTGGATTTCATTGTTATCATGTTTCCTATGCTATTCCAAGATATTTTTGACATGAGTTTGAAACTCCCATATGTCATTGATTAGAATAGCCGAGATGGGGCATGGTATTTTCTTTGATTGCTATTTGTGGGGTATTTTCTGATGAAATCGAAGGAACAAGTAATTGGGGTGTCTGTGTGTAAGTGCCTTCATCCATTTCATAGTATGGACAACATACAAATCATTTTTCTTTGCAAATACTATTTATGGTGATACATCATCGCATACCTCGACTCTAAATATTTGTTCCCCGATGGAGGGGGAATATTCCTTGTCTGTTACGCAAATGAAACTCGGGTCATCTCGGTTCAATTATACCTAGATGCTTGTCAAGTTTACAATATTAAACTCCATGCAAGAAGTTCTCAGGTCATCTTGGTTTAATTATACCATGATGCTTGTATTTTCTTGCAACATAACGAGCTCAATGATGAAAATCAAATTCTAGTTATTATGAAGTTCTAATATGTTACATGATGTTGTGGAGATACTCATTTCATATTTCATTTTGCATTGCATTTTACCATCTCCTAAATTGCATATCAGTGCTCCTTTTATAGAGATTTGTAGGTTATCTTTTAGGTTATCTGATTCTCCTAGCCCATTCTTCTTATGTCAAAAACATTGTTATTTCAGTTGAGGACATTTGGACAACCAAAAATATTAAAACATTTTGCATTTAACATTTTAAGACATGCATAATCTTCATTAGGTGTGTTCATTTGTATATCATTTGATCGCTTGTTATAGCTCTCATTTCATTTCATTTTTCTTTTTTCATGTTATCAGTTATTATATTCAATCATCTTAGGTATCTTATCATTTATTACATTCAATATCATTTGCACTACATTATCATTTATTATCCATTACATGTATTATATCATCATGCCTTTATTATCTATTACATTTATTCATTATCCATTATTCACATTTGTTTTACATCATTGCATTATTCATCACATCACATAGCATTAGTAATCATCATTTACGACATGCATTTCTATATTCGCATCATCTGTTAGATTATTAACCATTATGCATCACATATTAAAGTAAATCATTTTGCATTCTAGGACATACATTCTATGCATATAAAAATAAATCATCACATCCTGCATATGTCAGTACGCACATGTATATAAACATCATAACAAAACATGATAGAACTGCATCAATCACATAAAGTCCATAAACACAACAAAATGTCCAAATGTCCAATGATATAATCAACAACAATGTGTCTAATATCAGTGGCTATCAAGTCAATATATAATGATACAATGATAATATGATACAAGATGTGTATACAAGTGGTATCTATGACCCACTACCTCCAGACTCTATATGTCGCTATCTGCGAGAGGCAATGAGGCCTCGTACTGCTAAGCCACCTGCTCCTGAAGATCCACCCTGATCTCTTGAACCTGTGGGTGCTCTAGGAGGACATGATGATACTCCTCCACTGCCAACTGGTGTCTGTCACTCATATGCCATTGACCTGATGCCCACTGAGCTCTCTCTGTAACTCCTCATCCACTGATCTCTCGATACTATCTATCTGTATGCCTCTCGCCAGTAGGATATCTCCTTCCTAGCTCATATCATGGCTCTCAGGCTATCTCCATGAGGACCTAGGTCCTCTGTCCTCTGTAGCTCATCCAATAACATCTTTGAATCCCTGAGTCTCTCTACCACTAAGTCCCACTCTACTCTTAGCACATCCATCTGTCTGCCCATCCTCTCAATCCATCTCTCCAGACCTAGAACTCGGTCTGCCTACACCTATATAGCTTCTAGTAGAACTAGCAGTGAATCAATATCTTTCTCCTCCTCCTCAGCAGCATCTCTTTGCAAATAGGGATCATGTCCCCCGATATCCATGTCTGCCTACTCATCCTATACCTATACATCCAGCATCTTAGCATCAGGCTCATCCTGTATGTCACCCTGTACCACACCACCCTGGGCCAATAGAATGTCTACATCATCTTGTGCCTGCCCCACCTATCCATGTACCTCTGGTCCCTATACCTGTGGTCCTTGTACCTATGCAGCTAGTCCCTGTACTGGGCCAACTGGTCTCTGTACCTAAGCGATTGGTACCTGTAATGGCACTTCTACTGCTGGCTATACCAGAGGCTGCCTCTGTCCCTGAAACCTCTACCTCACTCCACCTCCCCTCATCCATGGGCTAGCTCTCTCACCTCTCCCTCCATCTCCACCACCATCTCCTCCATCTCCTCCTCTCCCTCATCCCCTCCTATCTCATCCTCACCGCCTCCCCCAATGTCTATCTGTGAGATCTCTCTTTGGAGGTCTCGTTGCGGGATCTGTAATCCATGGTATAGGAAAGTCTCTCAAAAATTGCTCTAAATCCACCATCATCCTAGGGTGTACAACTGTCGGTCTCATCGACCATGCCTGGAATGGTGTATCCAAAAAATCCTACTGAGAAACATCAAATGATACCATGGGCCCCCAGTCTCATCTCTCCTGATGTGTGTGTGCAAACTCAGTCACTCCCTGAGGCATGCTCTAGATCCTGCCAAACTGGCGTAGAACCCGACTGACTAGCTGTCTCTCGATAATAAAGGGTGTCCACCCTATAAGCCATCATGACTCAAAACAAAATCCTAGCTGACACTCATCATCCCATGGCTCACACCCTAGGTAGGGTCTCCATGTCATTGTATCAAGTGTGTCAAAAGTGTACCACCAAAACTCTAAATGTCCCAGTTTTGCCTGAGACAAAATTGAGGAGTATAAATGAATATAGGGTTGCCCTGCACCCCAGAATCTAATAGCCACTAGTCTAGTCACTGCAATATGCTCCCATACCCAAACATGGAGTAGTGTCACACCTATTGATAGAGATGCACCCCTACGGTACACCACCTGATGTAAATCATGATACAGATGTGCTAATAAACACACCCCCCAAGCAAATCGGGTCCCCTCCATCACCCGCTATAATGTGTGGCCCCATCTAATTGCAAATCCGTGTGACCTACAATTGGGGCATACGAATCCCCCAATCGTGCCTGTTAGACCCACTAGAAGAGGGTCATACAAATTGACCATATCCTCTCAACTAATCTCTCCATCCTCTATATCATCATCCCCAAAGACGGCTCTGCACTCTATGACTCTGTCATGCCAATCATACTAAACTAACTCCCCTATGATAGGAAGTCAGAGGATGCGATATACATCCTCTAATGTCACTTTCATCTCACCTATCAAAAGATGGAAGGTACTCATCTCCAAGTGCCATCTCTCTGCTAACGCAGTCATCATACTCAAATTCACCTAAATCTTGGGCGTGTAAATCACATAGTACAATCTAGATGCTCCAATCAATAGTCTATCTATCTCTAACAGAGCTAGTCTAAGGTTCTATGTGACGGGATATCTCTCCCGTGACATCAAAACATCCGTGATATCCTCTTAGCAAGTCAACAACAATCAACCTATCAGATTTTGATAAACTGATCTATCAATCTATCTATCCTATCATATAAATTTCAAACATGTTTATCACATGTTTCAACAGATGATTCTATCAATTGTCTATTTAAGACTGGCTAACTAGAAAACATGCTACAATGTTGCCAATCTTGATCAAATCGATCACAATCAACCGTCGATAGATCAAATCAGCTTATTGACATCAAGTTTGACCTAATTGACTATCTATTTTCCCCACATTCTACCATCGAAAACACATGCACAACCTTATTTCACCTTTGTGCAGGTTTTAACCTATGTGCAATTTTCCTCCACATTTGTGCAACATTTTTAAACATTTGCACAGCTTTTTACACATGCACCATTTTGTTGCACATTTGCGTAGCTTTTCATCACAAATGTGCAAAAAGAATCTATGCACTCTTTTATTACATACTTGCGCAATACTAACATTCATCTAGTATGAATGCGTAGCTATCCTTAACGAATGCGCAAAAACTTTGAATTTCTGCACAAACGTCACAAGTTTCTGCGCATTGGTGCACTAAAACTGTGCATTCGTACTTCACCTAGAAAACTAAAAATTTTCTAATCTAATCTACCATTTCATCTACCCTAAACATGCTACAAATCTAATCTAACATGCATCAAATCATGAAATCACAAAGCAGGATTGAGTCACCTACCGGTTCACTCGAATCAGGTGGTCGCTGGAAGCGTCTAACTCTCTCGAAGTGGTGATCTAACAAGGGGAATGGCATCCTGGCGGCTCTACTCTTCTCTCTCTCGCACTCTGATCTCCAAGTGACAAGTGTGCACAATGAGCCTATTGTGGACCCCTTAGCCTGATTTATAGCCTGTGGACCCGATGTGCTTTGTGTGTGGACCCTATCTACCATTTTTCTTCCATTCCACCCTGTTTTCCTCCATTTTTTCTACCATTCTTTCGTGAGATTGATTGTACAACACAAAAATAAAAAGAAAAATCCAATAAAAATTCAAATAATTTTTTTTGTAAATCAATCTCTCGAGGGGGCATGCATAGGTCGTCCGAGACATTGTCTAGGGCAGGGGCAAAAATGTTTGATTTTTCTTTGAAACAATGTGACCAGCACATTATTTCAAAGAGGGGCAAAATGTATATACTTAAAAATGGCTTCATTAATTAATTAAATATTTATTATTTAATTACTATTGATTTGATAAATTAATTAAATATTTATTATTTAATTAATATTTATTTCTTCTATTTATTAAGTAAATTATTCAATTTATTTAATAAATTCACTATAGTCTAATTCTATATCCTAAGTCTTCTAAATAGTCTATTAAAGTGATTTAATTAAATACACAATCACCTAAATATGACTAAGTCTTCTAATTCACTTCATCCACCTAGTCACCTGACACATCACCTTGGCTAAAATAAATTATTATTATTAATTATTTATTCATATTTATCCTCACCCACACATGTCCTATTCTTAAGGGCTATGTGGCCTCATAGGACTTGGTCTCATGAGCACATGTCCTCTCAACAACCAAGTCAAGAGACATTTCCTATTCTTAAGGGGCTTCTCAAGGTCAAAGGTGACTCATGGGACACTTGTACAAAAAGTCCTCATGAGGAAAAGGTCTCTCCCCCTTTCTCTCTTTGGTCTTTGTGAGACACTTGAGATGTGTCTTTTCCTTCCACCTTCTTCTCCTCCATGTCAATGTGAGAGGAACATCATCCCTAATCTTCCTCTCACATTCCAACTACATCCCCCTTTCTCTCAACTCCTTCAACCAAGTCAATTCTAGCCCTAGGATCTTCCACCTTTCATTCTCAACTATAGGATTGTGCCACCTAGGTCTAGATCCTCCAAAACTCTATAAAAGGAGCCTCATTTCCCCTTTGTGGGCTAATAGCAAATAGGTATTCTCAAGCATTCAAGCATTCAAGCATCCAAGCATCCAAGCAATCAAACAACCAAGCATCCATATTTCTCATCATTTGCATTCCATTCACCATATTTGCATAATCAAGTTTTAGTATTTCATACATTTATCACCAAATCTCCACACTTTGGTAGCATCTTGGGAAAAGGCTTCATTTGGAAATCTGAGAGCTCAACATCTTCAAGAAATCAAGGCTAGGAGAGCAATGGAGACAAGCTACATGGTAGGTGAAGGTAAAATGTTATTTTAGCTTCATTTTGATTGTATTCTTCATTGTAGTTTTCTTATTAGATAGATTTGTTAGCTTCTTATTAGTTAATTTATCATTTAGAATAGTATCCAACTAATTTTCATACAAGATTTAACACTTTAGTTTGTACTTCTAAATCAGTAGCTAGACTGATGAGACCTTCGTCTGTAGACAAATGTGAATCACTTTGGATCAATGTTTTAGCCTTAGCTAATTTTCTCTGTATAGCCTCCAGATGTGGTGTAAGAATAGTTTGAATAGAGAGTAGGTGAGAACAAATCCTTCCATCATTTGCCATCAGCTCGGCTAACTTACCCTTTTTCTACATTACTTTAACATAATGTCTAGCACTGGTGCTGGCATCCAAAGTCAGGGATTGACTTGTAGCTTTGATATCTTGCTTGAGAGTCTCAAGAAAGCATTGGTTCTCATCTATGAATAGTTCAAAATTGCATAGCTTGGCCAGTAGAGATTGTCCATCCACAACTAATCACTCGGTCTCCTTTACCAAAGTTGACAACTCAACTTGTTTAACTACGATCTCGGCAGATATCTTATCCAACATTTTTGTCTCAAATATGCATTCTGACCATTCAAATAGCTTATCACTTGCACAAGTAACTTCATTATTGACTTTTTGAACAATGTGTACAAGTTGTTCCAATATAGGAGTGGAACTATTTACATCTGAAAAGTCATATACTTCATTAAATATGTCCTTAATTTCATGAAGAACCTATTTTTGCTGATGCTCCCTTCAGAGTTCTGCTTGTCTACTTTTCCTTGTTAGAAAATCTTTCATTATCTATAGCTGCTCGAAAGAAAGGTTATTTGTATCCCATTTAGGAATAACAATTACTTCATCAATTGTTGCCTCTTCTTTCTCCTTTGGTGCTCTCAGTGGGGTGCTTCCACTCGGCAGTTGTACAAGAGCTTTGATTGCCTCTTGTTCCTTTGGCACTTGTTCTTCAATGAATTTTCCTCTACTATTTCCTTCTCCTTTCTCCTTCTCCTCGGCATGAGGTCTAATAACTTGTTCATCTGATTTTATTGCATGTGCATCTGTGCTATGTTCTTCCTTAGAAAGACTCTGAATTTTATCTTCTACTTTAACTTCTTCCTCGACAGAGTGAGTTAGTGGTACCGACTTGATTGATTCCTTGGTAAGACTTGTACCGACTAACTTATCAATAGTAGCAACTCTAGGTATAGTAGGATTATCAATGATAGATTGTGTGCTCGTGATGGTGGGATAATCCTTGACTTGCAATAGTACTGTATTACTACCTGGCAGGGGTGTTCCAATTGTTGTTGTGTTCTTTAAATCATCCTCCATTAAGAATGAGTTCTTAATGGGGCTCTCCTCTGGTATATCAACAATATGAACCTCAAAAATATCTTGTGATTTCACTTCCTTAGGAGTATCAGTCTCCATTTTAATTTTCTTGATGTCAAGTTCAACATCTGTTGAAGTGGTAGCAATTGTACCTTCATTCTTTCATTCATCCTTTTCTTCTGTCGAGGTAGGTAACAAACCAAACACTACCTTCCAAATTTTCAAACTTTCTTGAACAACATCTTCAATCTTGTGTTGAAGGATAAGATAGGCTCTAAGTTTAGGATCAAACTTGCCTCTGTATTTGTTAATTATCTTTTTGATATTTGCAGGAGTGAGAGTGGATTCAACTTGTGCTAATGTACTCTCTCTTATTTCCTTCTCTGTTTGTAAAGCATACTCCCACTTTTGTGTGACCCTGTTGCACAATTCCTTTGGAATCCTATTTTCAATTTCAATCGGCAACATCTTGAAAGTGCATAACATTTCAAGAATAGCATCCTCAACTTTTTCTTTATCTCCAATGCTCATCGGTCCAAACTTTAATCTCTTCACTTCATCAACTGCAGCTGTGCTAGTAATCTTACAACATAATTCATCAATAGTGAGTTGATGTGAACCTTTTTGTGTTGCCTTCCCCTTTATTTCTTCATCACTTTCAGTTTCTTCATCATCATCTTGTGTTAGAACAAGTTTCCTTCTCAACTTCTTCATAGCCTTGGTCGATACTGCCTTTGGTTGAGCAGGTTTTCACTTTGCAAATGTAGAAGGCATCGTAGGATTCTCAGTAGTAGTCCTTATAGGTCGAGGTCTAAGTGATGGTGTCTCAGATAATTTAGATTTCAACACTCTTCTACTCAACAATTATTGGTTTCTTCTCTTCTTCTTCTTATGTCTCACTGCCACTAGTTGCACTCTTCTCATCTTCTCCCAACCCTTGGGTTAACTCTAGTGGTGCATCCTTATTAGATTCTTTAACATATTCTTCTAGATTCTTCACTATTTTCTTTCTTCTTCTCTCAGTGGTGGCAGCCAATAATCCCAAAGAGATCTTGGATTTGGCCTCTTCAAATGTACCAAAGTAAGGTGCCTTGTTATCAACTTCCTTAGCTAGGAGGGTTGTGATTATAGCAATGGCTTCATCAATATTTAGTTCATAGGGTAGTGGCATCAACCATGAAACCCTAGGTAGGACTGCCTATGCATAGGTAAAGTCTGTGTCTACTGGAAAAAAGTCTGTGTCTACTGGAAAACATATGTCTTTACTATATTTCTCAATCAGAGACACAGGGACTCTAGTCCTATTCCTCATCTTCTTCTTAAACTCAATGAAATAATTGTCCATTATCCCTTCAAAATCATCACCAATCTCATTTATGAAATCATTTATCTAAACAGTAATGGGCTTCTTCTTATCCCATGTCACATCACCATGTGTAGGAAAACACTTCTTGACATAAAAGAATATACAAATCAGCAAGGAACCAAACTTACACATAGAGTTCTTCATCGTCTTGATGGAGTTCAAGTTCTTAGCAAGTTGAGTTAGCTGGAGCTCAGCAAGATCATATGTGTGCCCTTTCTTAATTATCTTCCAAGCCTGGTCCACTACCATACAGGGGATGTTGTCCAACCGACTAGATTGGTAAAACTTGTGCGAGATATCTCTAACAATGAAGTCAATTTTTGGATCAGTGATGGTGGAAATTGTCATTTTGCATTTGTTCCAAACTTCCTGTGTGTTCTTTTGAATATCCTCTTTTCCTGCACATTTCATCGTTCTCTTTCCATCAATGGTAGGGTAACTAGTGACATCATGTATCATTTCCTTTGTAATCTTCACTGGTCCATCTTCCAGCCATAATTGCATGTCGTTCACTCAACCCAACATGATCTTTATCCATTCTATCTTGAAATTTTGTGGGAAATTTAGGGCATGTACTAACCCTTGGTCAGCAACAACCTTATGCTCTGACTTCAACACTCCATTGACACATAATTTGTCATATGCTTCCTTGATCTCATAATCACCGATTTCTCCAATTTTGCACATATAGCAAGACCTAATGTCCTTCATCATTAACACATTTTTCAAAATCAAAGATAGGGCTCCGTTAAAATCTCCTTTGATCGCACTTTCAAATATTGCCTTGAATACCCTCGGTTTGCAAACGTCATTCCTTACAAGTTTCACATTAAAAACTTCCATTCCCTATTTCTTGACTGGTGCAGATGAAGATGATGCCATTTCAAACTGTAATTTTTGAAAAGAAAATAATTGCTTGGTAAGGTACCTTTTTGTCAATTAACCCTGTATTTTTCCGATGGCACACTGAGATGATTTGGAATCACTTTGCTTGATCTGGTTGCACAAATTTTGAATTGCTCTAAAATCTTGAATAGCATGGTGAAATGAAATTAATAGAAACTTTCCACTATATAGAATCTGAAAAAAATAGGATTAGGGCCTCATAAATGCTCTATACATATTTTAGGTGAAATACAGTTGTCTCAGAAAACTCATATTAAACTCAGTTAAACACAAGCTTAGTCAATGTAACTATTGCGATACAGCTCGGCATAGCATTTCAGCAATAACAGGTGCTCGGCGAACATTGTTAGCTTGGTCATGACACTAATGCTTGGCATCAAAATGAAATTTTCTATTTTGATCAGATATGTCCTAATGCATCTTAATCTATGTAGATATGGACTTTTTCTCGATTCTATGTTAGGAACTCATGTAAAGTAAGGCTTTGCAAGAATCAATTCCAGACATACCTTTCATGCTTAGTTGGAAGAAGTGTGATAACTTGATCCATCAGATTGGGTGACCTCAAATGTGCTTGCTTCACTTGTTGTTCCTTCTTCTTTCTTCCTCCATGTCATTTCCATCTGGTTCCTCAATTTTTCACAGATATCCTCATTCTGGTTGTTAACATTGCTTGGCATAGGTGATCTGCAATCTCTCTTTTAGTGACCAACCTTATTATATTTGTAACAGACCATGCTTCCATTCATCCAGCTTTTAGATTTGCCTCTAAAGTGAGTCTTCATGTAATTTTCTCCAATGTGTCCATACTTACCACAATAATGGCAACTGTACCAAGTGTTGTAATCCCAATTGTAACTATTGCACTTGGTGACTGGCTTTGTTTTCTCATTAGATGACCACCTTGGTCTAGATCTGCATTCAAATGCTTTGTACCCATATTTTTTACACTTGAAACAACTTCCTTGAAACTTGGGTGAGGTGGATGAATTGTTAGCTCTAGATCTACATTCATGTGCTTGATGTCCATGCTTTTTGTAGTTAAAATAATGTCCATTAAACTTAGGTTTAGAATTAGACTTACCATGTTTGCTTCTACATATGTTGGCTATATGTCCTGGCTTCCCATAGTGATGACATGTGGGCTTTTTGTTCTTTGGTTTATCAATCTTCTATTCTCCATTCTTTGATGACTCTCCTTCTTTAGTAGATGAATGTTCATTCAGTCCAAGTCCAGATCTATCACCAGATCTCCTAGGTGACCTTAATAGTTCTTCAAAATAGTTTGCAGCTTCATTAGGTTTGTTCATCCTTTCATTGATTTCTATCTCAGTTCTCAACTCATGTTTCAACTGATCATTTTCATATTTTAGTTGATTGTTCTCCAAGTCTTTCCTACCCAATTCTTGGTTGGCCAGCAATAGTTGATTTACCATATCTAGTTGATTATTAGTCAACCTTTTCATGTCACTAGTTCTTTCATCTAGCCTTATTTCCATTTGTCTTTTTTCTTCTTCAGCCATTGCCTTACCATCTTTAGCTTTCTTTTTTTCTGCTCCACTACTTCACAGAGTCTGACAGATTGAATTTCTTGTTCTCTCTTTAGAGTTTTGATTTCATCATTCAGTATGGTATTTTTCTCCATCATTTCTTTCATGGTTTTGTCATTTTCTATAGAATTACCAGTATCAAATAGTCCAATGATGTCTTCTTCCTTGTACTGTGGCTCACTTTGTTGAATAGCAATTTCTCTTCTTTTTCTCAAAGATTTCTTTAGTTCCCCTCTTGCTGCTTCCAACTGTTGTAATTCTAGTTGAACTTCAATCTTTTGATTCTCTATGACTTTTCCTAGTTTGTAAGCTTCCATCTTTAAGATCTTTTCCTCAAGTGGTTAGACTTCCTTATGAGAAACCTTTAGCTCTGATACCAATTGTTGGAAATGTAAATGGGAAAGTAGTACTGAGAGGTGGGGGGTGAATCAGAAATTACTAACTTCTATCCTTTTAAACTGTAAGAACTTTATGCATCATGTAAACAAAACTTGAACAATATAAGTAACATATCATGTCAAGCAGTAACATGAAATCACACATAACACAATAGATTTTGGTAACACAGAAACCCTTGAAAGGTAAAATTGGGGTGGGGATGACACCCACAAATCTTCACTACTGTGGATAATAAAGTTTTCCTGTTAGGGCTACAAATTGTGATCAAAACATGATGTACCTTATGAGAGGTTTTCTCTATTAAAAGATAAGAGACTTATACAATCTACCTTGTTAAAGGATTTACAAACTTACAATAAAGTAAGCACTCAGTAAAGAGATTTACAAAAGTCTGCTAAGACTACTCAATTAAGAGATTTACCCTGATACACTGGTCAAAATGTCTCAGTATCTAATCTTTCAGTTTGCACTGATATGCTGATTATAGATCTTCTCTTTACTGTATGATTGTGATCTCTTCTATCTGATCTTTCTTGATTTTGTCCTTTCACTACTTTTCTTGGTCACTGAACTCTGTCTGAATACTTCTCCTGATCATTTCCTCATACTCACAGTATTCATCTGATCTCAATATCTCATGTTCTCTTTTATTCACACACATATCTCTGATCTAGATCTTTCCCTTATATAGTAACAAAAATGTTTTACCGTTACAAGATCTACAGTTCAGATATATTTCTATTGCCGCCTAAACTATACAATTTTCTGATTAGCTCTAAGTTTTACATAGGGATCAATGATAACAATATGGATGCATAATCACCTCTGTAATTACCTCAATATAAAACATTATTATCACCAAAAATGGTTTACCTCCATCATTGTGCCATTCTAGACTTGTATGCCAATTCTGGCTAACTCGACAAAAGTTATCCCTGGCACTAGGCATTAACTATACTCAGCATCTATTGAACTTCTTTGTCACTTGGTAATCATTGATATATGTAACTCAGCATCAGTTATACACTCGGTATATTACAAACATAATGTGACCATAACTTTACTCAATAGTACTACTGCTCAGTAAGTATACAATACAAAACTTGGCCTTTACAAAATGACTTGGTTGCAGTGATGACCGACCATCATTGCCTAGATATATGACTAAGTGTAAGACACTAATAGTCAACAAAATTATAGAGATCTACATATTGGCCCTGTAGAGGACTTAAGAACATCCCATTAGAATGTCACCTTGATTAAAGTATTTACAAATGACTGTTAGGTCAACCTTGATTAAAGGATTTCAAATTATACAATGGTTAGAAAGTAACAATAGGTTCTAATCTGATATAAATAACTCACTTTGAAAATAAAGATCTAATGTATCTCATATGTTGATCTACTAACTCACCTTCATTGTCATCTCTATCTTTGATCTGATTGGAACCCCTTCAAGAAATCACCACAACTCTTCACAACTCTTCTCAATCTTCTTCTTAGGTTCGCCAATCAATAGAATAAACCTCTTGCATAACCTCAAATTAGGTTATCCTTATATCTTCTCAACTAGATAGCTTAATTTTTTTTCCACTTAATCATCTCCATAGATCTTAGGTTTAGGTTAGATTCATCAAATCCTTCCAACATTTTGTTATCCATCTATCCTTCTAGATACTTCTCAAAACTTCTCTTTGAATCCATGCATAAAAATGGTTTACCATGCATTAAATGTTCTAGGTCATTCATCCTTATCTTCAAAATGTTTTACATATTCAAATAATTCAATTATGTTGGCCAGGAATCTCAATTCCTTCATAAACTGTAAATTACTAACACTCGGTCATCATTATGTTCTACTTGGTCATCACTGGATAACTCAGTCATCGCTAAAACTATTCTTCTCAGCAATTACTGTCTTTGCTCCATTTAATTCCTAATACTCAATAATTACTAATGCTTGGTCAACACTATATATTTTCTCGACTTATACTAGTACTCAGTCAACACTAGCATCACTTAGCTTACACTTACATTCCTTAATCTTCTACTCTTTTGCTCGGTTAAGCCTACGCTTTCAGAGTTTCTTTCCCCATTTCTTCTATGCTTCAAAACAATTGACTTCCTTAGTGTTATAGATAAACAACACATTGCCTTGCCAATGTGCCAACTAATAAAGTGCCTATTGTAGTTTCTCATAACTCAACCTTTCCACTAGGTCTTTGTGTTATCTCCTCTTTTCAAATCCTCTTCATTAACCAAAAGATATGATAATCTACTGGATAGCATCTATCTCACCAATTAAGATTTGAAATCAACGATAATATAACAATTATTTCAATTATAGTTTCCAATAGAGAATATATGTTTGATTTCTCAAATTGATGATAGTTGGTTATGGCATAAGAGAATGTGTCATGTGAATTTTGGTAACATTGTGAAGATGAGTGCTACTAGAGTAGTGAGAGATATACCTAAATTGTTGAAGCATGCTAATGCAATGTGTAAGAGATGTCAATTGAGTAAGATTACTAGATCTACTTTCAAGAGAAAAACTTATTATTCAAATGAATGGTTAGATCTTTGGCTTATTGATTTAGTGGTCATGCTAGAAGTATAAGTTATTATGGAGATGGATATTTCATATTATTCATTGTTGACTACTCAAGGATGATGTGGGCTAATTTTATAAAAGATAGATCTAAATCTTTTGACAAATTCAAGATCTTTAAGGTTATGGTTGAGATAGAGACATGTTTTAAGTTGAAGTGTTTGTGATATAACAGAGGTGGTGAATTCACATTTGGTGAATTAAATATTTTTTGTGAAGAACATGGGATAAAGTGACATATGTTTGCACCATAGACCCTATAACAAAATGGTACCACAGAGAGAAGAAGCAAATTATTTTAGACATTACAAGAACAATGATGATTGAAGGGAATATTCCACATGTTTATTGGAGAGAAGATGTGAGCATTATAGTTTATACGATGAACTAGGTACAAATGAAGCATGGTACTAGTAAGTCTCCTTATGAAATATGGTATTATCATGTTCCTGTTGTGAAATATTTTAGAATATTTAGAAGAAAATGTATATTAAAAGAGATGAAGATTTAGGGAAGTTTGATCCTAGATGTGATGAAGGTATCTTTCTTGTTATTCTAAAAAGAGCAAGACATACAAATGTTACAATAATAGGTTGATAAAGATAACAGAGAGTGGTCATGTCAAAGTGGATGAAAGCAATCAGAGACAAGATAGATCTAGTGGATATGACTCAAATGATCAGGGTGACAGTACAAATCAAGGACAACAAACTTAGAATCATAATTAGATTGTTGTACAGAATCAAGATGAAGAAGTAAGTGAAGCTTGCAAAGATGAACATTGGGTGAAAGATATGAAGAAGAGTTAGATCAGATTGAGAAGATTAAGACATGGATTCTAGTGCCCAGACCTAAGGATAGGAATGTAATTGGTACTAAATGGGTTTTTAGATATAAATTGAATGAAGATGGTGAAGTGGTTTAGAACAAATCTAGACTTATTTGTAAAGGTTATTCTCAGATGGAAGGTATTGATTTTGAAGAGACTTTTGCTCCTATTTGTAGAATTGAAGTTGTGAGATTTCTTAACTATGTCGCTAATTGTTAAAGTTTATGGATCATTGCAAATGTAATAGCACTATCTCATTGTTTGTGTTTTCCAAATGCAACAATCTCTTGCATTTATATTGAGAATGAGCGAAGAAGAGACATATCCCTTCATGAGACATGTCTATTCATTAATATGTAATATATATACACACACACACACACATATATATATGTATGTATGTATGTATGTATGTATGTATATGTATCTATATATATATATACATCTCATATATATATATACATATATATATATATGTATGTATATATATATGTATATATATATATATATACATATATATATATATACATATATATATATATATACATATATATATACATATATATATATATATACATATATACATATATATATATATATATAGATATACATATATATATATATATGTATATATAGATGTATATATATATGTATATATATATGTATATATATATATATGTATATATGTATATATGTATATATATATATGTATATATGTATATATATGTGTATATATATGTGTATATATATGTGTATATATATGTATATATATATGTATATAGATATATATATATATATATATGTATATATATATATGTATATATATATATATATATATATGTATATATATATATATATATATATATATATATATATATATATATATATATATATATATATATATATATATATATCTTCACTAGTATTGACTCATAGTGTTTATTCGACTAAAGCTACAAAACATCAACACTCCCTCTTAGCTAGGGAGGATAAATCAATCCAATGTCAACACTTAAGACACTTGAAAACATAAATTATATGATGTAAGAAATAAAGGCATCATCCTCAAGATGTAATCAATAGAAACATAGTCTCAATATGTATATTGCCTCCATTGGTGATTCTATCCACAAGTTCTTAGGTGGATTTCCTCCATCGATGATTCTATCCACAAGCTCATGAGTATTGGCCTATCAGAATGTCAACACATGACATTCACCAAATACTCTGAGTATTGGCCTATCAAAACATCAACATATGATATTCACCAAGTACTCAATAAGGTACTAGCCTAAAAAATATCAACACATGATATTCACCAAATACCTATCATATATCTATACAAACAACTCATAGACTGTCAATGACATCTAACACTTAGTTGTTGATTTATAAGATATATCTATGCAAACAACTTATAGACCATCAATTTGATGACATCTAACACTTAGTTGTTGCTTTACAAGATGTATCTATACAAGCAACTTATAGACCATCAATTTAATGACACCTAACACTTAGTTGTTGATTTACAAGATATATTTATGCAAACAACTCATAGACCGTCAAATTAATGACATCTAACACTTAGTTGTTGCATTAATTCATCATGATCTATTTCAACAATATAAATAATGTATATCATGATTTAAGTTATTGTAAGATCGTCACCTTCCAATAAATTCTACAAATACAAGTGATAATCATTTAGAAGTCGTCACTTCCACATGATTTACATAGGGGGAAGGCCCATTAAAAAGATTCATGATTCATTAGTATAATAATCAATTATATCAATTTTACCTTAGAAGTGTTTCACCTTCAATAGTGAACTCCCTCTCAATCAATATGATCAAGATTGTCACAAGTTGACTGAACCATCTACTCCCTCTGAAGCTTAAGTTTATCAACTTCTTAACCTCTTTTGAAATGTCAGACTCCCTTTTCATCTAGTCTCAATCATCAATTCATTTTCAAGCATCAAGTTCTTTCTCCCTTGAATGCAATTATCTTGTACTTCTGTCTCTTTTTCAGATTTTATTTTTCATAGACCCGTACATAGTCGGTCATAACTTTTGAACTTGACATTTTCTCTTTAATCGCTCCAGTGAGATTCTTTTACACTTGTTTATCACCAACATATCCGAAATTTAGTGAAATCCAATGGTGCATTTGGGAGATATGGTCTTCGTACTGAGACTTTATTTTCTGAGATAGTCACACATTCACCATCAACAAACTACTCTCTTACATTTGCAACTTGGCTCTGATACCATGTTAAAGTTTATGGATCATTGCAAATGTAATAGCACTATCTCATTGTCTGTGTTTTCCAAATGCAACAATCTCTTGCATTTACATGTCTATTCATTAATATGTAATTAATATAATGACAATTATTATTATTATATATATATATACATACATACATATATATAATATCTCTTGAGTATTATATTAATTTCTCACATACATACATACATACATACATACATACATACATACATACATACATACATACATACATACATACATACATACATACATACATACATACATACATACATACATACATACATATATATATATATATATATATATATATATATATATATATATATATATATATATATATATATATATATATATATATATATATATATATATATATTCACTAGTATTGACTCATAGTGTTTATTCGACTGAAGCTACAAAACATCAACACTTATAAAGATTTAAAACTCTATCAGATGGATGTAAAGTCTGCATTTTGAATGGTGAGTTGGAATAAGTTTAAGTTGAACAGTCTGATGGATTTCCATTGATTAATCAAAGCAATATGGTTTTCCAATTAAAGAAAGATTTATATGGATTGAAACAAGCCCCTAGAGCCTGACCTGCAAGATTAGATAAGTACTTACTGGAGCTTGGATTTAATAAATGTACTACTAATAGTTACTTATACTTCAAGATTGATCATGATAGCATTCTAATTGTTGAAGTTTTTGTTGATGATATCATTTTTTATGGTAATGATAAGTTGAGTAAAGAGTTTGTTAATGAGATGCACAATGAATTTGAGATGTTTATGATTGGTGAGATGAAATTCTTTCTTGGTCTACAAATCACTCAATAAAAAATGATTTTTTATATCTTAGTCCAAGTATGTGAAAGAGTTGCTGAAGAAATATGGTATGAAATATTCTAAACTAGTTGGTACACCTATGGTGACTAGACACAAATTGACAAAGGAAGATGAGTCCCCTAAAGAAAATCAAACCAAATACAAATCTATGATCGATGGATTGTTATATTTGACTCAGACCAAACCTGATATTATGAATTGTGTTTGCATTATTGCTAGATTTCAAGTAGATCCTAAGGAATATCATGTTGTGGCTATTAAAAGAATATTCAGATATTTGAAAGAGATAATTAGTTATGGTTTGTGGTATTCTAAGGATGATGATTTTACATTGAGTGTTTTCATTGATATTGTTTGGACATAAGAAGAGTACAAGTGGTGGTCCATTTTTCTTGAAAAAGAGACTAGTTTCATGGCAGAGCAAAAAACAAAATTGTATTTCACAATCTACTATAGAGGAAGAATATGTTGTTGCTACTACCAATTGTACATAAGTGATGTGGATAAAGAAAATATTGAAGGATATAAAAATTGAGCATGATGAGCCTATTTCTATTTACTATGATAATTCAAGTGCAATTAATATCTCTAAGAATCCAATTTTACATTCAAAGGCAAAGCATATATCTATAAAATATCATTTCTTAAGAGAGAAGGTTAATGAGAAGGAAGTCAGATTGGAGAATGTGCCTACTAAGGAGAAAATAATATATATCTTCATGAAGCCCTTGCCAAATGATACTTTTGAGTCTCTCTGAGGTAAGTTAGGGGTGTTTTCCCCTCCCGATGAGAACTAAGATGCATTGGTTTGCATCAATCTACTTTTCTTATAGAGATATCTTGAATTTGAATTGATGTTTTGGTGGCTACTACTCAGGGGGAGTAGTCAACTTGGTGAGATAGTTGTTCAGATTTTGAGGAGAGATGCTTGTTGAGATTTTTAGCCTCTTTGATTAAGTGCATATATGTGCCTTTGTCATTGATGTCAAAGAGGGGGAGATATTCATGTGAAAAACATAGCTTGAGAATATAGTTAGAGAGACTATAAAAGATAATTCAAGATCTTAGGGGGATAGATTCAGCATGAGAGTTGGATATTATTGGTAGTAATATTGATTATTGATCTCAAGGGGAGATTGTTGTTTTCTTTATGTATTGATTATTTTTCACATCATATTTTTCCATCAATGTCAAAGGGGGAGATTGATGGGAGATTGTTTGAATATCATGTATATATGTGTTGGCATTAATGTTTTGTCATTGATTTCAACATATTTCTATTGTTTGAGATATTGTTTCTATAATGCCCTGCCAAGGAACTGAGGAGAACTTAACCTAAACATGCAAATAAGTTTGGAGAATATTTTTTTTATAGTGCTAACAATCAACAACATCAAAGTTTTACAATGTGGAAGTAATACAATGAAATACACAACGCACATAGATTACAACTCTCAAGGGTTCCTCAACGAAGATTATGTTAACATTAATTAATTAATTTAGATTAGGTACAATTACAAAACTCATATAAAAAAATGAAAGATAATGCAACATCACATATAAGGTGACATAGATACAAATGGTACCATAAGGTATCCATAATAACCCACATCCACTGCACATGTCATAGGGTATGTGATACAATAATCCAAGATAAAGTACAACATGATATCTTTGAATAACTGATATAATGATACAAGGTCACGTAGAAGAAGAAGAATAAGAACACAACTCCAAAAATGAAGATCAAGAAGAATCAACTGCTACAGGGATCATCCAATACCAGTACACGAACATTGAAATCTCAAATGGTAAATGAATCACTACCACCTGACCTCGTGAACCTAAATGGTCCACTCCCACCATGCTAAGGAGATAACAACAGATCCCACTCGAATAAAAAACATCAACCGAACAAGCTAAGGAAAAGGTCTTGAAGGCTTTCTATCTAAAAAGGTTCCACCACTAATGATAAAGAGAAAATAATAAACATCAAAATACCAACACTTACCAAACACCACAAACTAGAATATCGAACAAATACAAAATAGACTACCAGGTAATAATGAAATAACAAAGATACACCACCACCAGAGGAAAAAGTATAAATCTATGGAGTAGAGTTAGACTACAACTATGAGAGTGTCATCACATGGACATCTACTTGAGTTACCTTGGACTAGTCACACTGGACCCCAGACCCTCAAGCATTGAGTTACCCTAGACTGGCCACTCTGGGCCCCAAACCCTTAATACAACCCATGCAGAACTAGAATACCCTCTTGTGAAAATGAGGAATTCTAATCATACCTACTCTCTAGGTATAATCACATTCCCATCCTTAGCCTAAACAAGCGCTCAAGGCATAGGCGATGCATAATCTCTAAATTATCTTTTTAATGAACTCTCCAAATTTTAATTAGTATGTTATCACTTATTAACAAACTTATGATAGGTTATCCTGGTACTGACCACTTTGAGTCCCAGACCCCTATTATAAGCCACTCCCCTAAGATGCACCTATTTAACCTCCCCTGGGCTCACAAGTCACCAATAATCAAACAAGTCTCATAAAAGATATCAGGGACACACTCTGGTCCTCAAACCAAAATGTCGTAACCACTCTCTCAAAGAGTTTTACATAACCATAAGATTCCATAGAAGAGAATCATAGAGAAAACTGCACATCAGGTTGGGCTAAATTGAATGATTACAACATAGTTCACCAAGAAAAAAATCATGAACAAGAAGATGTCAAAATCCTACCTCTGGAATTACATTCCCACTATCTGACAATCTAACCCCTTAAAACCACCACATAGGGTAATAAAAGATCAATTAGAACTTAATTAAAAACAGACTATTAACACCCATGTTTGATTCAAAACAAAATGACATTATCAAAAAGCTTTACTAATCTAATTAGTCAGATTCACATAACAAATGCTTGCATGGCTAAACACCCACATTTATATCTTGAATGCAAAATTTATTCCTCTAAACCAAATAAGTCTTTTAAACACTAAGATTAATAAACATGCAAAAGAAGACATCAACATCCAATTACCCATATAGATGTACAATCAGTAGTAATTAAAATATGTTATCTCACTAACATTTTATAATTAAATGTAAAATATAGGCCTAATAAGTGCACATGTAAAGTTACTAAATAATTTAACCCAAAGTTAAATAAATAAAACAACTTTATTATATACAATTTCCTAAATGATATTCATTTAATAATTGCATACAAAAGAACTAATTTAAAAATATCATCTTATAAATAAATTTACCAAAATAAATTACAAATAAAACAAAATTAATTCAATTACTCTTTGAAAACTACACATGCCAAAACAAAATTCCCTTTAATTAAAATACATATTATATTTTAATTAATATAAAATAAATCTTAAAATTTAAAATTAACACTTAAAATCTAATTAACAAATATAAAAATAAAAATAATAAAAATAAAACTAAATTATCTTAAGTTTAATAATTAAATTAAATATTAAACAAATAAAATAAACAATGAAAGGAGGGGCCCCATGGCTCCACTGCTACGCACAACAGTCGTAGCTATCGTTCTAGTACCTGAGGGTACTACACACCACAGTTAAGGGGATTGTCATGTTGTAGTCCCCCATGGGCGTTGTAGCACGACAACCCTGCTCTCGGGGTTGCCAAAAGGTATGGAGGGTACAACCCCCAACCTTTAATAATAATTTTTTTTAATTTTATTTTTAACATATATTTTTTTTAATGCATCTAATTCATTTATATTTTATTTTGCAAATCAATAAGAAATGAATACATAGCATAATTATAAAAACAACAAGCATTAAAATAAATTTTCTTTTCTTTTATCAACAGAATTATATTTTTAATTTATTTATGTTTGATACTTCAAGATCAATAGTCATGTTATCTACAACATCAAATTGGAAGAAAAACTCCAAATGTAGGGTTTGAATCAAAAAATCTTTCACAGAAACTCCAACATCCATCCAACTATAAACCCTAATTAATAATAATTAATCCAGGATTTTCACAAAACTCAAACCTTGACAAATCTAATCCGGAATATGAAAACAAAGATCATACACAACCTAGATTCTCATGCAGTCGAATTTAGAATGTAGAGGAGAGAGAGAAATGCATAGAGCAGAGATCCAGACATGCATATGAAAAGACACGATGAAGATAGTTCTATTTTGAAATTCACAGTACATAATCATAAGGAAATTCAGATCCTACCTCAAACACCGAAGAAAGACATTCAAACGAAGACCAGCTCTGAAGCCAAAGTCTAGAACACCCAAGTTTTCCAAAATTGAATCCTCAACCAAACTCTTTCAACCTGCCTGCCCAATTTTCCTCCAAAACTGTCTCCTCTCTCAAATGAATGCAATTTCACCCTGATAGAGATTCAATTCCCTCTATCATGCAACCCTAGAGATAACTCAACAACTAACTCCCAAATCAACTCCAAATCAAAAATTAAAAATAAATCTTAATTAATAATTAAAAACACTTTGCATGCACAACTCAACTTTGACTTTTTAGAACAAGTTGATTATTTTTTGAGAACAAATCACTTTTCAATAATGTTAATGCACATGTTTATAATTAAAATTTCTATTAAATAGATTAAATATTTAAAGCATCATATAATCATACAATTAAATATTTAATTATTTAATAAAGCACACAAGCATAATTAAATCTAATTTCAATTAAATCTAAATATTCAATTATTTGACTTTTATTTAAATTTTCTCAAATAAACTTAGGAACATAATTAATATTACATTTTGTTGATGTTTATAGTTTTGATCAAATAAAATGATCATAATATTATGAGAATATAAATAAACATCATTAAATTGATATGAAATAATATTATTCTATATTATATATACATATTGATATATATAATAATAATGATATTATTGTATATATCAATATGCATATACAATGTATATATTTTAGTTGATAAATAAATAATATTAATCTCATATGTAATACCGATTATATCGGTTTTATTATGGCAATAATAAATATCATATAACCGATAGAGTATCGGTTTAAATATCCTCTATTGTAATAAACTGATAACTATCGGTGTAATACTAAAGTGTTTAAAGTCGACTGTATTCAATATACGTTGACTGTATTCCTATCGCCACCGTGTTTGAGTTATGCTAACCGATGGTTATCGGTATGTAACGGTGCACTGCTTTGAACAGTCACAACTTGATAAGTTGTGATTGTTCATGTCAATCTAGAATGACAATCATTTGATGATTCTAAGAAGTGAATACAAGATCAAAATATAAGCAATACACAGTAATGCACAATGAACAGAAGATGAGCGATGTACAACATAATTGGTGAGGATATACAGTGAAGATATATAGGGATGTCTCATGTAAATGAGATACGATGAACAAGATATGAGCGATGCACAACAGAGAAGAAAATTGATCATTGTCATGTATATCTAAGATCACTGACTGGTCATTGTCATAGATGCAACGATATACAGATTCAGTGACAGAAAATAGCGATAGTGATATGTACCATAAAGATAAGTAATCTGAGTTACTCATCTACAATAATATGATATATATATATATATATATATATATATATATATATATATATATATATATATATATATATATATATATATATATTGTTGAAATATATATCATATATATATTAAGAGATTATATATCTATAAATTAAATTTTAAAGTAAATTAAAAGTCATATAATTTGATCCAAAATTTAACACATTTCAACTATATACATTAATCAATAAATCACAGAAAATCACCCACTTAAGAAATAAATTAATTGAAACTAATCAAAGTAAAACCAAGCAAACTTAAGAAAGGGATCTATGAATCTATGTCAACTAAACAAATCCGGGTAGGGTAGTCAAACTGATACTTGTCCAATCCTAGGACAAATGGGCTTAGGTTAGGGTTTTGGACATGTGTTATCTCCCATCTCTTACCATTTGAGATATTGCGATAGAGCAAGCTCATCCTGACAATTCAGGGAAGTCGATGCCCGGTACTTGCAAACCTACATACAAAACCCGCATGTACATACATATATAGATATATAATAGACAATGGCAGGGATCAGCCAATCGTGTGGATCTCGCAAGCAACTACAACTCCGTCCCTCAACCACATCAGGCATACAAAATAGAAATATAAAACAAACACATCAACCATACACATGCAAGTATGGAGTCAGTAAAATCATGACCATCAATGATTTCCTAACATATAATCTTTCATCCTAAAATAACTATAACATAAAGAAAATTAGATTAGGATCGGGGTACTACATCCACCTCCCTAGGATTAGGCTTACTCCTAGAAGCCTACAAACAGATAGGGGTATGAATCCCTCAAACACAAAGCATTTATTAAAACAAAACACAACATCTGAAAACAAGCCATAAAATAAGAACATGATATATAGTCATTAAGGACAATGCAATTCTGGTTTAGGAATAAACTGAAAATCACATTGATCAATCATTCATTAAGAATTCAAATAGATCTAATCCTTTATTCATTCATCATTATAGAATACATCTAGTAATCAATTGCATAAAACACACATTCATATCCTCATCAAATATTAAGTCAAGAAGTTCATGAAAATCTATTTAATGCAACACTATTGCAAATATATATGATACACAAAGATTCTATTTTCACACAGCAAACATAGTACCATCTCTACGATGTCCTCCCTTATACATACTATCAAGGGTCCATGATGAACATGATAGAAACAACACTTATCACAAAATAGGGCCAACAATACCAAACATTCGGAGTAGCCACCACAAAACTCAAAAAGGTAAAACCCAAGTGGGGGAATCACAAGTCCAACACTAAATCATAAAAGTACCGTGGTAATTCAATAGTAAGTCAAGTGTGACTAGTGTCACAAAATAGATAGTGAAAAGAGATTCAAGTGACTATTCCACGCATAAGAAGATCCAAAAATTTAATGCTAGCCCATACACAACATGAACAATTCAACAATCAACCAAAATAAATTATCAATCATAAAATATTCACATAACAAGGTGACCATTGGTAGCCACACTTAAGGGAGTAATTGCTTCATGACATCCAAAGGTTCCTCACCCTAGATGCATTAGAGAGGGTACCCAAATACAATAGATAGTCAAATCACCTATGACAATCACTAGACAAAGTGATAACTCAAAGACATTTAAGAGAAAACATAAATGTTTAGTTGTAATTTAATGGTTCTCAAAATACAAAAGAGTTATATGTCTATGTTTGATTTCACATTTTAATAGTTAGACATCTAATGGGCACACAACTTCCTAGAGTTCCCAGTGTAGAACTCGGTGCTCTGATACCAAGTGTAATGCCCTGCCAGGAACCCAAGAGAACTTAACCTAAACATGCAAATAAGTTTGTAGAATTTTTTTTTATAGTGTTAACAAACAACAACATCAAAGTTTTACAATGCAGAAGCAATACAATGAAATATACAACTCACATAGATTACAACTCTCAAGGGTTCCTCAATGAATATTACGTTAACATTAATTAACTAATTTAGATTAGGTACAATTACAAAACTCATATAAACAAATGAAAGATAATGTAACAACACATATAAGGTAACATAAATACAACTGGTACCATAAGGTATCCATAATAACCTACATCCACTGCACATGTCGCAGGGTATGTAATGCAATAATCCAAGATAAAGTACAACATGATATCTCTGAATAACTGATACAATGATACAAGGTCACATAGAAGAAGAAGAATAAGAACAAAACTCCAACAATGAAGATCAAGAAGAATCAACTGCTACAGGGATCATCCAACACCATGTTAGTAAACAGATTTGTCCTTCAAACACGAATACATAACTTGACTCTGAACACCTACAATGAAGTACAAACCACACTAATAGTTGGATAGATTATCATGGGATTGATAATCTTCCTTTGAATTATTCAGGTACAGCTCCCTATGTAAGATCTCTAATGAATTCACAAAACCACTTACAAAGATGCTTTTAACCTGAAAGCAAGAAAGGTATGCAAACATCTACCCATAAACACAAAAAAGATGTAAAGAAGCCAATTAAGCACAATAGAAAAATGGCACAAAGTCCATTGTTTTAGACCTTACATTATAGAGAAAATGCAAGAAGAGAAACATATCATTCTCTTTCCAATACATGAATAACTAAGGCTCAAAGACCCAAAGATTATCATGCATGTAATTGTGCAAGACAAAATTATACTCACAAGAGATTGGATCAATTCATAGATTGATCTCAATAAAAATAAATAAATATCCAAACTCAAAGATTTGGCATACAAATATTTCTTTTCTTTGAATATAAAAAAGATGACAAAAATCAAATTGCTTCCATACTCGCAAATTACAATCTAAAAAAAAATTAAAAAAATCTTTCCCCCTAGCTAATACAATTAAAATAGAAAAACCCCTCCCTTCCTGTAGCACACAGTCTCTAGAAAAAGAAGAGGAACCTGGAACCCCTTTACCATGTTTCTATGGTCTATTTATCTTCTCTATTGTCATTGATCTTTTTTAGTTATTAGAATAACTGATTCTTGTGACTTAATTGCTCTCCATCTCATCGGACTTTAATGCTTTTTTAAACATTAAAGTTATGGACCGAGGCCTATATATTGTGTCAAAATGCACATACATATCTTTGGACAAGTAGCAAATTTTGGCATCAACGATAAAAAAGGAGACCCTCTTTAGTTTAGTTATGTCTATCATATATTTTCTCTTCTTATCTCTCGATGCTACTTTTTAGTTATCAAAACTGGTTCTTGAAATTGAACTCCTGAGTATGAAATCATTCTCATCCTTTTCCCTTTTGGCAAGTATCATTAATTTTAAGAATTGTAATATTTGATTTAACATTACAGAAACACCCATGTTCCCTTAACACCACTACTTTTCAAATTTCCCAATGACACTCGGGTTGAAAATAGTGGGCTTGTGACCACATGGAAGTTGAATGCATTTCTCTATTCTTTGAACTAGGCGTCAACACATTCTAATTGATAGTGATCAAACTCAAGTTGCTTGTTCTCCATGCCTTTATGTTTTAGTGCTTGGCATATGTCATTTAGATGATTTGTTGAGTAGTTCAAACTCATTGCGGGTGTGTCCATTACCATGCTTATACCATTCAAAATGGATACACTAAAATAGAGACTATGGGGAGCCTCCAAAATTATGTAGCACGGTTCCTACTCTCTGTTATACATTGGGTATTATTGACATGACACAATACTGCTTTCATACACAAATGGTATTCCCTTGCTTGAATATAAATCTTCTAACTCCCACTGAGCTTGGAGGTTTAGCCTTGACATTTTCCACAAGTTTGTGAGTCATGGTTATGATATGACTTCTTCATGTTCACAATATCCTTTGTTGAACCTTCAGCGGGCTCTAAGATCTGGTGGTTGACATGGATTTGAGCTTATTCTGGTCGAACTCGATGACTGCATGATCATCGATGTTGGGGTCTAACATTGAAATAACTTAGCTTTCATGATCTTGGAGGTCGGTTGCATTTTCCATCAGGGTAGATGTCAGGTTCTCCTTAACATTCGACATTGGGGCATTCTCAGAAAATGATAATGTCTTTACATTGAAAATGCGCTATAAATCATCACATTCTTGAATACTAATACTGTCGATGTGCAAAGCCAATTCTTATTGTCATCGAATAGCCTAATCTGAAAATGCTTTGGAAACTTCATTTTTGGATATCTTTTACTGGTTCCACAACTCCTATATGTATTTCCATCTTGGACAAGCCTATGAATCTCATAATTGATTGTAGTTTAGAGGGATTTCTATTCATGAGCTTCTAAGCATATAGAACCAACATGCTTTTTATCAAATACTTTTGTGTTGTTCTCCCTACTCCATCGAGATCAGAGATTCGACCTTGAATTTTCCTATGCATTCACAAAAAACATGATTCATTTTCCTAATGGGAGTCGATATCCATGGAACTTCATCTCTTTCACTGGCATTGCAAATACAAGTGTGCCCTTACTAGAAATATTTGCATAATACTCACACCTTTTATGCATTACTTCTCAACCCCATTGATCCCGACAACCATAAAAGTTAATACAATACTCATTATAGTTGAATGAACCATTTAAAATGAGTGAAGTCTCACTGATTTTACTCCGAGGTCTCATCTTTATTTATTATTTTTGACCATCACCGAGGCATCAACTCTTTTGTGTATCAACATTTGAATGATCTTGGGAACTGATTGAGATTTCAGATGGGTTCGAGCATGCAATATTGATCATGAAATATGAACCCAAGCCTATGAATTATACATCTGAACCTCTCAGAATAAACTACTGAACCTATGTGAGAAAATTGAACTGAATTCTAAATCTATAAACTCTAAACTTGTGAATTTGCTTATGCAAACTAAACCACTTCAAACCTCTTTGAGCTAAGTTCAAAGAGGTTTAAGACCCTAAACTTGAAAGTTCATTACCAAGGTCTATATGGGTACCAACACACCGATACATGAACATCAGAATCTCAAATGGTAAAAGAATCACTACCATCTAACCTTGTGAACCTAAATGGTCCACTCCCACCGTGCTGAGGAGATAACAACATATCTCACTCAGATAACAAATATCAATAGAATAAGCTAAGGAAAGGGTCCTGAAGGCTTTCTATCTCAAAAGGTTCCACCACTAATGATAAAGAGAAAATAATAAACATCAAAATACCAACACTTACCAAACACCAAAAACTAGAATATCAAACAAATACAAAACAGACTACCAGGTAATAATGAAATAACAAAGATACACCACCACCAGAGGAAAAAGCAGAAAACTATCGAGGAGAGTTAGACTAGTCACACTGGACCCTGGACCCTCAAGCATTGAGTTACCCTGAACTGGCCACTCTAGGCCTCGGACCCTCAATATGACCCATGCGGAACTAGAATACCCTCTCGTGAAAATGAGGAATTCTAATCATACCTACTCTCTAGGTATCATCCCATTCCCATCCTTAGCCTAAACAAGCGCTCAAGGCATAGGCGATGCATAATCTCTAAATTATCTTTTTAATGAACTCTCCAAATTTTAATTAGTATGTTATCACTTATTAACAAACTTACAATAGGTTACCTTGGTACTGACCACTTTGGGTCCCAGACCCCTATTGTAAGCTACTCCCCTAAGATGCACCTATTTAACCTCCCCTAGGCTCACAAGTCACCAACAATCAAACAAGCCTCATAAAAGATATCGGGGACACACTCTGGTCCTCAAAACAAAATGTCATAACCACTCTCTCAAAGAGTTTTACATAACCATAAGATTCCATAGAAGAGAATCATAGAGGAAACTGCACATAAGGTTGGGCTAAATTGAATGATTACAACATAGTTCACCAGGAAAACAATCATGAACAAGAAGACATCAAAATCTTGCCTCTGGAATTACATTCCTACTATCTGACAATCTAACCCCTCAAAACCACCACATAGGATAATAAAAGATCAATCAGAACTTAATTAAAAATAAACTATTAACATCCACATTTGATTCAAAACAAAATGACATTATCAAAAAGCTTTACTAATCTAATTAGTTAGATTCACATAACAAACGCTTGCATGGCTAAACACCCACATTTATATCTTGAACGCAAAATTTATTCCTTTAAACCAAATAAGTCTTTTAAACACTAAGACTAATAAACATGCAAAAGAAGACATCAACGTCCAATTACCCATACAGATGTACAATCAGTTGTAATTAAAATATGTTATCTCACTAACATTTTATAATTAAATGTAAAATATAGGCCTAATAAGTGCACATGCAAAGTTACTAAACAATCTAACCCAAGTTAAATAAATAAAACAACTTTATTATATACAATTTCCTAAATGATATTCATTTAATAATTCCATACAAAAGAACTAATTTAAAAATATCATCTTATAAATAAATTTACCAAAATAAATTACAAATAAAACAAAATTAATTCAATTACTATTTGAAAACTACACATACTAAAACAAAATTCCCTTTAATTAAAATAAATATTATATTTTAATTAATTTAAAATCTAATTAACAAATATAAAAATCAAAATAATAAAAATAAAACTAAATTATCTTAAGTTTAATAATTAAATTAAATTAAATTTAAATTAAATATTAAACAAATAAAATAAATAATGAAAGGAGGGGGCCCACGGCCCCACGCCCCCACTGTTGCGAATGTCAGTCGTGGCTGTCTTGTCAGTACCTGAGGGTACTGCGCATGACAACCAAGGGGACTATCATGTTGCAGTCCCCCATGGACGCTACAACACGACAATCCCCCTCTCGGGGTTGCCGAAAGGTATGGGGGGTACAACCCCCAACCTTTAATAATTTTTTTTTATATTATTTTTTTAAAATTTATTTTTAACATTTTTTTTTTTAATACATTAAATTCATTTATATTTTATTTTGCAAATCAATAAGAAATGAATACATAACATAATTAAAAAAACAACAAGGATTAAAATAAATTTTATTTTCTTTTATCAATATAATTATATTTTTAATTTATTTACGCTTGATACTTCAAGATCAATATTCATGTTATCTACATAATCAAATTGGAAGAAAAACTCCAAACCTAGGGTTTGAATAAAAAATTCTTTCACAGAAACTCCAACATCCATCCAACTATAAACCCTAATTAATAATAATTAATCCAAGATTTTCACAAAACTCAAACCTTGACAAATCTAATCAAGAATATAAAAATAAAGATCATACGCAACCCAGATTCCCATGCAGTTGAATTCAGAATGTGGAGGAGAGAGAGAGAAATGCATAGAGTAGAGATCCAGACAGGCATACAACTAGGCACGATGAAGATAGTTCTATTTTGAAATTCACAATACATAATCATAAGGAAATTCAAATCCTACCTCAAACACTGAAGAAAAACATTCGAATGAAGACCAGATCTGAAGCCAAAGTCTAGAACACCCAAGTTTTCCAAAATTGAATCCTCAACCAAATTCTTTCCACCTGCTTGCCCAATTTTCCTCCAAAACCTGTCTCCTCTCTCAAATGAATGCAATTTCCCCCCAATAGAGATTCAATTCCCTCTATCATGCAAACCTAGAGATAACTCAATAGCTAACTCCCACATCAACTCCAAATCAAAAATTGAAAATAAATCTTGATTAATAATTAAAAACACTTTACATGCACAACTCAACTTTGACTTTTTAGAACAAGTTGATTACTTTTTGAGAACAAATCACTTTTCAATAGTGTTAATGCACATGTTTATAATTAAATTTTTTATTAAATAGATTAAATATTTAAAGCATCCTATAATCATGCAATTAAATATTTAATTATTTAATAAAGCACACGAGCATAATTAAATCCAATTTTAATTCAATAATCAATTAAATCTAAATATTCAATTATTTGACTTTTAATTAAATTTTCTCAAATAAACTTAGGAACATAATTAATATTAAATTTCAACTATATACATTAATCAATAAATCACAAATATCACCCACTTATGAAATAAATTAACTGAAACTAATCAAAGTAAGACCAAGCAAACTCAAGAAAGGGATCCACGAATCTATGTCAACTAGACAAATCTGGGTAGGGTAGTCAAACTGATACTTGTCTAATCCTAGGACAAATGGGCTTAGGTTAGGGTTTTGGACCTATGTTATCTCCCCTCTCTTACCATTTGAGATATTGCGATAGGGCATGCTCATCTTGACAATTTAGGGAAGTCAATGCCCGGTACTTGCAAGCCTGTACAAAACTTGCATGTACATACATATATAAATATATAACAGACAATGGAAAGGATCGACCGATTATGTGGATCTCACAAGCAAGTAACTACGACTTTGTCCCTCAACCACATCAGACACGCCAAATAGAAATATAAAACAAACACATCAACCATACACATGCAAGTATGGAGTCAGTAAAATCATGACCATTAATGATTTCCTAACATATAATCTTTCATCCTAAAATAACTATAACATAAAGAAAATTAGACTAGGGGCGGATTACTATAGTTTCTAAGATATTTAGTGAGATGTTTGGTTTGGTGTAGCTACTGTGTTGAAGATCAGAATCTATGGATGATACAATTATGTTGAGGGATGTATATAGTTGATTCGTGTCAATTTACAAAGGTTCACATGGTGATTTCAATGAGTTATTAGTTTTTGTACCGAGAATAGTATTTTTGGATGTTCAATGGTGACAATGTTTCAGTATTTGGTTTGGTATGGTTCTATATTGTAATATTTTTTTATGTGGACCTATTTGGTGTGTTTGGTATATTGTTGTATGTACTCAGCTTGATTGATTCATGATTTGGAGGTTCCCAAGCTATTTTTATTGATTGACAAAGGTTATTGTTGTGTTCTTGAGGTTTAGTTAAGAGTTGTTGATAAATTCAAAGATCAAAGTTTATGTGGATGTTTATGAGGTTATTCTGATGCTTATGGATGTTTCTAGATTGTGTTTCTATTGTGTTGTTGGTTTGCATTGATTGAGGCAATCAAATTTAATGATTTTTGGTTGGTGAGTTAGTTTCTTCATGTTCTTGGATGACTTGATGGTGTAGCATGTTGCGAATGTTTGAGGCATGATTTATGGATGCTTAACATGTTTGAGGATGAAGATTTGGGACCCTGCTATGTATTAGTCAACATTCAATGGTTCACATTAATATTGTATCATGTATGATTATAATTTTATAATTGAGGTGGTGAGAGTTTGGTCAACCTTGTTTATTTCCTCAAGATTGATGAATTGTATAAATGAAATTGTATCCCTTTATGGATCAAAATCTCGTGTGTGCAGATATGTGTGTGTGTGGATGCGAAGAGATATGAGTGGAATATTCAATTGATGCAGAGATCTAATTGTAATATGTACTTCATTGGAATTGACCCAGGCATGTTGAAGATAGTATTATCTAGTTCATGATTTGTGAATTATTGTCCACTCTAGGATGTAGTCCATATGATTGTTGTAAGGAAGTGATCCTTCCTTAAGGTTATAGCCATTATTGTATTTGAGAAGTGAGCTCTAGGTAGTGTGCCTGAATGCATGTGCATTCCCATTGTAATATTTTTAATAGGTTATAGTGCTTTTAATAGAGTACACCATCTTTTGGGTCCATCTTCACTGTGATTTTTCCCCTAGTAGAGTTTTCCATGAAAAATATTGTGTTATGTGTCGTGGATCTTTGGTAGCATGTTTAATTATTAGATATGTGGTTTAAGGTTTAAAGTTGTTAAAGTTTGAAGTGTTGGACACAACCGATTCACCCCCCTCTTAGTTGTGTGTTGCATTGTTTCTATCAAAATGTACCTTGGGGAAATTGTTGTGAATATAAGGAAGACTAAGAAATTTCTTTTTGATAGTTTAGCCCCTTTATTGACGCACAATGAGCAAAAATATGTGAAATGTGCTCAAGTGTCTGAAATGATTATACTGTCACACACACACACACACACACACACGAAGCTATAACACAATGAAACTAATTTGTTGATAACTAATGACTTACAACTATCCTTAAATATAAGATCATAAATGTCCAGTTCAAAATATTTTACTATATAATTTAATAGGCAATAATTATCTTTTGAAAGTGGCGCCTTCATGAATGAGAAATTTGAAATTTGAAATGGTAAGATAACATTCTAATGCAAATTAGTCCAAGGGACATATCTACATCCACAATCTTCTACATGAAGGCAACATTCCTATAGTTTGATCTCGTTTTTATGATGAGGAAAACATTATTTATAATGATTAGTATAAAATTAGGGCTAGTGTACACTTATGTACAAAACAAGCAAATTGAACATTATGACATTGTAGTGCATGTAGAAATAAATAAACTATGCACTTTTGATCATTAGATTTTACCTCTATCTATATTCTATAAAGAAATTAGACTTATTTTAATTTTGACCATCTTTTACAAGTTAATGATAACCTTGAACCAATAAATAAGACATACAAATATATAAAAATCCATACTTAAAATAAGCACATTGAAATCTATATTCCAAATAATATATTGTACTAAGCATTACAACTTCAATACATTACAACACATTTACTTAATATAATATATCTATTTTCTTTTGCTTTTATCTAAATTTTAAAAAGCTAGTACCAACCAATCCCATATAAACTTTATGAACCATTATTTTCATTTATCCAACTCCACACCCTTAAAATTATTTTTACTAATTATAATTAAAATTAAAATTAAAATTAAAATTTTGTGGTTGTGCGAAAAAATTGTCGCGACTTGAATGACTTCATGTGTAGGGTCATGGCAACTAACCCACACTCCTCCCTTACCTAAGCACCCCTAACAACCGTTCCTTCATACCCAAGGTTACATTTCGATAAGATACCAAGAATGCCTTCACGTATCGCCGCGTGTCCATTTCTCATTGCATGCTCTCGGTCATACCTCACCCTCAATTCAAAGCTCAAAACCTCACTAAACCAGCCGGTTAACCCAATAAATAAGGAACGGTCCAGATTGATTCTCTTCCATATTACCAACTCCCAACGGCTCGAGATCTCTTTTTCCTAAACCCATGATAATCGGCCTTTCAACAAACTAGACGACGTAGATCTCGGTAAGCTGAGGTATGAACGGACAAGGTTCGATATTATTTCACCAACCACTCGATTGACCCGAGATGGAATGCTTTTCTTTTAGTAGCCGCTCCTGAAAGAACAGAGGGGCAAAAATCGTACTTTGAGCATTTACGGGAGGGCCTTTGTTGCCTCTATTACGATTTGGGTCTCTCCTAGAATTCGGAACAATGGCTTCTTCTCTCACGATTTCCCAGGCTACTACAGCAGCTGGCACTGCTGTCACTGCAAACGCTCGTTTACAGAACGTTGCTCCTGCAACTCAATCACATGGTCACGTGGTATTTAGCTTTGGCAAATTCGCTGGGCTGAGCCTCAGGTCACACGGAAAGGTGGCTTTTGGCCCCAGGAGGCGCACGAGATTGGATTCATCAAGAAAAAGGGTTATCAGGGCTGCTGCTGTGGAGACCTTGCAGACTACTAGTACTGCACTGGTCGAGAAATCTATAAATACTATTCGATTTCTGGCCATTGATGCTGTTGAGAAGGCTAATTCTGGGCACCCTGGATTGCCCATGGGGTGTGCCCCCATGGGTCATATTTTGTATGATGAGGTCATGAAATATAATCCAAAGAATCCTTATTTTTTCAATAGGGATCGGTTTGTGCTGTCTGCTGGACATGGGTGCATGTTGCAGTATGCTCTCTTGCTTCTTGCTGGATTTGACAGTGTTAAGGTTGGTCCACGATTCATTACTGCAAAGAATTTTTTCAAATGCGAAAGTTTTCAATTGTTCGGAAATTATTAATTTTAAAATTAACTATATTAGTTTGGGATAGAACGTTCTGCATTTGTCATTGATTCGTTATGACTAGTCAGGTGGACGGTATCGGTTCTTTTTAGGAAGCTTGACTTGGATAAGTGAATACAACTCATAGTTGTTAAATTGGTTGTCGGCCTAGTCGGTTTGGTGTGTATGCCTGTAATAATGGTTTTTTCACACTGATTTTGTAATAGAGAGATTGAACTGGTCTAGTCGTGCCTTATCTGGGGACGGGACTTGGGAAAGCGGTTATTGGCCTAGGAATAGTTTTGTCGGATATGGAGATATTTTTGTTGAGTGGGATTGAGCATAGATTGGGTTTGGCATTTTGATTTGCAATTGTTGCTCATTCATATTCATTTTGCAATAGAAAGATTGGAGTAGTCTCCGCTGTGGCGATTCATTATTTCAGAGGCGGGACTTGGGATAAGTGGAATGTTTGATTGTCTTGCCTTTGGTAACCAGTGCACATATTACACTGGAGAATGTTTTTACAGACAAGCTTTGACTCACTATCCTAATAACTGCAGTTTAGTGTTCGAGTCTGGGCCTTTCCAGCTCAAAGGAAAGGGAAATGCGAGGCAACTGTTGGTTTAGTGATGGTTATTGTGTACAATCTTAAGCTTTTTAACAGGCAAAGTTTCATGTGCATAAAACTAGGTGATGATATAATTTTCGAATTTAAATGACTGATAAACAGGCAGGATGAAAATTGAACTTTCTTGGGATTGCCGCGTTTAAAGGTTTCCATCTCCAAATGCCACAAGCACACAGTACTCACACTCCTGAGAATAAAATTATTTTAATTTCAGAGGTGTCTTCTCTCTTTTCCCAACGCTTCTTATATTATATGCTATTTTATTTTAATTACTCAATCATAGCTAATCTAGTCAGCTGACAAGTTTGAGACAACTAAATCTGAGCCAGGTAACTGACAGATCTACCAAGGAATGACTACCCCAACTCACTCGCCTTATTCCATTAGCTAACTTACTCCTAATTGAAGTATCTACCTGCTATTCGTATGCTATCAGCCATTTATTCAATGCCACAGATTATTGGTATGGACCACCCTACATCCCATTAATGTGAAAAGGGGACATTACAAGTGCTCCTCCCCCCCACCGGGCCCCCGAATTCGCTTGCCCTCAACCAAGACAGGGCTGGGTGATCTAAGCTCTTCACTAGGTACCTTCAGTATACGAGATATTCAGAACATAATTCCACAACTGCTTCTCCTATGTGTCGATAATGGTATCTAGGACAACTACAAAGTACAAACTACCCACTCTTTTCAACAACACATTCCTCTGTCATGGGGAATCTTAGTCCTTGCACAAAAGCACCTTCAATCCATCAAAGGTCAACAGAAGGATTTACGCTTCTCCCAACATCATAAACTTTTAAAGGAGGTCAGCCTCGATCTCACTTGCTGTTGCACCATAATTGAGATGTTTTGAAGCAGTAACGCTGGAAATTTGTGTAGAAAGATACCTTGATTTGACTTTAGCCTGAAAAATCAAATATGTGTTTCATTCATTCTCATGAGAGATGGGTTCGTGTGAACCACTACTCATGAATCATGGGTCAATGAGTTTGACTCAAAAAACTACACAGCTGAATCCTGATAGCAATATCACAAATCAAATCCGTCCAAGTGAAACCATTTGGACTGATTTTCTTTGACTAAGCCTCAATTGGGCGAAGTTTCTCAACTAATATATTCTGAACTATTACCAGGAGGACACGTCTCCTTTTTTTTCAGGAATGCAGGGATATGTTGGAAAACTTCCCTAGCTGTCCGCAATCTGCAGAGAAAACGTACCCGGAGTGGCCTTTTTTTTCAGGGTACGCCTGGAAATGGCAGGGAAACTAATTTCCCTTCTGGGTACATTCATAAATTAAAATAAAATAAAAATAGAAGTGCAAAATTCAACCCCCCATCATCACATTGAATATTCAAAATTACACAGGTTGTAACAGCAGCAAAATATTTAATACTGTATTGGAGAGTTCCTGTATAACAGAAGTCAGGAAGTTCATAAGCAACCTTCCTACATTGAGTAGATTACTCCTTGCCATTATGAGCCTCAGAAGAAATCTGCCAAGCACTATGTTGGTAAAAACAGTGAATGAAGAGAAAATTAAGTGATACTAATGTCTTTTCCTTCGTACTGTTTTGGTGCATTATCAGGTTCCAGCTTCTTGATGTAATTCTTGATCATCTGTAAATGGTTAAATGAAATTACAGTGGTACTTGGCAGTAAACTCCAAATTTTTTTTTCTGGGTCTCTAGAAATAAATTGCTATATAACAGCAGAAATAAAGTGCTATATGTCATCAAGGCATAACCTGTCTTTTAGAAAGTCAGACACCTAGTTGGACTTTCATGGGCTTGGAAATTTTAATGGAGAAATTATGTTCTAATTCCTCTAGATGCTGGACAAGCTAAATATATTGCTCAATAAAGAGTCATGTAATGCTTTTGTGCAAAGTTACATGGACATTGATGCAGATACAAATATGGATACGGTATCGGGCACGGATACGGTCATTTTTTAAGACCCCCAATATGGATATGGCTGAATATGACATTAATAAAAAATACATACACATATATTTAACACAATTCTCTAAGTTATTAGAGGAGATTTTCATTACTTTAAAAGCACTATAGACACATAAATGCTACATAAATAAATATAAGTTAATTTAACACTATACAATATGCAACAATAGTAGAGTTGCATTAGAAGATAACCCCAAAAAATGGGTCGCTGAAATAGAAAAACATTTCATTTGTCTTTCCCATTTGGTCCATGTTTTGTTTATACCATTTTAAAAAAATTGCATTGATAAAGTTTTTTAAATTAAATTTGGGAAGATTTATGCCAAATTTTTAAAAAATCAAATCACATAGTATTCTGCGTGGTTGGAAAATCAAGTTTTTTAAGGCACACATGGGTATAATATTTGATGTGTATCTGAGCCGTATCGGATACGTTTCCAAATTGGATACGGGGATTTGTGCGCCTGAGGAGGGCCAAAGGAGTTTCTGGCAACTCTGCTTTTAGGTTTTGCATGTTTAAGGTGTTTGATTCTAGGATATTCCTATCAGAATCTTCTTGGAACCTTGAGTAAATTATAAATTATAATATGATGCGTTGTTGATTAGAAATCCTAGCAAGAGAACCTTGCCTTAGGGTCACCAGAAAGCCCATAAATCCTTTTCAAATGCTGCGATTTCTGTTATGCAAGTTTTAGAAGATGCACTGGTTGTAGAGAAAAAGAAAATGAACAATTAGTTATACTCTTGACATTGTATTTATCATGTCTGCATTCTGCCTATGTTCCACCAAGTTTCTTAGATGGGGACAATAGGGGGTGTGTTTTCGGGATGGACTTTTTGAGGTCATTTTATGGGGATGACAAGGGAGAGCAAATGGGATGACTATATAAAAATATAGGAAAATTTTTAGAAATATAGAGAAATTTCAAATATTCATATCATAGAAGTAATAATCTGCAAAAAATCCTGATTATACCCGATTAATCCTGAATCCTAAAGCCAGCCAATTTTCCCCTTGAAAAAATCGCGATTCATGAAAAATTCGTTGACCAATCGTTGACCTGATTTTCAATGACCTTTTTGAATTTGAAGCACATTAAAATCCCTAAACAATTGCAAAAAAACCTATGAAACCCTACAAAAAACTCACAAAATTGACGAATCACTTTGAAATAGGGTTGATTCTAGGATGGAAGCAAAGTCAATGCGGAATTGGCATGGAAAAAATTTGTTATCTTGCTTCTTTAGTTTTCTTTCTGACCTTTGGAAAACCCTAAACAGAGGAGCAAGAGGAGCAATGGTGGTCATCAACTGAGATAGTGTCAAATTAGCTAATGAATTTGCTCTAAATCGCGGTTTCTATATGACCCGAGCTCTGCACGCCTCGCCTCATGGATTATGATGTGATCAAATATATAATTAATATTATACACTAATTTTAAAATTATAACTATTATGCACCATTATAGACAACTCTTTAACGGGGAAGCAAGGAACCCCTATGGTTTATAATTAATAGCTTTCTCAAATATTGAACTACCCCTATAAAACTCCTCGTCTCAATCACAATGAAAATCTTGGATCACTTCAAAATGGTTTCCACTTTTAATAAATTCCACTTTTGATAAATTCCTAATAGTAGCTAGATTGCTGTCTGATAAATTTTGATCACTAATATTTGATCTCAGACTTAGACAACTATTAGGTAACTGTCCTCTTTAAAAGTCTGATAAGCTTTGATCTCAGCTACTTCATAGAGTTAGCTAATATTTGGACTTAGAAGTAGACAGCTATTTGATGACTGTCCTCTTAAAAGTTAACTGAATATTTGCCTATGCAATCAACAATATGAATATAAATGACAAAATCAATTTTCTACAATTCATGAATTCAATTCTATTTTATTTGCTCTCTATATCTCTTTGCTATGGAAATGCCCTTTTATAAAATAGTTTTTCTCTCTTTTTCTACAATTTTTTAATGTTTTTTTGAAAATCTGATTTTTCCCCATTTTTTCAAAAAATCTACTTTTGGCTTGCTGATTAATTTTCCAAACGATTATTGCTCCTATGATTCATATAATAGAATTAATAAGCTAAGCGGCCGATCCTGGTTCTGATTCAGATTCAGGTTCGGATTCCAATTCCTGGATTCGGCAAATTTTTTTTTTTTGGGCGGGTTTTGGTACTGCGGGTATATATATATATATATATATATATATATGTATGTATGTATGTATAGATTCATACATGTAACATGTTCAATGTTCATTCATCATTGGTTCAAAGCTTCAAACATATTATAGTAATAATAAGTTAGAGGCATGATACTCATAAGTCCATAATTGCCAACAAATTATAAATAAATTACCTCATATGTCATATTCATACTCTGCAAAAGTCTCAAAATGTCATTACACAATTAAAAATTTAAATTACAAGCCATATTAGTCCTCCGTAGTGTTCACCTTCCAAGAAAAATGTTATAGCTGTAGAACAAAGCAAAAATGGTGAAAAATGATTGAGAGATAATGAATGATCTTCAAATGACCAAATGCATGCTTTATTTGTTGAAATTAAGGGCTTAGATGCTTTTTAGATTCAAAAAAATAAAAAAATGGCATGTGGGGCCCATTTTGGGCACACACAACCTTGGATTCCCATGGATTATGACAGGATTCCAATTGGGCATCCGGATTCCTTGTGTGTTCATAGCAGAACTCACAGGGAATCTAGATGCCCGACCATAATCCTGTCGAAATCCAAGTAGAATTAGGATCAGGCTTGCACCAGAATCGAGATCTGCACCTAAACAGAGGGATCTAGTAACTTAATCATCAAATGACCAATTGCATGCTTTATTGGTCGAAATTAATTGCTTCCTTAATTCATTGTCACCGTCCATATGATATAAAATTAAAATGTACAACAAATTGCCCAAAGGCTGCAAGTTTGAACTACAAAATGACAAAGTTATAAAAACATAGTGATAGAAAGCATGAGGCTAACCCTAATCAGTGTTTGCAAGTATTGCATCTAAATTGAATTTGAATTTGAGCCACTTACACACTAAGGGACTGCCTTATCCAATGGAAATCTAACCAATCCCTTTTGTCTCTCCTCGTTAATTTGGGTGGTGTCTTTGGGATCAACGTCCCGTTGTAAAGCTAGACTCTATCAATGCTTTGAAATCTGATGATATTGCATTGTGGAGAAGGGAGCTCACCACCCTCAAGATTGATGGAACCTCAAGGGACGAATCGGCCCAATGCCACCTCACTTCCACTAGCGCTCTGTTGAGCTAGGGAGATTAATTAAATTAGAGAGAAATTAAGCAACTAAATGTATAGAACAACAAATATTGAAATAACTTGGTAATGCGTGATGATAGAAATATTTAGATTATGGAAACCAAAAGAGCAGATAACAAAGACCAATTGACAAGCTTTGTTAGCTCTGTGTCTTGGCCACTTGCACGAGTCAAGGACTATAGTGTGGATTCAGGACACCAATGTAGTGCATGTGCATTCTGTACGGACAGGGCCTAGAAGGCCGTACCAGGAAAATACAAGGCTATAAACTAAATGAATAGAATAGAAACTGAACCACATGCAAGTGACATAGAGTAAAGTACACGATAAAACAACTATTCTAAATATGAGAGATGAGAAGAGAAATCTCACATTCTTTGAAGAAACCTTTTGAAAAGCTGTTGTGATCCACCCCTCGAAGCTGCACACATGAAGCCAAGAAATGTTTTGGTGCTGTTTGTTTTGGAAACCTGCTGAAGTCAGATCCTCGTTTTGGTGTTTCCAGTGTTACGAACAGCTAGGATAGAGATATGGTTGATAAACTAATAAAATGTTAAACGATAATAGATAAAGATTAAGAACTATTGATATGCTTTAATGAAAATGAAAACAGGTGAATGTGAGGTGAGAGACAACTCCCCTTCAAAGCCAAGAAGCCAGAGTTCACTGGGACGAAGGTGAGAACAAGCTAGTATGCAGAAGAGATGGAGGAGCAGTGAAGTGGGATGACTAAAGAATTGTGAGTGTCGTCGAGAAGTTGGTGGAAGTAAGCAAAGAGTGATTTGAATGACCAAGAGAGTGTTCAAGTGACCAATGAGGCCAAAAGGAAGCTTAAAACAGCCCAGGTTGAATCCCTGATGCACGTCAGTGGCTTTCCATAGGAGGCATTACACTGCCATGGACAGTAGGTGTAATGCTCTAACAACCACCTTTGGTTTGCAGATTCGTGGGATGGGTGCCCGCCGCGTGGACGTCTTCGTGGTGTGCATGTGCCTTGGATCAAACAGTCCACCATTTTCGGGTATTTAGACAAAAGGAGGTGACTAGGCAAGCAAGATGAAGTGGAGGCAGATGGAAATTAGATTTGACCAAAGTGGAGGTGCCATGTGACGTGGCATTGCAGGAGGCATATTTTATTACATAACATGAAGTTGCAAAGCACTATGCTCAGCCACCAACTTCTCTGCTCATTAGAGTGTATGAAGATGCATGTGGATCAATTCTTGTCTGCAAGACCAATTTTGACAACTTTAGTGAGCATCCCAAACTTTATTGTATTCTTGTTGTGCCATGTCTACTATCTAATAGGATCAATTTCAGCTAATGTAGATTTATCTATCTTCGCCTTTGGTTCAGTAAATGTTAGATTACGAAGATTAGTAAAGGCAAGCCATTGTGTGTGAGGTGTAGTCGTCTATTCACTTGAGTACATATTTTGAAGGGTCTCCATTAACCCTTCTTTCGCCTCTTCGTCGTCACAAGGAGACAATCTACTAGCCTTTGGTGCATACCATTTGGGATTTTAAGCAAAGTCTGTTGTATGAAGTGGGATATTCATAGTGTTCCACCATTGCATCACAATGGGCTTGAGGTCATATAATTCCAAATTAGGATTCTGGTTATAAATTGCTTCCTTGCTTATATAATATAATAATAGTTGTCACCTAGAAAATAGCCATTTAAAAAATCTGCTTTGGAAATGTGCGCCCCCTATCCCTTGCTGCCTTTGTCACGGAAACGTGGTGTAACATAACTTCTCAGATGATGAGTAAACAATCATAGACCCTGCTCACCGATATACATAAGGAGCATTATGTTTCCAAGTGAAAGTTGTATTGATGGCCCATACTAACCTCTCCTTGAAAAATAACTTCATCACATATGAATGAATTATTTACATTTCCTCTCTAGAAGACAAAATTGCTGCTGCAAAGAATGAGCACGGCTTATAACATTTCAATTGTGAGTTTCAGCTTCATTATGTGTGATGTCCCCTTCTAGCTAGAGACATCATTCTAGCTATTGATTAGCCTATCATTGGACCCTCGTAGGCTAGTAGAGACGGATAGAGGGTCAATTTGTGCACAGAGGAGATATGCTTATCTGATGGTTTGACTTTTGCAGAGCTCAGCACCCTTGATTTGGTATGGAGAGGTTTCAGACTCTGTTTGTTTGAGTTTTGCTATTTTTAGCAACTTTTAGAGTCATAGAGATGGACCCCTGCTATCTTTAGAAATATTATTTGATCACATGAGAAATTATTATGCCAACTCCAGTTCTAGACGGTTAAGCTAGATTCTCATTTTTGAGGGAGTTATTCAGTTTTCGGTGATTATATATTAATTAAATGGCAAAGGATTTAATATTAAGTTGTAAATTGACTTTATATTAAATCACTTAAGTGATGGGTCTTAATATTATAAAAGGGGCCAAATTAATGTATTAATTTATTGGCATGTTTTCCTAAGTCTAAATCATTAAATTTATTTAATGATTATATTTTTAATGCCTTGAAGAAAGTAATTGCAGCTTTTCGAGGAATTGTGAATTAGGGTTGGAAAGCCTATTTATGCTTGTTGGGGAAAGAAGAAAGACATTCATTGTTATTGTTATTGATTATTGCTTCTTGATTTGAGCTCTAGACAAGGGTTTTCAGCATTTCACCATTGGAAAAACGTAGTTTTCTTCTGTGTTTGCCATTTGAGCTAGTGAAATACCTGGTGAATCTGGTATTGTGGAGAGGATCTCATCCAGAGATTCTTATTGTGCTTCAGCAGAGGGTTTTACTTGCAGTTGTGGAAAGATAATATCGGCTGGCAGTTGGGGATTTGACGAAGACAGATTATATCATCTAGAGGTTGAAACATGGGGACAGAACGACATCTTCAGCATTTATTACTTCAGCAAATAAATAATTACAGCAGCACATGACAGTCTTATTCTAGGTTTTTTATGTAGTTCATAATTGCCTTTGGTGATATTTTTCCAATAAAAGATTGTTTGGATTTTACTTGTATTTCATTAGAAAATAAATAGAAGTTGTAGCAGTATTTCAAATTGTTTCAAAATTTCAGATTATGGTATATTTGCTTTTTGCTCTAAAACTTGTGAAAACCACAAAAAAATTATAAACTTTCAAAACAAATATTGAGACAAAACAACTTCAGCAATTAGAGCCTGTGAAGGGTTCTTATAGTGGTATCAGAGCTAAATCCTGCCATCCTGAGGGTTTAGTTATTAAATGCAGCCAGAGCAGGTTGGTTCACATAGGTATTATACACGCAGGAGAGCCTTGAAGGCGAATAGGTTTTAGAACAATCGGTCATCATGGGTGACAGGCATGACGGTAGCCCACCCAGGGTAAACAGGAATGATGAAGACTAGGAAACCAGAGAGTTTTTTAGAACTATGGCAATAGGGCAGCAGCAGGTGGCCCAAGCATTACAGGCACTAACTACCATGATGGAGCGGATGAATCCACCTGACAGGCAGAATAGGGAACATGAGGATAACAGGAGTGCTATAGGTTCTCCACGGGCACAAAGGACACACTCTAGGACAACAGATAGAGCCACACGTCCTACCTTTGTTAGGGAGGAACCAGTGTAGGATCCAGTAGAGGAAGCTGGGGATGAGATGTTTGCAGACATCCTTATGGCTGCAAATGATGAGTGGGAACTATTGGCCCCACATGTGAGAGAAAGGATGACCTTTGAAAGGTTTGTGAACCAAAGGAGAGAACACTACCGTGCAGTCAAGCAGGACAGGAGACCCAAGGGGCAGAATAATGAACTAAAGCGTGCTACAGGCAAGCTTTCCTTGTCCACTTTTGATGGTAGTGGTAGATTGACAGCGCAAGCTTGGATCCACAAGCTTGATACCTTCTTAGCGTTGAGGCCTATGACAGAGATTGAGGCAATAAAATATGCCACCTTACATTTGGAGGGAGTAGCACACGATTGGTGGTATCACGGGTTGATCACTCTTCAGCACAACCAGGTGACTTCTTACTAGGACTTCGTGGACAGATTGGTTGAAAGGTTTGATAAGAAAGATCCAGAGGTATACTTTAGAGACCTGGCATAGCTCAAACAGACAGGGAGCTTAGAGCATTTTATTAATGAGTTTCAACTATCCTCAGTTATGGTGCCAGACATATCAAAGATGAGGTTAATATTATTATTTATTGAAGGCTTAGCTGAACCAATCAGAGGTTGGGTAAAGGCTTTTGATCCTTTCATATTGAATGATGCTATGAAGAAAGCTAGGAGCATGGAGCATGCAGCCCTAGTAAATAAATTTCAGCCCAAGGCAGCTTCCTCCAGCCAGAACAATAAGCCATTCTTTAAGAAACTAGAGAAGACAATTTAAACCCGAAAATAGAGAAATCTTTTGCACCTCTTGACAGGGAAACACTTAATGATTTGCGGAATAAGAAATTGTGTTTCTATTGCAAAGGACTTTATGGTATGAACCATGATTGTCTTTTAAGACCCAAGGGCAAAGCAAACAGGGTTATGTAGGCTTATTATGAGGATTCCGATTCTGAAAATTCAGACCAGCAATTTGAAAATGAGGAATCAGCTGAAGAAAAAGAAAGCACAGGTGATGAAAAGCTGAACCAAATGGCTACAGGTGATGAAAAGACTGAGGGTAGACTTAAGGAGGCCCAACTCACCAGTGTGCAGCAGGAGGGATCATTCAGGATGAGGGGAGTATTGGCAAAGCAGCGAGTTATCACCTTGCTCGATATGGGTGCCACTCATAATTTTATTGATTCCAGGCTGGTTGAGAGACGTGGGATTCAGACAGAGCAGTTTGAGGGTTTGAGAGTGAGGGTAGCTGATGGCTACGTCCTCAAATGTGATAGGAAGATTACAGGTCTACCCCTGAGGATTAATAACTTTGACTTCAAAGCTGATTTTTATGTTGTAAACATGGGTGACACAGATCTAGTACTTGGTATGACTTGGTTGCATGACATTGGAGTGTTCACTCTCGATTTGAGAGATATGGAGATGAAGTTCCAATTGGATGGAAAGACACATATACTTAAGGCCATCCGTGACAGTGAGTTTAGGATGATGTCCTGCAGACGCATGGGGAGCTTGCTGAGATATGACCAGGTTGAGTGGGCAGCCTGTTGCACTTCGATGCCATCACAGGGGCAGCAACATTCTGAGTATCATCCAGATATACAAGCGCTAAGAATCAAGCATAGTAAGGTGTTCAATGACATTCCACCGGGTAGTCCTCCTGATAGAGGTATTGAGCACATCATTGAGTTGGAGGAGGGTGCCAAACTCATTATGATTACACCCTACAAACATCCAAAGAGATTGAAGGATGAGATTGAGAAAACCATCAAGGAACTACTTGCTATGGGGCACATTAGACCAAGTAAGTCTCTTTTTGCTTCTTCCGTGGTTTTGGTGAAGAAGAAGGATGGTACTCTTAGGATGTGCATAGATTACAGGGTCCTGAACAAGAACTATCAAAAACAGGTACCCCATATCATGGATTGATGAGTTATTAGATGAGTTACATGGAGCATGCTTCTTCTCCAAAATTGATTTGAGATCAGGGTATCATCAGATCTGAGTCAGAGAGCAGGATATAGAGAAGACAACATTTTGGTGTCATTGTGGCCATTTTGAGTTTGTAGTTATGCCATTTGGGCTAACTAATGCTCCAGCCACTTTTCAGTCCACGATGAACAGGGTCTTTCAGCCTCAGTTGAGGAAATTTGTGTTAGTCTTCTTTGATGACATCCTGGTGTATAGTAGGACATGGGATGAGCATGTGCGGCACTTAGACATTGTGTTGAGTATTTTGAGTAGGGAATCCTTATATTCAAAGGAGTCTAAATGTGATTTGGGATTATCAGAGTTATTATATCTGGGTCACATTATCAGTGCACAAGGAGTACGCATGGATCCTGAAAAGATTTGTGCTATTGTCGAGTGGCCTACTCCAGTAAACCTGACACAATTGAGAGGATTTTTGGGGTTGTGTGGGTTCTACAGGAGGTTTGTTAGTGGATATTCCAAGCATGCAGCACCCTTGACGAATTTGATGAGGAAGGGGGCTTTCTTGTGGATTCTTGAGGCACAAGAGTGTTTTGATAAATTCAAGGAGTTGATGACTTCTTGTCTAGTGCTAGCATTACCAGATTTTAGTAAGCCATTTGAGCTTCATTGTGATGCATTTGGTGAGGGCGTTGGAGCGATGCTTATGCAAGACAAGCACCCGATTGTGTATGAGAGTAGGAAGCTCAGGGGACCTGAGAGGAGCTTCAGCATTTATGATAAGGAAATGTTGGCCATAATGCATGCTTTGGCCAAATTCAGACAGTATTTAGTGGGCAGCAAATTCAACATAAAATTAGACCACAATAGTCTGAAACATTTCTTGGGGTAGCGAGATCTTAATGACAGGTAACAAAAATGGGTAAGTAAATTACAGGCATATGACTTTGATATTACCTATTTCAAGGGGACACAAAATGTAGTAGCAGATGCCTTGTCACGAAGACCTCACTTGAGCTTGATGACGGATATATCAGAGGAATGGAGACATTTGATCCTTGCAGAGTATGCAAAGGATACATGGGCATCAAGATTCATAGACAGATCGGTTCAGGATAGTGATTTCACCCTTGTGAATGAGCTCATCATTTACAAAGGGCGCATTTATTTGGTGCCAAGGTTAGAGGTGAGGAGGATGGTGTTGAGAGTTTATCATGACTCACCTATGGCAGGACATCCAGGTTTTTATAAAACCTACTGGCAGATTCGTGAGCGTTTTTCTTGGAAAGGGCTCAAGGCTGAGGTGTTACAGTATGTTAGAGAGTGTCCTACTTGCCAGCAGAATAAACAAGAGCACTCTTATCTAGCCGGTTTACTTCAGCCACTTCCGATTCCTGACAGAAAGTGGGAGTGTTTGTCCATGGACTTCATCATAGGATTGCCGAGAGCCCAGGGTAGAGACTGTATATATGTTGTTGTTGATCGGCTTATGAAGTTTGCCCACTTCTTCCCGATCACTGCTACATACACTGCTACCCAGGTGGCAGATTTATTCTTCAGAGAGGTATTCAGGTTGCATGGCTTCCCTCGGAGCATTGTCAGTGACAGGGACAACAGATTTATGAGTCACTTTTGGCAAGAGTTATTCAGTTTGTGCGGGACAGAGCTCACTCCAAGTACTAGCTACCACCCCCAGACGGATAGACAGACTGAGATAGTCAACAAATGGGTGGGGGGATACCTCAGGAACTACATAGCAGGTCAGCAAAAGGCTTGGGTTAAGTGGATTTACCTGTGAGTATTGCTACAATTCCACTTATTACATGTCTATTCAGATGTCACCTTTCATGGCATTGTATGGTTATGAGGCACCCAATTTCATGAATCTTTTGCTGAGCGACAGTAGAGTGCCTAGTGCTGGAGACTTGTTATAGGAGAGCCAAGACATTGTAAAAGCTCTTAAGGAGAATATTACTAAGGCACAGAATCAGCAGAAGCAGTATGTGGATCAGAAGAGGATTGAGCGGATTTTTGAGGTAGGGGATATGGTGTACTTGATGTTATAGCCTTACCGCTAGTCCACTCTCAAAAGGAGTGGTGCCGAGAAACTGAAGCCAAGATACTATGGACCTTTCAGGGTGATCAGGAGAGTTGGAGAGGTGGCGTATGAATTGGATTTACCGACAGAGAGTAAAGTCCATAATGTTTTTCATGTGTCACGTCTCAAAAAGGTGTTAGGACACCAAATTGTTCCTTCTACAGTGCTTCCACCCTTGGATGATGAAGGGAAGTTGGTTTTAGTGCCTGAGGCTATTTTGGAGTTTAGGGAGAGAAACTTGAGGAGGCGCACTATCAGGGAGTATTTGGTGAAATGGAAGGACATGCCGGTTGAGGATGCCACTTGGGACAGCAAGGAGATTTTACAGCATCCAGAATTGAGATTGCTTGAGGACAAGCAATTTCAGGAAGGGTGGACTGTGATGTCCCCTTCTAGCTAGAGACATCATTCTAGCTATTGATTAGCCTATCATTGGACCCTCGTAGGCTAGTAGAGACGGATAGAGGGTCAATTTGTGCATAGAGGAGATATGCTTATCTGATGGTTCGACTTTTGCAAAGCTCAGCACCCTTGATTTGGTATGGAGAGGTTTCAGACTCTGTTTGTTTGAGTTTTGCTATTTTTAGCAACTTTTAGAGTCATAGAGATGGACCCTTGCTATCTTTAAAAATATTATTTGATCACATGGGAAATTATTATGCCAACTCCAGTTCCAGACGGTTAAGCGAGATTTGCATTTTTGAGGGAGTTATTCAGTTTTCGATGATTATATATTAATTAAATGGCAAAGGATTTAATATTAAGTTCTAAATTGGCTTTATATTAAATCACTTAAGTGATGGGTCTTAATATCATAAAGGGGGCCAAATTAATGTATTAATTTATTGGCATGTTTTCCTAAGTCTAAATCATTAAATTTATTTAATGATTATATTTTTAATGCCTTGAAGAAAGTAATCGCAGCTTTTCGAGGAATTGTGAATTAGGGTTGGAAAGTGTATTTATGCTTGCTGGGGAAAGAAGAAAGGCATCCATTGTTATTGTTATTGATTATTGCTTTTTGCTCTAAGCTCTAGACAAGGGTTTTCAGCATTTCACCATTGGAGAAATGTAGTTTTCTTCTGTGTTCGCCATTTGAGCCAGTGAAATACTTGGTGACTCTGGTATTGTGGAGAGGATCTCGTCCAGAGATTCTTATTGTGCTTCAGCAAAGGGTTTTACTTGTAGTTGTGGAAAGATAATATCGGCTGGCAGTTGGGGATTGACGAAGACAGATTATATCATTTAGAGGTTGAAACGTGGGGACAGAACAACATCTTCAGCAAATAAATAATTACAGCAGCACATGACAGTCTTATTCCAGGTTTTTTATGTAGTTCATAGTTGCCTTTGGTGATATTTTTCCAATAAAAGATTGTTTGGATTTTACTTGTATTTCATTAGAAAATAAATAGAAGTTGCAGCAGTATTTCAAATTGTTTCAAATTTTCAGATTATGGTATATTTGCTTTTTGCTCTAAAACTTGTGAAAACCACAAAAGAATTATTAACTTTCAAAACAAATATTGAGACAAAATAGCTTCAGCAATTAGAGCCTGTGAAGGGTTCTTACATTATGTTTGTATAAATAACACATACAAGCTTTGCAGCTGCATCTGTAGTGGACATTGTCTTTGCTACAACTAAACACACCAATTGTCCATAGCAATCCTGTTTAGATGCAAATAATAGCTCATAATCACTAACAAGATTACAATAGCCATCTGCAGCTATTTTATGAGTAGAGACGAAGTAAGTCCTTGTTTAATGAAAACAGCTTTTGAAGGCTCTTTTTCCTTGATGGTTCCATTTACTATTGTTGATAGAACAAATACTACATGCAATGCATTTCAAAGTTTGAATAATCTAAACACTCTGCTTTCCCTATGGCCTGTTCTTGAGTTGATAATTTTGAGTGGGGTTGTGATATTGAATGATTGGTTCCCTGATCAAAAGTAATGGGTTTGGATGAAATTGGTAGGTTTTCTTTCTCAACTCTTGGACAAAGTCAGGCAGAGATGGAGTTTAAGGGCCATAAAGAGAGGATAGTTTTGTAGAAAAATGATTCACTAATAACGATCGATATTTTGAACAACCTGAAGAAGGATAAGTCACTAGTTCTGTCTGCAAAAGCATTAGACATTCTTCTATTACCTCAGGGCCTTGATAAGATTTTTCTGTATGCTTCTTTTCATAAACAATGATTGGAAATGGCTCTGTTTAAATGGATATATCAAACTAAAAATGTAGTAGATGGAACTTTTGGTAAGTTAAAAGCATGGCTTTTTGGCTTTCTCATAGGTGCTCGGTGCTGATTACACTAACACCTTAGTCCCTGTAGTGAATAATAACATTCGCTTAATGTTTGTTATAACTAGAGGTCATTGTTGGGCTATGTATCAGATGGATTTGGAGTGTTTTATTCATGTGGATATTTAGGAGTAGATTCACATGGAGCATCCTTAGTGGTTTGCATGAGCAGAAAGTTATAACCCCACCAAGTTGGGGTAGCTAAATTCCTAGTTTTTGAACATTATAATTTGGTTTATTTGTTTTTATTTCAGCCAACTGTTCATTTCAAATTCATAAGATTTTGGAGACTATTGGCATTCCAAATAATTGTATTAATCTCTTTTTGGATTTAATAAATAGTGACCTTTTGAAGCTACAAGTCTATCCACGAGTTTTGCTATTGTCCAGTTTTACCAAACAATACTACAAGTTTCTCCATATTTTGTATTGTTATTTGAATTTGCCATTAAAGCTCAGATCATGAATTGAGTGAAACAAAAGCTAAATCTGACTTTCTCAAGCCTCTTGAATGCAATGGGATAGTCAACAGATCTCGCCAAAAACACACATGCAAAGTAGGATAAACAAATCTTTGTAAACACTTCTTGATTCTCAAAATCATATTGAAATGAAAGAGTAAAGCATATGGGAATTCACGAGATCAGATTTAAAACTCAAACCATAGTGAAAAAGCTTGAAAATAGAAATTCTCTAAAAAAGGAAGGGGCTTGCCATATTCAAAGCTTTAATACCACGTTGAAGTGAGCACCCAGGATCATTAATTTGCAATGCCAAATAACTTCCATAAAGACCAGAGAGAAGCAACAACTAAAGATGCTATTCCATCAAACAAGAATACAATATGATAATGATATACAAGATTGATTAGATAATTTACAATGATAGAAGTACCTTCCTTACATAGGCAAGGTAAAGGCATCCGCATGTCTTAATCCTATGACATGTGACGACTAACATTACAAAAAGAAAATGACCTAGGATATAAGAAGCAGATGCCAAATGATAAGATCTCGTTAAGACAACCAGGAACTATAGAAAGATTCCTAGGACCTTAGTAAACTTAGCATGTGAATAGGACCTACTAGGTGAACTAGTTAAGTAAAATACCTTATTCACACCAGCACTATATGTTATTGGCACAAGATCTAATTTTCAATATCTTTGAACTTTCCCAGATCATATAATAAGCTCTGGCACTTTTTAGATCCATCAAAGCTGTTTCCCAATTGTGTTCTTGTTCCAATAACAAGCTCCCTCTCATACATGCATAAGTCATTGCCTCTAATGAGGTTCATCGGGTATTAGCTTCATGTTCTTTCTGCTGGTTAAAAGACTGCATGAGCAAACCTCACTATCTGTCTCTAAGGATTCAGTTATAGCTTTTTGAGAGTACTTTCCATGACCGAGTTATTTTCAATGACTTGTACAGCTGCTGCAACCATGCAGAACAGTATCTCCTGTAGTGAGTGTAATCCCCATGAGACAACCCATGTTAAGCTTATGCAATCTTGAGGATCTATAGTAAGTGGGGTTTCTGTATTAATCGCTATAGCTAAAGGAGTAGTTTCTGGTATTACAGACACAGTGGGTGAAGCTTTTCCAGTTCTTACAAAACCCATTTTTGGTTTATAACTTGTTGGGAGGCAGATCTGCAGTTTAATTAGCAATTTGCCAAATTGCTTTAGTGACCAATTTTTTCTGTTTAAAACAAATAAACATTATTATTTCCTGTGGAAGTGTAGCTCTCTTCACAGTCCACAATGTTTGCATGAGTGCATCAGGACTTTGCACCTCACCAAGACAAACATAGATCAAACCTTCAATTTTTACTTTTAAATTGAAATATTGACATGACCTTTGGGAAAGCAATTTGATTGACGCATTTCAATTTGTAGAGTGTGAACAGTTTATAAATGCCATTGTAAAACATAGTGGCATAGTGGCATGGACTGGTCCAGGCATTTGCATACTTTGAGCAAAGTGATATATGAGTTGTCGCTGCCCATTCTTCAAGAATCTCATCATGCTGAAAAATTCCAGCTCTTTATCTTTGTGAGGCATCATTTGTTTCCTCTGTTCCCTTAGTTGATATCTCGTTTTTCTATCTCTTACTGACATGCAGTAACCTTTTTTTGATACCCTCCTTGGGCTTGCCAGGTTTTGGCTCTTACACCATTGTAAAGGCATCATCTAAATGCATAAATAATAAACCATTAAATATTCATAATTTTTTGAATATTTTTTTTCAAGCAATACACATACAAAGTAAAATTTCCCAATTCAATACAAATTAGTAGGCACATCCTACATGCAAATCAAATGACACCTTGAAATCTGATTTTCTCTTTGAGGGTTTCTAAGCCCAAGATATTCTGATTGGTATGCTTGAAAGGTTTCAATCTCCAAATGCCACAAGCTTCTGTCTGCAGCGTCACACTCCGAGAATAAAATTATTTTTTTGTTTTGATATGATAATGCCCCCTCTTACCCCCTAATGCTTCTTGTATTCCACACTTCCACTTTTTGTCATTCGTCAATCATAGGCAATAGTTAATTAACAATTCTGAGACAACTAAATCTGACCCAAATAGCTTGTAGTTCTGAGCTTAGCATGCTCACATGAACTCAACTGCTATCTTCCATTAGTTTAGTTACTCCTTACTGAAGTAACCACAATCTATCTGTCTGCTATTCCTATGCTGACAGCCACTTTCCATTGATGTCAAAAGGGGTTATTACATGTTGGATGGATGTTTAGTCAGATTGAAGTTTGGAGTGTTTATGATGGTGTTTTGTTGAGCTTTGTTTTTTGCCAGCTACTTCTGGATAGCTGTATGTAAGAATAGCTAATCTGGCCTTCCAGTTTGAATGGAGCTAGGTTATGGTAATGCTTTGGGATTTAGACAGGGAAGGACAGTTCTATCAGGTTATTCTATAGCTGGAAGCACTTATGTCTTAGGCATCTAGTGAATATTCATTTCATGGGCACTGTTGATATGAGTGGGTTGATCCTAAAATAGGGCTGATGGCTGGTATAATTAGCTTAATTATGATTGTGTATAGGTGAATAGAAAGTTTGACCTAGAATAGGGAATTGGGCTTTTTTTAGCTGTAGACACCAACACATTGCAGTTTTGTTATATGATTCTTTCGCTTGTAAGCAATGAAATTCTTATTTTTTCTCTATAAGTATGATTATAGATAACTAAACAGGGACATGAAGAGGTTGATTAGTAAATTGGGAACTGTACCTCGTGTCTACCATGGCCAAGAGAAGCTTGGATTATCTCATTTCCTTGGTGATGTCAACTTTAGTGTAGTCTCAGTTTGCATTTGCTTTGTTATATATTGTTAAATATGAAATTTGATTTGCTTCAACCTGTTTATTATTTGATTCTTGATTTTTGCATTGTAATTTGGTAGGTTATTTCTAAATAGTCACCACCTCTGGTGGTTTGGCTATGTTTTTGGATATGTTGATTTTCAAGCTAATGGATCTGGCTTCTTTTTTGGCAAATTCTGGAATTCATTTTTACTTCTTAATTTAAGTTTGTAAGATTCGAGAATGAGAATGAGTTAATAATGGTTTGCCATACGTCTAGTTTGATGGCATATATTCTTGTTAATTTTAGGAAGAGGATCTGAAGAGCTTCCGTCAGTGGGGAAGCAAAACACCGGGACATCCTGAGAATTTTGAGACCCCGGGTGTGGAAGTTACAACTGGTGTGCACATTTCCTTAATACCATATTTAGTTTTCATTGTGTCACTTACTCTGTTCAAGAAGCAAGGGATTTTGATGGCTTTATAAATGTCTCCTACGTAGGGCCACTTGGTCAAGGAATTTGCAATGCAGTCGGGTTGGCTCTCGCTGAAAAACATGTGGCTGCTAGATACAATAAGCCAGACAGTACCATTGTTGATCATTACACGTAAGATCCTTATTTACATTTCATGTTTAATAGGCATGCTATCGAGTGAATGTTTCTTTTCACTGAATTAGAACAATAACTTCAACAGCATTGGACGTTACTAAATTGTGTTTATAATTTCCTAGATACTGTATTGTTGGTGATGGCTGCCAAATGGAAGGGATCTCTAATGAGGCCTGCTCGTTGGCTGGCCACTGGGGACTTGGCAAACTTATTGCTTTCTATGATGATAATCATATCTCCATAGATGGTGACACAGAGATTGCATTTACAGAAGATGTTGTAACTCGTTTTGAAGGTCTGGGATGGCACACTATCTGGGTTAAGAATGGTAATACTGGTTATGATGAGATACGTTCTGCTATTGAGGAGGCAAAGTCTGTCAAGGACAAACCCACTTTAATTAAGGTGTGCATTTTTTTCTCAGTGGCAAATGCATTTTTTGATGCAATATGTAATTATGATGGATTGGGAGCTTAAATTTCCGGAGGAAAAAAATAAGTTCTGAATCTTCAAAATCATGGACTGTCCTTTGCTTTTTTTCCAGGTCACTACTACTATTGGTTTCGGATCACCAAATAAGGCAAACTCTTACAGTGTGCACGGAAGTGCTTTGGGTGCAAAGGAGGTGGAGGCAACCAGACAGAATCTGGCTTGGCCTCATGAGCCTTTCCATGTTCCTGAGGATGTTAAGAGGTATCATTCTTTTCAGTGTAGACAAACTTATTCTTCTTGAGATCTCATTCAATTATCTTAAAGAGTGTTCTGTTTTATGGAAACAGCCATTGGAGTCGGCACATTGAGAAGGGTGCAGCTGTGGAAGCAGAGTGGACAGCTAAACTTGCAGATTATGAGAAGAAATACCCTGAGGAAGCTGCAGAGTTCAAGACACTAATATCTGGTAAATTGCCTGAAGGGTGGGAGAAGGCACTCCCGGTAAGAACTCCAGGCTCTTTGTTTTTTACTAATCATAAATGTTCTTGTCCAATTCAGCTACTATGAACATTTTTGGTACAATTTTTGTTGATCAGGCTGCAAGTTATCACTGTTTAAATCTGTTTTTCATCTATTTTCAGACGTACACCCCAGAGAGCCCTGCGGATGCTACCAGAAATTTGTCCCAGCAATGTTTGAATGCACTTGCAAGGGTTCTTCCAGGATTCCTTGGTGGAAGTGCAGATCTTGCATCATCTAACATGACTTTGTTAAAAATGTTTGGGGATTTCCAGAAGGATACCCCCGCAGAGCGCAATCTTCGTTTTGGCGTGCGTGAACATAGCATGGGAGCAATATGCAATGGAATAGCCCTCCATGGAAGTGGCCTCATTCCTTACTGTGCTACTTTCTTTGTTTTCACGGACTACATGAGAGCTGCAATGAGACTTTCTGCGCTGAGTGAAGCAGGGGTAATATATGTGATGACCCATGATTCTATTGGTCTTGGAGAAGATGGCCCCACTCATCAACCAGTAGAACACTTGGCAAGCTTCAGAGCAATGCCAAACATTTTAATGTTCCGTCCAGCTGATGGAAACGAGACAGCTGGAGCATACAAGGTTGCTGTACTTAATAGGAAGAGGCCATCAATCCATGCTCTTTCACGTCAAAAGCTTCCTCAGCTTGCTGGTACCTCGGTAGAGGGAGTTGCGAAGGGAGGCTATATTATCAGCGACAATTCATCTGGTAATAAGCCTGATGTAATTCTTATGGGTACAGGTTCAGAGCTAGAGATTGCTGAGAAAGCTGGAATTGCTCTCCGCAACGAAGGAAAAGCTGTTAGAGTTGTGTCCTTTGTCTGCTGGGAATTATTTGAGGAGCAAACTCCGGAGTACAAGGAAAGTGTGCTTCCAGCAGCAGTATCTGCCAGAGTCAGTGTGGAAGCTGGTTCAACCTTTGGTTGGGAGAGGCATCTGGGTTCCAAGGGAAAGGCTGTGGGGATTGACACTTTTGGCGCTAGTGCTCCAGCTGGAATTTTGTACAAAGAGTTTGGCCTCACCGTTGACAATGTAGTTGCAACAGCTAAACAAGTCATTGCATAGTTTGCGTGAAAGTTGAATTTGAGATCAAAAACTTGTGCCATAGTTGGATTTCACATTCCTTTCCTTTTTGTCAGATTTTTCAGAGGTTGTTGATGGTAACATGTAATAAATAATCTTCTTTGGCATAAGCGGAGAATCGTTCTCACGGTGGGTTTCAGGGGACAGCGGCATCTTTCTGAAAACAATGGCAGATATTTTTTAATTTAAAGAACACCTATTTTAGAGTAAGCATGTGGAAAGAGTGAATATTAATAGATGTCTATCTCCCAACGATTCAATAACCTGATGTCAATTTTATATGAATACATGGGAGACATTTTTCATAAAACAAACTAAAAGTTTCTTTCAAAATGGTACAAAATAGCCCATATGAATACCCTCTCCTTTAGAATTTTATGTATTTTTATATATTAAAATAACAGTAAATAATTTTTATATTCATAATAGTTATAAATTATGACAAGGAACATTTTAAAATAATTATATGAATTATAATAATTTAGCATCATTTATGTTCTATGTATAAGAGTATATTGTACAACAATATACATTATTTCTTAATATTCTTTATGAAAAGAATTTTTATAATTATATAAGTTAATCATTATTGTAGAAGCATAAATCGTTTGGGAAAAAAATTATGTAAACATTAGAGAAAAAATGGATTTAAAAAAATGTAAAATTTGAAGAAAAATAGTAAAAAATTACATTATTAATTTAAAGGCATTTCCACATCATAGACATATTCAGAGCAAATAAAATATAGAACTACATATACAAAATGTTTATAGAATATGTAGAAAATATACAAAATACACATAAAAAAATTATACAGATTCTAAAATATACAGAATATAAGATATGTAGAATACAAAATATAGTAATATACATATTATACAGATGTAGTGTCCACCTATAGTTTGCTTTTCAACTTTATATTGTCAAACTCTTTTAGGCCACTTTTATGTGTGCGTTAATATTTTAGTTATTATATGGTTTTGAATGTATGACACTACATGACTTTAATAAATGAATAATTATGCATGTTATATTGATGCAATTAGATGATGTTAGTTATTTAATGATGATGGTTTACATGTTTTAAATGAAGCTTATAATTATGATTATATATTTTATATTATCAAAAGAATATTAATGTATTCTTGTTTTTCTTTTGCTATTAATTTTTATAATATGCTCCTATAATTTTATTGCATATCTATGTTTCTTTTTAAAATATATATATAAAAAGGGGCAAGCTCTCTACCCTAGGGTACAATAATTAATTACTTATACCATCTTTTATAAAAAAATTATCTTTAAAATTTTTTTATTAAAAAAAATAAAAATAAAAATATAATTTTGGGAGAGAAGCTAGGGCCACCCCAGTCTCCCCCTGCCAAAACGACAACTCTAAGAGTTGCCGACAACAACCCTTAGACTGTCATCAATAGTCTTTGGGATTGCCGCTCGACAGACCTATGATAGTCGTAAGGTCAGTCTGGGGTGGGGCCCACGAGTGCCCCCCTTTGTTATTTGGTTTTTTGTTTTAATTTTAATTTTAAATTATTTAAAAACATTTAAAATGTTAAAATTTTTAAAGACAATAAATAAATAAATATAAAATTATAAAATAATAATAAAAAATTAAAATAATGAAATATAATAAAATAAAATGTCTTTTTTTATAGTTTTAATATAATATTATTTTTAATATATATATATATATATATATATATATATATATATATATATATATATATATATATATATCTATCTATCTATCTATATATTAAATGGGAAGAAATGAGTTTTAACATGTGTGAATTATAATTGGATATTAGATGCATTTATTTGATATTTAATTATTCCAATTGACTGAATTATTTAATGATGTTGTAATGCTATTTGTTTATTTATAGTTAATTTATTTAGATTATAAAATTATATTGGGTTAGTAATTTTAATTCCTAAAATTAATTTATTTCGTTAATGTTATAAATTGATTTGTTAGGGTTAGAATTTAATTATTTTTTAATGTAATTATAGTCTGTTTTGATTAATGGAAAAAATAGGTTTTGAAGGGACCCGAAACCCTTTACAAAGAAAAAGTTTAAGATATAGCATTAGGAGTACACCAAATACAACAAATCAGCCAAAACAAAAGGCCACCATCCCCACAAAACCATCTAAAAGAACTTAGCCAAAGAAACACCCACATCGCTGCAAGATAAAACATTGGAATCCGTAGCAAAAGATACACTAACTATCTTTTTGTCCCCTTCAAATGAGATCAAAGGGTCATTTCAAAAGTCGGGGAGGATCTCTTAGAATTTTTTTCTTTAACTGTAATCCAGCCTTCTTCAACACTAGCAACCTTATTCTGCCAGCACAATGATTTCAGAGATGGAGAATTAGCCCCTAAAAGTGGGGTTGAGTCACCCAGGGAAACAGCCAGCACAGGGCTGGCATTAGATCTAACCAAAGGGCAATCAAGATATGGAGTAGCAATGTCAGATCCAACATCTAATAAAATACCATCTTTTCCAGCAAAGCCAGCACCCACCGAATTAGTAGAAAATCTGGTATCACCCAGTGTAGAAAGAGAAGGTTCAAGTCTAGCAATCGGGACAGGGATAGAGCCAACAGCCCCAACAGACTCTTCAAGAAAATTAATATCAGGACATAAACCAACCTTCTCACCAACAGGTAGAGGATTGCCAGTATCAGGAGCAGCCTCCATCTCAAGGTGGGATGAGCTTTTCAAGATAGTGTAATGTTGGGTAGAAGCACCCTTCCACCAAGAAGGAGAAGATTTCTTCTTCTTGGAAATGAAGCCACATTGGGATGAAATATGATCAGTCTTAAAACATTTACAACATCTAAAAGGAATGCCTTCGAAGTCAAGTTGCTGGATCCAAGGTCCCAAGGATGATTCAATTTTAATTTAAGCTGGGAGGCCCTTCAAGGTATCAATTTCTACCAAGAAACGAGCAAAAGTAGAATGACACATATTATCAGACTCATTATCAATCAATAAGAAATCCCCCAAAGTCCCACCCACTTCCTCAAGGACGGAATCATGCCACAGATGAATGGGTATATTGGAGAGCCTGACCCATATAGGGATAGAACTAAAGATTTCAGTGGAAGGATTGAAATCAGGGTGCCACGACTTGACCATGAGCAGAAAATTTTCATCCTCCCAGCAAAAGAAATAATCACATAGGATCGTAGCTCTATCCACAACATTATCAAATTTTGCAATGAAAAAGCCTTTTTCCATTGGATAAATGTTAACAATACCTGATAATTTTGGTTCCCATCTTTGAGAGATCCAATCATGCAGTTGGGGACGGCTAGGCCAAAAACCTTGAAACCGACAAATCAGTCTGTGGGATTAAAAAATTTCATTACTGTTCATCAAATCTCTATCAACAACAGAGGACATCTTGATAGATAAAGACCCACAAACAGGAACCGGGGCAATGGAAGCCCCATTGTCAGTGGAAACCCTGTGTCCCTTCACAACCCCGGTCGTCTTGGAAATAACATCAGCAAAAGACCCTGCCAACCCCACAGGATGTAAAGCACCAACAAACAACGAAGCACCAACTACCGGCGATGCACCAGAAGACAACGAAACACTTGTAGCTGGTAAAACCATAGAAGCTCCAACATCCGACAACACACCAACAGACAGAGAAGCTCCAGAACCCGACAACGCACCAGTAGACAATGAACCTCCAACAACTGACAACACACCAGAAGGTAGCGAAACTCTAGCAGCTGACGAGACCCAAGAATCACCAACATCCAATGACGTGTGCAACTTCCCAGCTGATTGCAAAACTCCAGCGGAAGGAAAAACCCTAGCTGTAGCTCCAGCAGCCGGAGAAACCCTAGAAGCTCCAACATCCAGCGAAGTCTGCAACTTCGACTACAAAGCTCTAGCAGAAGTCTGCAACTTCCCATTCGAATGCGAAACTCTAGCGGAAGGAAAAACCCTAGCCGCAGCTCCGACAACTGAAGAAACCCTAGAAGCTCCAACATCTAGCGAAGTCAGCAACTTCCTAGCCGACTGCAAAGCTCCAACGAAAGGCAAAACCCTAGCCGAAGCTCCAACATCCAACGAAGCTCCAACAAACATCTCCATTGATCACTTCCTTGACATTAAACCTATGTAATTATAGTCTGTTAGTAATTATTGAGTAAATTAATTTTTTGATGAAATTTACAAATTAGAACTTATTGTATTAAATTCTATTTATTTTATTTTATTTGTTTTCAGTGTTTGGGATTAATATGTCAGCCTAGTAGGACTGTTACCAGAGGCGAGATTAGAGATTATTGTTTATGTTTGTTTTCCTTGCATACTTGAATGATATTTGATCAAATGTGACCCAACCTTTTGGAGTTGATTTTATGATGGTAATTTTTTGATGAAATTTACAAATTAGAACTTATTGTATTAAATTCTATTTATTTTATTTTATTTGTCTTTAGTGTTTGGGATTAATATGTCAGCCTAGTAGGACTGTTACTAGAGGTGAGATTAGAGATTATTGTTTATGTTTGTTTTCCTTGCATACTTGAATGATATTTGATCAAATGTGACCCAACCTTTTGGAGTTGATTTTATGATGGTAATTGCATTATGTGTTCCTGTTACTTCTTGGAACCAATTTTGGATATTATGAGACTATGTTGACTTAGAGTCATGATTTGAGATTATTGAACCTAAGGTAGGTTATTTAGGTATTAGAAGGGAAGCAACTTACTTTGGAAGCGCCGGAGCTCGGAAGTGGCTACCTGGGTATCCTTAGTAGGTTACTTAATTAAGTGATAATATTAAATTAAATGGAGATTAAAATGAATTAATAAGATAATGATTCCTCACCCATGCTTTGAGTGCTAGTATAGGCTAAGGATGAGAGTGGGAGAAGATGCTTGCCTATCATGTAGTGATGGTGAGTCTGAAATAGTTGGTTTTCCTTGTCTACATGAAAGGACTACTAATACCGCATAGTCATTAGGGGCCAAAGTCCAGAGAGGCTATCAGGTGACCTTAGAGTTGACTCATGTGATGTCACTTCCTTGATGTCATTCTAGGTTTCCTACATGTGTTGGTTGTCTTTGGGTTATTATGTGTACCTTTGACTTATGAGTTATACCTTTGAGATAGGAGTTTCTAGAATCCTTGCTTAGTCTACCTGATGGATTGGTATTGTTATCCGTAAGGGATTTGATGTTATTTCCTTAGCACGGTGGGAGTGGAACCATAGGTTTCCACGAGGTTGAGAGGTAGTGTTTCTTTTATCATTTGAGACTCCGACACCCTTGTTCTAGTGTTGGATGATCCTGGTTGCAATTACTTCTTTTCCTACCTTCTTGAAATTCTATTCTTGATCCTGTGCTCCTCTATTTGTACTTTGTAATTTATTGTAATCACATACCCTGCGACATGTGCAGTGGATGGTGATGAGCATGTGTATTTTATCATTCAAATATAATTATGATGTAATATATGGTTGTAATTGTATTTCGTAGTTTCTATGTCAAGAAACCCTTGAGATGTGTAATCTATTTTGGATATTATATTTATTTTTATGTTCTTATGGACTTTATGTTTTACTTCCGCTTATTTATTCATCATTGTTTGTAAACATTTAAAAAAAAAATATTTTGCAAACTTAGTAATATGTTTTAGTTTAATATCTTCTGTAATAGAATTACAACATAATATACATAATATAAATTTTACTACTAGAATATGTAGAATATGCAGAATTTTTAATACAATTTGCTTTTATATATACATTTTTAATATTGAAAATTTTTATACATAAATTTTTTATATTGAAAATAGAGAGCTTTCATTTTTGTTTGGTTTCCAAAAAACAATTAAAAAATATTGATTTTGTCTTTTGTTTTGACCACGAATGTTTATTACCTTTCTAAATGAACTATGTCCACAGTGATAAACTATTAAGAAAATAAATATTACTACCTTATTTCACACAAATGTCCGTATGTCTGTGAAATAATAATATTACAATATGGAAGTAATAATATTTGGCTAATATACGGAACTATTTCAAACAAATATTATATATACATCCAAATACATTGCAGAATACGTATAGTCGTATTAAGAAAACAAATTGCAGAATATAATATAAGAACAAATAAGAACCATTTTCTGTAGATACAAAAATAAGATCTATACATTTATGTCAAATGACCAAAGTCAAATTGAAATGAGTATAGCCGTAGTAAGAAAACAAAGTGTTGGTATTTACAACATAATTGGAGTATAAAAGGGTTTTGTAAATAAATTATAAATCATACAAAATATTATATATCAGGTATACGTCCAAATACCACATATATTAAATTGCTACAACACAAACACAAACACAAACACAAATAAATCTTTAATTTATTACAAATAGCCTCTGTATATAGAAAGGTCTTGGACAAATTCTAGAAGATCAGGAGGAAACTTAACATGCAATTATTACAAACTAATGCAAACTCTATATTTAGAATTCAGTTCCAACATTCTGCCCCTTAATTTTGATCACACATTGCTTCAATACAAACCTATTATATCTGTGATCTTGAACAACACCTTATCTTCGACGGGTTTTGGTTCTTTTGTCTTCATCGGGTTTCTCGCCTAGCGCGGTGCATTATGCACTGATCTCTGTCTTTGCTGTGACTCCCCCATGGGTCCATTCTTTCTCTCCTCCTATAAAGGGCTTCAATGTTTTTCACAAAACAGTATGGACTTTTCTGAGGGCTTTGATTTGACTTCCTCACAAATTGAGGGCTTCACCTTTTTTGAGGTGGCTTTGAACTTTGCAGCGTTGGCTGGTCTTCTCCATATCAATGGGATCTCTTCTTGCCTAGGCGATCTCTTCTTGCCCTGATGATCTTTTTAAATATGGCAGCAACTCTTTTGACTGCAACAGATTTTCTTATTGACAGTGGCTTCTTCATTCTCAAAAATAAAAATAAAAAGACATTTCCTTCTTTTACAAAACCATGGCTTTACAAAGTGGAAGGCTCTCTTTTAAACTGCTGTGATTGCCATCCTTTTTGCAGCGATTTTTTCATGCATGGCACCTTACATGAAAATTTTCCTCAGACATGCAGCGAACAACTTTTAATTGGTCCTCCTTTTAAGTCAGCTGCAAAAACTCTTTTCAATCACAGAATTTAAACATACACAGAATTCAGCAATGGCTTTTGTGAATTTTATTTGGTTTACTTTTACCTTACTCTGACTTCACATAACTTCCCCCCAACATATGATCTTGGCTTTTTAAACAGCAGTAGCTTCTAGAAAAACTACAATTTCTTTTGTCTGCTGAGCAATTTTTTAAAAAAAAACTGCACTTACGTAGTCTTTTGCTTTGAAAAAAGATGCACAACCAAAACAACTATGGCTATATGTTTTGGTGGTTTCTTGTCTTTGAACAACAATCTTTTTTCTTCAGGGATACTGACACCTGTTCAACCTTCTCAGACTTCTACAACTTCAAATCTACCTGGATCTTCCTGTAGCTTTTTCAACAATGAATCTTGAACTGCAACAACTTAACAGATCTTCAACCTTGTTAGTTGGTTTAACAAACAGATTCAATATCCTTAATTTTTAAGCTCGTTTTCTTTGCGCTTCCTTTACAAATGGCCTCCTTTTTTCAGCAAACTGGTGGCCTTCTTTGAGAATAGCAAATAAATCTTTTACTTAAACAACCTCCTGTTGACTGTAGTTTTTCTCCTTAAATCTGCAAACTGGCGACATTCTCCTATTCAACGATTTAACCCAGCAAATGATCGACAGGGCTCTAATATCAAATGATTTTTAAAAAAAATTAGACAAATTGTAACAACAATAACACAAACACAAATAAATCTTCAATTGATTTGGAGGATTACAAGAACCTGATCACGTGATCAAGGATTAGCTGATCAAAATGAACAGAGATAAGAATTTATTACAAATTGCCTCTCTCTATGTTTAGAATAGTTTTAACTCATGCAAAAACTGCAGTTTTTTTCATGGGATTGGGATAAATTACAGTTCCAACAATCTCTAAGATAATGTTCACACCATGACTTGGACCAGGTTCATGGGTTGCCAGGACTAGCTGTAATATAATTACCAAGTAAAAACAGATCAAACTTCTAAACTTTAGAAAGCTCTTCTGAAGTCAATTCCAGAGACGAAGATCAAGGTTGTTCACTTTTATTTATGTTACAGATTGTCTGTCTACCATCTACTGTCAGGCTCGTGCTCCATGTCCATGATTTATCTTCCCTGGTTGAATTCGAGGCATTCTGACTTGTAAGCTGCCAGTCCCTCATATATCCAGGACGGGATTGTGGTGGATTAATTTCCATTGCCCCTCCTAGCATGGCAACAACCTGTGACATGGAAGGTCGTTGCGTGGGAGTTGCCTGTGTACATAAAAGAGCCACGTGAATCACTCTCACAACTTCTTCTTCAGAGAAACTGGAAAGAACAGTTGTATTAACCAAATCCAGAAGTCTGCCCTCCTCATACAATTGCCAGGCCTGCACTTCATTGACTGATAACATAAGACATTACTTTGAAAGAGTACGTATTCAATAACAATATCTTCTCAAACATCTGCTAAATCTTTGGTCCAGTGTTAAATGATTTGAATTTGATAAAGTCAATAGAATAAATCACTTGGAAATCTAGAAGAAAACATTGCTACCAAATCGAGAAGATAGACCATCTCATCTGGCATATTCCTGTCTTCATGACTTCTGTTGCTAACAACTTCTAGGGCAACTACTCCAAAGCTAAAAACATCAACCTTCTCAGTGAGATGTCCACGCAAAGCATACTCTGGAGCTAGATATCCGCTGAAAGCAGTACAAGTTTAAACTTTTAGTATAAAACACAAGTATAGTGTCAACCCTCATTTTAAATCTTGTTAGCATTCCGCATTTGGATCTTTTCAATAGAACTTTGAAATCAAAATAACCTGCTTTGGCTGAATCTCGCCAGTTTCTGCTTGGAAATATAATGAAACATATGAACCGTGCTAGACATATAGTAAATTTATCATGCTCTGAGTCTTACATTGACTATAACTGGAAAAGAAGAAATTCTAAATCTCACCCTGATCAACATTTCTGCTGATAATTTTTTTAAATTTCAGTGAAAGAACCACCAGAAAACTTCCTCTGCGTAAGTATTAATGAAACAGAAATCTTACATTGTTCCTGCCACTCTAGTACTGATGTGAGTTTTCGCAGCATCATAGAGCTTTGCCAATCCAAAATCGGCTATCTTTGGATTTAGGTGTTCATCTAGAAGGATATTATTTGGTTTGATGTCTCGATGTATAATTCTAACTCTCGATTCTTCATGAAGATATGCCATTCCACGTGCAACTTGAAGACAAATGTTAAATCGTATAGGCCAATCAAGGCTTAGCTTAGGTAGATCAGACCCTGGGGTTATAATAAAAAGCCATATTAGTAGTAATTTAAATGCTTTCAAAATACAAAGTGGATTATTAGAGTTCATAGTTAGCATTTTAGAGAAATATACAAGTTTATACCAAATAAAACTTGCCCTAGACTGTTGTTAGGCATATATTCAAAGACCAAGAGTCGCTCATCCTCTTCACTACAACACCCATAGAGTTTGACGAGATTCCGGTGTTGCACTGAAGATATTGTTGCCACCTCATTTAGAAATTCCCGTTTTCCTTGACCGGACGTGGAGGACAGCTTCTTTACTGCCACAAGATTTCCATCTTGGAGCACACCCTACAATTGAAATTATATATTGTAATATAAGCATTTCAATTTTGATATTTGATTCATTTGTTTTCTCCAAAAATAAAGCTCATACTCCACATATAACTAAAGAGTGCATTTTAATTTACCTTGTAAACTGCCCCAAATCCGCCCTCTCCTATTTTATTTTCAATATCAAAATCTTTTGTAGCTATTTTCATTTCCGATAAACTGAAAAGATGAGCTTTTCCAGCCATATTCTTCAAATCTGGACAAACAAGCAACATTACCATTTACACTTACAAGAAATCTGATCTAAGAGAATATTATGGAGATGATCAAAATATGCATGGAGTTTTGTCCCAGGCTTAGCAACATGTATTATCACCTTCGCTGTCATCGGCTGAAGAAAATTTTCTATTCGTTCTCCTTTTTCTTACGAGTACTAAGAATAAGCATAGTAGAACACCAACCCCAACAATAACTCCAATAATAATTCCAGTGGTTCTTGTTCGGCTGTTGTTACTGGAACTTTCAATGCCAATAGTTGCCTTGAATTCTGCAACAAGGCATGGGAAAATAACTTCTGAGGTGACATATATTTCAGAGGAATACAAAGCACATCCCAGAATGATTCTCTTAAATTAAAATTGAAATTATTAATCTCCATAGAGAATGTCCTAAGAAAACTGGATAATATTAATAACATTTTTTTTGAGGCCAACATAGTATCTTACCAGGAATAACCCTAATTGCTGACACTAATGGCCCACGCGTCTCCTCAGACGGTATGCCAAAAGTTCCCTTACCAGCCCAAAAAAGATGCACATCAAGGATATTTTCAGTCACGCTGACATTATAAATCTTTGTAATTGGCACATTTGAGTCTCCAGCGGCCTGCTTGATATTGAAATTTTGTAGCTTTCGAGTTCCCTGCACAAAAAAGTGTTGCAACAGTGGAAGATACATAAATGATTGAAATGATGAATTCTTAATGTCTGTCAGATATCTGCTCAAAAACTCAGAAATTACAACTGCATGTGCAAGGCCTTCAGAAAATAGGCCATAGTCAATCAGTAAACAAGATTCAACATCACAAAGGGACGTATCACCTAGTAGGCGAGGGAGCTGGATAGATCGCTGTCAAGTGATTTATAGCCTGCGAAGTGCTGATTATCCTGACCGTTCAGTTCCCCGGTTACCCCTTGATGAGTCAGGACTCCAATGGACAATTATGATTCTGTCCCTCTAATTAATGGGCTCTTAATTGGGCCAGGAAGTCGCAAAGGATTTTGAAAGCCATTTACTATAACATTAAAGTTGAAATGAAATTCGCATTAGTCAAAAGAAGTGCATGGACGACCCATAAAAACCAAAAGCCTAAGGGCCCCAAGGGATAGAAAGTATGTCTAAACTAGGCAACACAACCATAAAACCAACATCGTTAGTCTCTCCTATTCATATCATATCAATAACCTCTCTTCTTTTATATTTATTTTTTTTAAATAGGATTTTTTCATGCATAAAGTCTTTAGCTACCCAATATGGGAGCACGAGTCTTAGGTTGAGACCACTTCCAAGGACATAATTTCCCATTTTTAATTGAAAATAATTTGATTATTTATAAAAATAAAAAAGAGCTACAAATAGAAAACATATTATTAGTTAATCTATAGTTGCATTGATGATGCATAGATTGTGGATGAGAATCTTGGGTTACACATTATTTAAAGAAAGGTATAGATGAAGAATTGGTTGTCTCTCAAGTTAATGCATCATGTGACATCTTGAAAGAATTTGCAATGGACATCAAAATGCACTCATCTACATGAAGGTTTGTTGATCAACATCTACATTATTTAATCTCTATCAAATGATACATAAAATGTTTATCAAACTTGTTTATCATATTTATTATGTTTTAGTCATTGTGTAGGAACATAGGAGGTGTTAAAGCCTTGAAATCTCTCACCTTGCCATGCACAAATTCTAATGCATATGGAAAATTACTAGCATTGCGTGTTGAGAATGTGCAGTTCAACATTTATCCAACCTTTCATTTCTATGTTGTCTCTTTATATTCGAAGAGTAAAACATTTGTATATAAGAATGTGTAGGTTATGCATTTTGTATTTGAGAATGGTGTATTGGAGAAACAATGTTTAAAGATATTGCCCTGTTCGAAGAGTGTATGTAGCCATATTGGTGAACCACTATAAATTTGATGCTTGTGTCTTGTTTGTCCGATTTTGTTTTTCTAATTGATCTATCTACCCCTTTTATTTCAACAATTGGGATTAGAGCTCAGGAGAAGCTATGGGAAAAATTGTGAAGAATTTGAGAAGAGATGGAAGAGGTAGATAAACTGAGAATTGAAAAATTCTTGAGAGAATCTGCAAAAGATGTTTGGATGCTTGATCTTCAGTAGCATTTTTTCATCCCACTTCATGCAAGGAATATTTCAAAAACTTTTAGAGTAGTAATTTCGGTAAGGTTTATCTTGGAAACAATAAATCTTGTGATATTATTGGCATAGGGGATATTTTGTTGAAACTAGTAAAATGGAAACAATCGACTATTGCGGGTTATTAGATATGTTTCACAACTCAAACAAAATTTGATTTCAGCTAGGCAATAGGATTCATAAGGACATGAAGTCACATTTGAATCCAAAAGATGGAAAGAAATAAAAGGGGCCTTGGTAATTGCTTAGGGAAACAAATTAGGTTGAATCCTGATAGCAATATCACAATTTAACTTTCTGTGGAAAATATCTCCTACTTAACAAATTAGGTGCCTTGTATGTAGTAGAGAATCACACTTAAGTGAGAGTTGTTCATCCCACATTGACTCCTTCATTGCCTACACAATCTCTATCACTGTGTGAGGCCTTGGCTGCTTGGAAGAGGGCTTTGGAGCAATATGAGAGCAAGAAGATGTAAAAAGCCTAGCTAGCCCTCTAAAACAAACTAATTTTTTTTCTCTCAAATTTATATGCAATTTAAAGTTTGTTTTTAGAACACATAGAGAACTCAATAAGTATTCCAGATTTTTCAAGTCTTTCAATCACTAAAACAACAATTTGTCTTTAACATTTACTCCATTTTTTCCTTTGCTACATTAACCAATATGATAGTATCAAATATCATCAAACAATTACAAATTTATATAAATATGATTTTGCACCTTAGTTTCGAATGGGCTGCATAATATTCCTAACAGAGCCTGTATGGAATTTGAAGATGACTTCAATGATGCTTCTAGAATTGAAGATGTAGTAGTAAGCATATATAAACATGCCTTCACAACCAATTCATAGCCCTCAAACAATGACACAGGTTCTAGGATTAAAGACACAACTTTCCAGATATTTAACACCAGCCAATGTATGACCCAACTGCAACAAATTTGGGCCTATTATCAATTCTGTACAACACAAGGAAATAGTACGGCTTTGGATAGAGATTCAACTCTAATAGCCCTCCAACAACGCACAACATGAATGAGTCTGGAAAATTCTGATGTTCTCTCCAAGCAATAAAGACCAAACACCAACAAACATCAGCGTCTCTTGCATAGGTAATGAAGTTGAGAAGACAAAACAAATTGCTATACTTTAGCAACAATTTGCACTACCAATTTTAGACAATCTTCCACTATACTATAGCAGTGGATAACAAATCCTCAGAATAGACCCTTATACTTCAGCAAGGGGACAAACTTCAGAACCTAAAGAAAACCACATAGGCAACAAAAGAAAATAAATATTTGAAAGCGTTCTTTTTTCAATGAAATGAGCTCATATTTATAATGCTTTGCTGATAAAAGTTTCCAAAATCACTCAACTTCTGAAATTGTGAAGTTTTCACAAAAGAACTAAGCTCTTGAAACTTTCCAACACAACTTCACTTTAAATATTTAATACTTGGCTTAGGCATATAATAAATGCCCCCCTTCTAATGACGACTCAACCCTCAACTTAAGTGAAATTATAAAGTTAAATTATAACTTTATAATAAGCCATTTAATAATTTAATAATAATTTGGCCACTAAAAATATAATAAATCCCAAAATACTCATCATTTAAATATGTCATTTGAAGTAGGAGTTATACCTATTATTTCTCTATGTGACCAAATGTACTGTCCAAAAATAGAAAGGGACCATCTCAATCAACACCCAACTTATCACAAATAGTAAGTAAACAAATCTAAGCCCAAATGAAGTCCAATCTGAGCCAAATGAAGACCAACTTGTAGCTTACTGAATTGTGGAGAAGACAAGACCCTCCCAAGCCAAGCCACTATGTCAGAAGACCCTCTATGCACAATAATTAGCCTACGGGGATCAAAATAATAGGCTAATCCCTGAAACACTGATGCTGGCAAAATTGGGGACATTACAGTCCTCCCTCCCTAAGATTTCTTGTCCCTAAGAAATCCAGAGAAAAATGAACATCGCAGTCCACGTGGATCCCAAGGGTAGAACTTTGTACTATCCTTACTGTGCACAAAAAACTCATGTAGCACCATCACCCAAATAACTGATATCCATGACATAATCATCTGATAACTGACTGTAAGCATTGATGTTGGTAACAACTCATCAAAACTCAGCCCAACTGAAATATCAACTCTTTCCACACTCGAGTCCCCACCAAGCTGATACTCACACCCAACTGCACTGAGAAGATGACAATGATCAAATGTACTTGAATCACTATTACCAACTCTAACCTCTGATGAACTATCTTGGGTGTGTGGATACTGTAAGCAATCTAACTTGCAATTGTCAATCCCATTTGTACAAGATGGAGCTAACCCATCCCATAATGGATGGTATGAAACTGGAACCAATACACACTGATGCGAAACAAAATGTTCTACCTATGGGTCAAATGAAAATTGATGAGCACTCCTCACAATGTAATGTCGATAAAAAATCCCAATCTCTGTTAAGGGCTCATCAGTATCAGTCTTGGAATCAAAAGATGGCTCCAATCTCTGACTCTGAACTACCGGTCAGGCAGGATCCTGAGCAATCCTCTCAGTAAACCCAACCTCAAAATCCCTGTGGGGAAGCATAGTAGATAGAGTCTCTACAATCTTTCCCACAAACCTTCGAATAGCACGAGAGCCTTGGATGAGAGTACCCTCAGACACTCTGTATGAATCCTCTAGCACATCCAAACTCTCTAATAGATACTCCATGAAGGCCTCTGTGCAGTAGAAATTATATGTAGAAGCATCAACCTACTCCCCTGCGACCCACAACTGATCCCTCTAAACATGTGCCACTACCAACTATCCAATGCTATCAGCTATATGAGATGAAAAAATAGATCCGCTTCCAGCAAAAGGAAGCAAATCAACATGAGAGCTTGATTACATTGATAATATTACCTCATTTGTACCTACTGCACCCATATCCTAGACATATGTGTCTGCCACATCACCATGTCTGTCATCCCCAACTATAGAAGAAAACTCACCACCAACCACCTCAATGTGCAACCAAACTGGGTCTGGGGTTGGTGTGGACCAAACATGCTCCAACTCCATGGTCACCTCCTCTAATCGTGACTGTGACCCATGGAAAGCCAACTGGGTACATTGTAGTGAGTCCATAGTCACCTCTAACTCATGGGTGATCTCAACTATCTCCTCCTCTTTCCCTAAAAATATCTCATAACAGGCACTCCCCCACTCTAGAAGGTAATCCCTATCAGTGACTAACTATGAATAAATATGCTTTAAGACCTTGATAGCCTCTCAAAGCGCATGAACCTCTGCTAGGGAAAAACTACCATCACAGTGCTCATCTGACATAGGAGCACCCCAGCCAGATAAGACCAACATTTGATGAATAACATCATAATTCTCAATAGATGAAGAGATGTCTTTGTCATTCACCTTCAACTGACTAGACACATGATGCCTATGTAAGCCTTGCCTCCTATGCAATCTCTCTATCCCACTAACTGCACTGTGATAGGAGACTGAATCAGAACTGCCCAGCACAAGATCGCTCATATGTGTGCTATCATCCTCGCACAACTCTACATTCAAGATACAACTACTATGTACCTCAACCAACTCCTCATCCGAATAAATGGAAGCCCTCACAATATCAATCTCCTCGCATGTCTCAGCTTCCACCTCAATAGTAAGATCCTGTAAACATCGATCCTGGGACTCAACCAAAACCTCCTCGGAGTCATCACCCAATATCTCACAATGGGTGTCATACCTAGTGTGGCTCATAACATTGTCAAATGTATCATTAGATGTGTCCATGCTATCTACATCCACATCTCCTATTAAAGCCTCAATTGCTGACACCTGACTCTACACACATGACTCAATGTTAGGCTGTACACCAATAATGCTGGAGCATGAACCACCATCTACTGAATCCTCTATAATGCCCTGATCATCAATACCACAATAGGGTAGCTCCTGGCTCTCACCTATTCCACCTGAGAGAAGTACTACCTCTCGCTCTAGAGCTACACTATGAAAACTAACTTATAAATTCCCAATAACAATTCCGTCCTTGAGAGAAACTAAATGATCAGTGGCAATTGTTGTATCAACTATCTCTACACCAACCGCAACAACTCTAGGAGCCTCAACCTTCTGGAGCTCAGTGTTGTAGTCCATTAATGGTACTAACATATCCTCATGTCTATGTGTGGAGCACCCATCATCAAATCCATGGATAGGACTAGTAGGTGTCGTCCTAAATACTGGTACATCTGCATCATGGACACCTGCTAGGGAAAACTCAAGCCTCCTTCCTTGCAACCTCGATGCAGGCCTATGAAAGGAAAAAACCATGTACTTCACTACCCTACAACTATCTCTAGATTCAATAGCTTTGTCACCAGTCTCTACTGATGAAGCCTAAGTCTTTCCATACTTTCCTTCAAGGCATTTATTTCCTCTCTTTTTCCACACTACTACATGGACTCTCAGAACTAGGCCTCCTATATTTGTCCATAGCTAGAAAATGTGAGAGTGCTGGTCACTCCGAATTATAACATCAGATTTGAAATAATAATGAATTTCATACCCCACAGGATGGCAAGAAACATGCTTTGATACCACTGTAAAGAACCTAACTGGCCCTCTAAAACAAACTAGTTTTTTTTCCCTCAAATTTATATGCAATTTAAAGTTTGTTTTCAGAACACATAGAGAAATCAATAAGTATAATTCTAGATTTTTCAAGTCTTTCAATAACTACAACAACAATCTGTCTTTAACATTTACTTCATTTTTTCCCTTGCTACATTAACCGATATGATAGTATCAAATATCATCAAACAAATACAAATTTATAAAAATATGATTTTGCACCTTAGTTTCGAATGGGCTGCATAATATTCCTAACGCAACCTGTATGGAATTTGAAGATGACTTTAATGTCATCAATGATGCTTCTAGAATTAAATATGCAACAATAAGCATATATAAACATGCCTTCACAACCAATTCGCAACCCTCAAACAATGACACACCTTCTAGGATTAAAGACACATCTTTCCATATATTTAACACCAGCCAATGTACAGACCAGTTGCAACAAATTTGGGCCTGTTATCAATTCTATACAACACAAGGAAATAGTACGGCTTTGGATAGAGATTCATCTCTAATAGCCCTCCAACAACGTACATCATGAATGATTCAGGAAAATTATGATGTTCTCTCCAAGAAATGAAGACCAAACACCAACAAACATCAACCTCTCTTGCACAGTTAATGAAGTTGAGAAGACAAAACAAATGGCTATACTTCAGCAACAATTTGCACTACCAATTTCAGACAATCTTCCACTATACTTCAGCAGTGGATAACAAATCCTTAGAACATACCCTTATACTTCAACAAGGGCACAAACTTCAGAACCTTAGAAAAACCACAAAGGCAAATAAATATTCAAGGGTGATTTTTCTAATGAAATGAGCTCATATTTATAATGCTTTGTTGATAAAAGTTTCCAAAAGAACTCAACTTCTAAAATTATGAAAGTTCCCCAAAAGAACTCAGCTCTTGAAACTTTCCAACACAACTTCACTTTAAATCTTTAATACTTGGCTTAGGCATATAATAAATGGCCCCCTTCCAATGATGACTCAACCCTCAACTTAAGTGAAATTATAAAGTTAAATTATAACTTTATAATAAGCCATTTAATAATTTAATAATAATTTGGCCACTAAAAATATAATAACTCCCAAAAAACTCATCATTTAAATATGTCATCTGAAGTAGGAGTTATACCTATTATTTCTCCATGTGACCAAATGCACTTTCCAAAAATATAAAGGGTCCATCTCAATCAATGCCCAACTTACCTAAAATAGTAAGTATACAAATTTAAGCCCAAATGAAGTTCAATCTGAACCAAATGAAGACCAACCTGTAGCTTACTGAATTATGGAGAAGACAAGACCCTCCCAAGCCAAGCCACTGCCTCAGAAGACCCTCTATCCACAATAATTAGCCTATGAGGATCAAAATAATAGGCTAATCCTTGAAACACCAATGCTGGCTGTTGCCCATGAAATAAATTTTGTCCCTGTGGCCATTTTTCCTTGGAACTGTCAAAGTTTAAATTGTAAATTGAACTTTGAACTTTGAACTTGAACCCTTTTGTGGTTCAAGGTTTGAAGTTCAATATATTTTTCTCCATAAAGCACTGTGTTTATTTTATGTCTCGTGTGCTGCATTCACATGTTAATGTGCAAATGTTGATTTTATTTTGAACTTTGAACCCCAGTTTCTCAGTTCAAAGTTCACGATAGAATATGCACTTCTACGAGTTTTTCATGTAGAGTCTTCGAAGTCTGTCATAAAAGTTATTGGGGTCCACCGCAGTTTTCCTATGTGTATATATAATAAAAACATCACGAATCATGTACTTTGAACCCTTTCTTCATGGTTCAAGGTTCAATTTTTGAGTGTAATAATACTTGGATATGAGTCACGAGCCAAATCTTTATTGGCTGACAGTGAAATGATTGATGTAACTAAAAAGATAGTGCCACCTTAGCTCATGGATTCATTTACCAAATAGGAAGTGTGTGAGACAGGCTGGTATCATTTATTGCAGCGCAAAAATTGAATTGATGGCAGTTATCATGAAGTGATGGGATTTGAAACAAGTGTGTATTTACTCTTCCCACTCTTTACGTTTCCTTATCCTTCTCTGTTATTTTTTGGAGGCATTTTGGGAGGTGCAAAGGTAACTTTCTCGAAAGGTAGAAGAACAGTGAGTTTTCAATAACCTTGGCCCTATACTTCATTTGAGCTTCTGCATTTTAAGAGCAATCTTCATAGAATTTTGCAAGGTTATATTTTAGTATGTCTTCTTCCAAAGTGAAATTCATGAAATAAAATAGATTCTCTCTAGTTAGTTGTTGTTTGCCTGAGATGAAAGATACAACCATTGTAAATGATGATATTGGGGAAATTATTTCAAGATTGAGGAAAACAATTGATGAAGCTATGTCTATTATGATTGTAGAAAGTGGTTTATTAGAGGCCACGAGTTTTCCTAATGTAATTCCATGCCAGAGCTAGTAATAGAATGCTGTAACTAGTATTGCAAGGCTGAGAGGTGCATTAATATAGAAAGTGATGAGGTTTTGGTAAATATTGATAGAACAGTAGTAATGACCACTCTTAGAATCCCACCTGTTGAAATCTATGGAGATTGGAGTATCAATAAAGCCATAGTAGATGCTGAGAAGAACAGGAAGGAGTATAGGAATAACATAGCAAGAGATTGGCTGATAAATGTAGAAAAAGGGGGTTCCCATCTACCTAGACCACTTAGAAAAGATCACTTGTTCAGGGAGGTTAGAGACACCTGTTCAGGGAGGTTAGAGACATAATGGTAATGCTGAATAGAGTTAAAGGTAACCCTACAAACACCAACTAGGAAGACTGGATGTACATTTTTGTACAAGCTATCTTAGATGTTGGAAATGCCCTTGACTGGGCAGAAATTATAGCTGAGTAGCTACATGAGAGTTTATCTCAAATAGCCTTAATTTCTAGTTTTTATATGTCTTCCAACCTCTTTTATATTCTTGCTATTTGTAGAATCTAGGACAGTTTGCCTCATGAAGAATGAAATAGCAGTATGCCTATCTATGAGTATTACCCCCTCTTACAAAAATGAAAACATTCCATGACTTTCAAGAAAGTACATGATACTTTTGCATCTAGACTAGTTTTTGAATTGAGAGGAAAACCTAATTGCAGATTATCTGATGAAGCTATGGAATTTGTGAAAATCTACGAAAGTTTTTATATTTAGTCCCTACTTTTACCTATTTAAGAGTAGGAGGTTTCAATGATGCTCCATTAAAGCTTCCCAGGTATTGCCTAGACAAGTGCATTCTTCTTGAAATAGGAAGACAATTACTTATGGTTGAGAAAAAGTACAAGGTCAAAAGAGGTATTGGTGCCTTCTTCCCACTTGAGATAGGACATTATAAGTTCAGGTTGATGCATGATTTTTCCTTTCTAATCAATGAATTGAAATTAAAGAATCTCCAGCCATATCAGGCAAGAAATTACTTTGACAGTAAAGGCTTTGTTGAGAGTCATTTCAGAGTAGATGCCAAGTTTCTTCATCAACCAGCCCTAGAAGATTATTGGGAAGATTGCATAAATGAAGTAGAGGTCACTAAAAGATTATGTTCTAGGTTTTCCCTTGAACAAATCACTATTTTCAAGTTACCATTCAATATCAAAAATATTAAAAATGAGGATATTGATGCATTGGAGTCAGAAAATAAAGAATCAAAGCCAAAACTGGTAGTCAAAAAAATTGATTGGCTGGCGGAGGAAGAAGACAATGTGAAGTCTTTGACCAAAGAAGTTTTCAGGAAGACTGAGCAGTGGCTTAAAGCCCTAAAGAAGAAAATCTCAGTTACCCTTGTGTTGGCAACTAGAAAGAGTCCAAGGACTCCAAAAATTGAATCCTCTCCTATTTTGACTAATAAGACTGATTCATTGCTTTCTGCAAGTGTATCAATTTCTCCAGAGTTGATTTCTGATGATATTGTGAAGTTTTCAAGGCAGAAGAGCAAGAGAAGTGAGAAGACTGAGTCTCCTTTTTGCATTGTGTTAGATTTTGACATTGAGGAGCCCAAGTGGTTCAAAAGATTAAAAAGAGGTAAGGCATCCTCTATGGATTCAACATCAGTTGGAGGTGTTGGTAGTTCAGGTCAGAAAGAACCTGTTACCCTGAGCAATCCAAGTTCCACTGTTTCCCTACAAAACACGACCCCTATTTCTCCAAACTGGCTGGACCTAACTATGAGTAAGAAAAGGAATGTTGTGTCCTCCTTAGTTCCTGTTGGTGATCTGGTTAGTAAATATCTTGGAAAATCTCCTAAAGAAAAGAAACCGAAAATAGAGTCTATGGTGGATGTAGACCCAACTACAGGTCATTGGGTTGCAGAGATTTTCAAGCCTAATTCCAACAAGACTAGTGCCGAAGTCACTAAACAGGATTTTACTATAGATAAAGTGGATTTAGGGGTATCTTCTCGAGTTGTTGATTTGAAGATTTTGAATTCTACGAACAAAAGGATCAATCACAGAGTGCTAAAAGACGCTGAAGATAAGGCTAAGTTAAAACAAGCTTTATGTGAAATGGAGAAGTACATTCAGCAATTGCAAAATCCTATCCCTCAACCTTTGGTGATGGTACCTTTAAATCTGGATGTCAAGTCTCTAGACAACCAGAAGTTCCTTAACTAGGTACATAAAGGGAGGTCTCTCTCTAAGGCATTCTATAATTGGATGGGAGAGGTTAGAGAGATGGTTGATCGCTTCACTCAAACCTGTGAAAGTTTGACTAAATGGTCTTCTGAACTGTTATCGACCTTGGAGGCTAAAATCAAGCTCTGGGAAGGAAAAAGGGATAGTCTGGAGATAGCAATAGCCAACATGGACGAAGCTTTCAATTATGGCATAGAGAAATTTCTGTCTGAGAAAATGATTCCTGGTGCAAATAATGGTCTCTTGTTCGTAGCCAAGGTTAATGAGGAATGGCAATGTACTCTGATGGAGCAAGGTATTGAAGAATCAGAGCAAGTTCTAAAAGCAGTCGCTTGTGTTGAAGAGGTTCTCGATACCCACATAAACTATATCTACAACCTATCTAAGGGCAAAGCAAAAATAGAAATTGATACAACTAAAATGAATGAATCATTCATTCAAAAGGCGATAGAGGTAAAGGATGCCAAAGAGATGGTACCCAAAGATCGCTTAGTAATTGCCAGGGTGCAATCACTGGTCCTAATCGGTGAAGAACAAGTGAAGTCACTGAGTTTAAAGTTGGAGCAGTTGCAAAATTGCAAAGATATCTGGGAGCAAAGGCTGTACCTTATTTCTTCGCCAAATAAGGAGCTGTTAGAGAGATTCATGGTGGCTTTCAAGGAGTGGTCATAAGAGCGCAAAGAAAAGGAGGCCACCACTAGTGCTGAGGCCGAGAAAAGCTAATCTATCTTGATTAGTTTTGAAAAGATGGTTCTGAGTAGTTCTAGGTTGTTAGTTTCTTTTCCAAGATTAGTTAAGAAATTGATTATGCCCTACGTGGCTATAAGTTTATTTTGGAAAGACCTTAGAGGGGTCGGCTCTTTGGTAACAAAAACATATTAGTTTAATATTTACTGCAAATACTTTGATGAAATGGTTGATGTTTTGGATTGAAACTCATAATATATTATTAGTTGATATATATAGCAAATAGCAGTATCTTTTTAGATCAGTATGTCTGGTTAATGCACGTATGTTAATTTCAGTTGGGATTGATTTCGTGTTACTACCATCTGTGTATGTGTTTCAAGATTATACATCCATTTTTCAATCTTATTTCAGTTTATGTTGAATTGATCTTCCTGGGAAGTTTATTTACAATCTTAGTCAGTTGGCTTGGATAAATGTAAAGGTCTCTTTCTCGGAGCATAATTCTTTCAGTGATCATTTCATATGAGTTTTGAAAAAGCCTTTTTGTACTTTCAGGTCAAAAGTATAACTTATTTGTGTGGTTTCATTCTTTTCAAATAAATGAATTGTCAAGTTTGATCATTATAGAAGGTAGCTGCTCCTTTGATTGCAAAGAGTATAGTCGTGAGAGACTAACTCAACTATTGTATGCATTTTTTTTCCTTCATCTTGGGCTGGAGTACCTTAAATTGTTATAATTTCAGTAGAAAGGAAAATCTGTATACCAACACTAGCAAAATTGGGGACATTACAGAAGATTTGTGCCAATGAATTGGAGCAAGCTTTCATTGAAGCTTCATGTGAGATGGGTAGGTTAGATGATGTAACCAATTCAATTATAGAGGAATCCCTTGGCATGTTGAAATCTGATAAAGCCCAACAACTTCAAGCAGTGACATGGAGTATTTGCAACAAAAGTTGAGAGAAGTGGTAGTCCTTGATCAAAAGTCTATGATGGAGCGAAGTGGGGTTAGTATTGTTGCAACTTCTGGTGTTGTTGGTGACAAAGGTATTGGTGTTGTTTTCTGGTAAACACGGTGAAAGAGCACCACTAGTGGAAGATGCAAAGAATGCAAATGTGCTATTTTTCCACTATAGTGGACATGGTGATTTGAATTAAATGGTGAATTCAGTTACAATACTAGGTATGCAAAAACCTGTAAGCATTGTTAGGAAAAATAGGTAATAGAACTCATAGAAGAGTTGTGAGCAAGAAAATTTATCATTCATTTCCCCAACATGAGTTTAAATACAAATTTGGAATCCCAACAGTCTTATGATTTTAAACATTTTTGAATTCAAGAGTTTCTAGGGAATAAAATAATAAACAAGATTACAAATATTTTTAAAACTACAAAAATTGGATAGCCCAACTTGTCGGGGCCATAACTTTCCACTCCTAGCTCAAAATTTGAAATTGCTTGATTCGTTGGAAAGGTATTGAGAATATCTAAATTTAATTCCTTAGAACTATGCCGTCAATAATTGATCCATGAAACTAGTAACACTTCTAATCCCCAATTCTGCTCTAAAGACCTTCAAAACTGCAATTTATTGAAATGTAGAAAATATTGAAAAATTAGATTTATAATTTTTCCCATCTCTACATGCTTTGTTAGGTCTTGATGGGTCTGGATTAATCCCGAATGGATTTGGTCCATCGCTAGACTGTTTTGCATATTTTTCGTCATGTTTTGCATCTTCTCTTGACAGCTCCTGATGGCTGCTGACACACATTGGATTCACCTCATATTGCTTTGGAGTATTCCTGACATACTCTGAATCATTCCTCCCCCTTGAGAGGAAATGGGTCCCATTGCACCAACACCCTATAAAAAATCAAGAGAACATTTGGGAATTTCTCCTTTGATGGACCATTTTCTATGGGAAGGGAGTTGATTCATTGGAAAGGAAATAATTTTCTATGGTGCCATTTCCTTTTCCTGCTTACTGAAAACAACGTGTGCTGCAATAGTTTGAATTTGCCCAATATTGTTAGTTCTATCTTGAAAATATTGTTGGTTTGTGTAGTGTATAGTTTCATGATCTAGTGGTGAGTTGTGGAAGACTTTGCTAATTGAGTCTTTGAATGTACATTGTAGTGAAAACTTCATAGGTGACATGCGCACCTTCTGTTACTTCAATCGTGGTTTCTTGCGATGGTTCTTCTGAATGGTGCAAGTTGTTGTGGTAAAATGAGAGTTGTTTACAAATGATTGCACCCCTTCATGGTGAAGATAATTCCAATCCATGCAGCCAATTTCTTATGAAACATAAATCTGGAATTTTTAGAGCTTACCTCAGGTATTCAATATTTAGTTTTCCTCAACTTGATAGTAACACTGTGGGGCCTTGACTCATAAATTCCATGATGTTGATACATATAGAGCTGTCTCAAAAATACATCACATACATCTAATTGTGCTATATCACAAAGAACTTCATCTTCGAATGGTTTTATAGAATAAGGTAAGTAGCACTGCCTACTTGTATGTTTCACTAGTACATTTGACCCACTTTTTAGACCAACATTTTTTACCAAGTTATAAAATGATTTTCCATGGTCGGTTTATAGAAGAAAAATTTGATTTTTTTTTACTTCTATTATCATGTTGGTCAGAATTACAACCCTAAAGAGTGGTCGTAATTTCGACCAACACGGGAATAGAAGTAATAAAAAAAGTCAAATTTTATACATATATCCCGCTTACCAGCACATTTCATTTTATTTCATTTTGGCATAGTCCACGAGAAAAGGAGTGGTGAAGGAGGGTATAAGGAGGGAAGTTGTATGTCGACACCCCCTATATGCATCTAGCCTATAAGTTTTTGCATCTCCTTCTCCACATTACTATTCTCAAATCCGAGCAAGCATCAAGAGGAATAGGCATTTGATTTCAACTATTTCATTGCAACCTTTGTAAGAGATTCAATTTTTTTTGGCATTTGCTTAATGAAGGGTACATTTTTTTCAAATTATTTTCATTTGTCATAGTTTTGAAACCCTAATATCTGCACTTCTAATGGTGTTCACACCACCATTAGAAGTGGGATGAACACCATTAGAAGTGGCCCATGAATTTCCAGAGATATAGAGCAACCAGTCAACTAAGGGTGGGTTCTTTGTTTCCTCATCAACTGAGTTGAAGGTTAAATTGATGCTACTTTTGGTTTGATTGTAAAAAAATGTTGAATATGACAGAAGTGCAAAAAATAAAAGCTAAAACATCGATGAAACCGTCTATTGGTCACTTCAAACCCTTGGATCTAGGGCTTTCTAAATGTCAGACTTCCAAATGCCTCTGCTTCAAATTGGTGATCGATTCACCATCCACTCAACATAGTAAAGAAATTCCAAACATACTATTGTGAGAGGGTATGTGATGTGTGGTGTTTCTCATAACTGGCACAATCCCGATAGATTAGTATCTTTGTTTAGTAAAAATATGGATTTAAATGATCTAGTCGAGTTATAGTTATTTAAAAGTCAAATTATATATATATAAATCCCGCCTACTGGCACATTTCATTTTATTTCATTCTGGCATAGTCCATGAGCAAAGGAGTGCTGAAGGAGGCGGTATAAGGTGGGAAGCTGTACTAGGTCCACACCCATCAACTCATGTCAAGATCTTGTCCAAAATCATGTTGAAATATCTATTTACCTAAATCAAGATCCTTCCCTCTCACTTCCTTCGTTACATAATCACTTTTGGAGTATATTCTAAAGTCCTTGAATCCAAGCAAATGTAAGTCAATAACACCAAATATATCACTTAAAATAACCAAGACTCTTCACAAGACTTCTAAGTGATATATTTGGTGTTATTGACTTACATTTGCTTGGATTAACAAGATCTTGACATGAGGGGATGGGTGTGGATGGTGGGTGTATTGGTCAATGTGATCTGCTCGTGAAGACACAGTCTGGTGTTTATATTATTAAACTCTCTATTCAATGCAACATTGATAGGAAAAGCAATCATTGATTAGTATTATAAGTTTTGATCATTCTATGTACTGATTATATTGTTTTGAAGTCTTAAAATCAGAAAATTTTAGTCCTTTTATTGACTGTTCTTGTACAGTGCTTGGTGTGCAAACAATCTTTGTCTTGAAGAACCAATGATTTCCTAGGCTCTGTCAAATAGTTGGCAATCAATGATGTATTCAATATTTCTAAAGTACTTCAAAAGGCTTAAACTCACCAAGACTCTTCAAAAGACTTCTAAGTGATATATTTGGTGTTATTGACTTACATTTGCTTCGATTCACAAGATCTTGAGATGAGTGGATGGGTGTGGATGGTGGGATGGGGGGTATATTTGTCAATGTGATTTTCTCATGAAGACATATTCTGGTGTTTATATTATTAAACTCTCTATTCAATGCAACATTGATAGGAAAAGCATTCATTGATTGGTATTATAAGTTTTGATCATTCCATGTACTGATTATATTGTTTTGAAGTCTTGAAATCAAAGAATTTCAGTCCTTTTATTGACTGTTCCTGTATAGTGCTTGGCATGCAAATGATCTTTCTCTTGAAGAACAAATGATTTCCTAGGCTCTGTCAAACAGTTGGCAAGAAATGATGCATTCAATATTTATAAAGTGCTTCAAAAGGCTTAAACTCACCAAGACTCTTAACCAATACACCCCAATCCCACCATCCACACCCATCCACTCATGTCAAGATCTTATCCAAAATCATGTTGTAAATATCCATTAACCTAAATCAAGATCCTTACCTCTCACTTCCTTCGTTACATAATCACTTTTGGAGTATATTCTAAAGTCCTTGAATCCAAGAAAATGTATGTCAATAACACTAAATATATCACTTAGAAGTCTTGTGAAGAGTCTTGGTGAGTTTAAGTGATATATTTGGTGTTACTGACTTACATTTTCTTAGATTCACATGATCTTGACATGAGTGGATGGGCGTGGATGGTGGGATGGGGGTGTATTGGTCAATATGATCTGCTCGTGAAGACACAGTCTGGTGTTTATATTATTAAACTCTCTATTCAATGCAACATTGATAGGAAAAGCATTCATTGATTGGTATTATAAGTTTTGATCATTCCATGTTCTGATTATATTGTTTTGAAGTCTTAAAATCAAAGAATTTCAGTCCTTTTATTGACTGTTCCTCTACAGTGCTTGGTGTGCAAACAATCTTTGTCTTGAAGAACCAATGATTTCCTAGGCTCTGTCAAATAGTTGGCAAGAAATGATGTATTCAATATTTCTAAAGTACTTCAAAAGGCTTAAACTCACCAAGACTCTTCACCAATACACCCCATCCCACCATCCACACCCATCCACTCATGTCAAGATCTTGTCCAAAATCATGTTGAAATATCCATTGACCTAAATTAAGATCCTCCCCTCTCACTTCCTTCATTACATAATCAGTTTTGGAGTATATTCTAAAGTCCTTGAATTCAAGCAAATGTAAGTCAATAACACCAAATATATCACTTAGAAGTATTGTGAAGAATCTTGGTGAGTTTAAGTGATATATTTGGTGTTATTGACTTACATTTGCTTGGATTCACAAGATCTTGACATGAGTGGATGGCTGTGGATGGTGGGATGGGGGGTGTATTGGTCAATGTGATCTACTCGTGAAGACATAGTCTAGTGTTTATATTATTAAACTCTCTATTCAATGCAACATTGATAGGAAAAGCATTCATTGATTGGTATTATAAGTTTTGATCATTCTATGTACTGATTATATTATTTTGAAGTCTTAAAATCAAAGAATTTGAGTCCTTTTATTGATTGTTCCTGTATAGTGCTTGGTGTGCAACAACCTTTTTCTTGAAGAACTAATGATTTCCTAGGCTCTGTCAAATAGTTGGTGAGAAATGATGTATGCAATATTTCTAAAGTGCTTCAAAACGCTTAAACTCACCAAGACTCTTCACAAGACTTCTAAGTGATTTATTTGGTGTTATTGACTTATGTTTTCTTGGATTCACAAGATCTTGACATGAGTGGATGGGTGTGGATGGTGGGATGGGGGGTGTATTGGTCAATGTGATTTGCTCGTGAAGACACATTCTGGTATTTAATTATTAAAATCTCTATTCAATGCAACATTGATAGGAAAAGAATTCATTGATTTGTATTATAAGTTTTGATCATTCTATGTACTGATTATATTATTTTGAAGTCTTAAAATCAAATAATTTTAGTCCTTTTATTGATTGTTCCTGTACAGTGCTTGGCATGCAAACAATCTTTGTCTTTAAGAACCAATGATTTCCTAGGCTCTACCAAATAGTTGGCAAGCAATGATGTATTCAATATTTATAAAGTGCTTCAAAAGTCTTAAATTCACCAACACTCTTCACAAGATTTCTAAGTGATATATTTGGTGTTATTGACTTACATTTTCTTCAATTCACAAGATCTTGACATGAGTGGATGGGTCTGGATGGTGGGATGGGGGGTGTATTGGTCAATGTGATCTACTCATGAAGACATAGTCTGGTGTTTATATTATTAAACTCTCTATTCAATGCAACATTGATAGGAAAAGCATTCATTGGTTGGTATTATAAGTTTTGATCATTCCATGTATTGATTATATTGTTTTGAAGTCTTAAAATCAAATAATTTTAGTCCTTTTATTGACTATTCCTGTACAGTGCTTGGCGTTCAAACAATCTTTGTCTTGAAGAACCAATGATTTCCTAGGCTCTGTCAAATAGATGGCAAGAAATGATGTATTCAATATTTTTAAAGTGGTTCAAAAGGCTTAAACTCACCAAGACTCTTCACCAATAAACCCCCATCCCACCATCCACACCCATCCACTCATGTCAAGATCTTGTCCAAAATCATGTTGAAATATCCATTGACCTAAATTAAGATCCTTACCTCTCACTTCCTTCGCTACATAATCACTTTTGGAGTATATTCCAAGCAAATGTAAGTCAATAACACCAAATATATCACTTAGAAGTCTTGTTAAGAGTCTTGGTGAGTTTAAGTGATATATTTGGTGTTATTGAATTACATTTGCTTGGATTCACAAGATCTTGACATGAGTGGATGGGTGTGGATGATGGGATGGGGGGTGTATTGGTTAATGTGATATGCTCGTGAAGACACAATTTGGTGTTTATATTATTAAACTCTCTATTCAATGAAACATTGATAGGAAAAGTATTCATTGATTGGTATTATAAGTTTTGATAATTCCATGTACTGATTATATTGTTTTGAAGTCTTAAAATCAAAGAATTTCAGTCCTTTTATTGACTATTCCTGTAGAGTGCTTGGTGTGCAAACAATCTTTGTCTTGAAGAACCAATGATTTCCTAGGCTCTGCCAAATAATTGGCAAGCAATGATGTATTCAATATTTCTAAAGTGCTTCAAAAGGTTTAAACTCACCAAGACTCTTCACCAATACACCCCAATCCCACCATCCACACCCATCCACTCATGTCAAGATCTTGTCCAAAATCATGTAGAAATATCCATTGACCTAAATCAAGATCCTTCCCTCTCACTTCCTTCATTACATAATCACTTTTGGAGTATATTCTAAAGTCCTTGAATCCAAGCACATGGAAGTCAATAACACCAAATATATCACTTAGAAGTCTTGTGAAGAGTCTTGGTGAGTTTAATAGTCTTAGTGAGTTTAAGTGATATATTTGGTGTTATTGAATTACATTTGCTTGGATTCACAAGATCTTGACATGAGTGGATGGGTGTCGATGGTGGAATAGGGGTTGTATTGGTCAATGTGATCTACTCATGAAGACATAGTCTGGTGTTTATATTTTTAAACTCTCTATTCAATGGAACATTGATAGGAAAAGAATTCATTTATTGGTATTATAAGTTTCAATCATTCCATGTACTGATTATATTGTTTTGAAGTCTTAAAATCAAAGAGTTTAAGTCCTTTTATTGACTGTTCCTGTACAATGCTTGGCAAGCAAACAATCTTTGTCTTGAAGAACCACTAATTTCATAGGCTCTGTCAAATGGTTGGAAAGAAATGATGTATTCAATATTTCTAAAGTGCTTCAAAAGGATTAAACTCACCAAGACTCTTCACCAATACACGCCTCATCCCACCATCCACACCCATCCACTCATGTCAAGATCTTGTCCAAAATGTAAGTCAATAACACCAAATATTTCTAATGTGCTTCAAAAGGCTTAAACTCACCAAGAATCTTCACAAGACTTCTAAGTGATATATTTGGTGTTATTTAATTACATTTTCTTGGATTCAAGGACTTTAGAATATTGACTTACATGGGGGGTGTATTGGTGCAGGGCACCTAGGCCATTCAGTTTTGCTTTGGGACTTGAGTTCTATATTTTGTTTTGCTTTGTAATAAAGGATGTCCTCTAAAATCCTAGAGCACCCTATGGTTTTATTTTAGTCCTTCTTGTGTGGAGGTGTGTATGGTCGAATAAGACAATGTAATGAACTACCAAGCAATCAACTTTTAATTCTTTACAAACAGTCACTTTTCTGCTCTTGAAGACATAGTTTGGTGTTTATATTATTAAACTCTCTATTCAATGTAACATTGATAGAAAAAAAATTCATTGATTGGTATTATAAGTTTTGATCATTCCATGTACTGATTATATTGTTTTGAAGTCTTAAAATCAAAGAATTTCAGTCCTTTTATTGACTGTTCCTGTATAGTTCTTGACGTGCAAACAATCTTTGTTGGAAGATGTGGCCCTAACTCACATTTTCACCGTTGGGATTCAATGCCACTGTGTGAAATGTGAGTTAAGGAAATTGGAGTACAGCCCCAATCTATACTCAAAATGGTCACTTAGAGGTCCTTGATACCCTCTATTCCCATACGACCTAGGGCTCTGACACAAAGTTCCCAAAACCCACAATCAAGATTGGTTCTTCAACCCAATCCCTTACACCCTTAAGGAATTGACTCACACAACTCAACCCTACTAATCTAGGGATGAAACCAGGGTTTATTCAAAGTCCAATATCAATTTCCAATGAAATGGAATGCCAATCCTACACTTAGCAACTTCGAAACACAAGTTAGACACCAAAACCCACAACAGGGCTACAAGGAGAAAATATGAATTCTTAAGGGAAACCTACTTGAAAATCCACCAATTTAGGTCTTAACCACCCTCAAAGGTTTCAATCAACCTATCAACAGTACACACCAAGTTTGGCCTCTTGACCAATCTCCAAACTCTGACTGTCCACAAATCTCTCCTAAGCCTAATAGGGATAATAGATCAAATTAACAAAGGAAGTGTTCAAAATATTTACCACATTCCAATATAAACTATTGGAAAACTTGTAGGATTTCAAAAAACAACTAAATCTGAGGATTTAGATCTCCAGTCCACCCCTGGGCCGAGTTGTGCATTCAAACCCACAATTCTAGATAGTCACATAGAGATGCCTGTCTAGAGGGTTTAATATTTCCTCCTTTCTCCATTAGTCTCCCAATCCAAGACCTCAAAAATCCTATAGTACATTCTCCCTCCTTTCTTTCCACCAAGTTTTAGAAACTTCCCATGGTGGAGTCTCCTTGAAAGAGGAATTGTATCGCGAAATCCTAGATTGGGTCTTCTTGCAACTAGTGAGCACACAAAATGTGATAACTTCCGATCCTAGTCGATTCAAGATCTCAAATCAATTTCAAATCATTCATAAGACATATAACTGAATTCCACATTAATTCAATGGCACATGTGTGTCCATACAATTCAAAAACACAGTCTAATTCTCAGGAAAATAATAAATTTTATTGAAATCTGTTATCAAAACTTCTGCAAGTTAACCAACTTCTTCCAACTCTCTTGGATCAAAGTTTTATACATTCCTCAATTAGTTCCAACCAACTGAGATGGTTTATAACTGTTAGAATTCAAAAAAATGACAACTTTTCAAAAGTTGCACATTACAACATTGACAACATTTTCAAAATAGGTCTGCTGCAGTTCTATCTCAGTAAAACTGTATTAACTCTCTCTGTACGTTTCGTACAAACATACGATCTTAGGTGAGTCTTCTATAGACATCATAGTATCTAATTCCAAGAGTCAAAGCTCTGAACTTACTCCTATCAATAGCACAAACAAAAACTATCTTACTGTCTATTCTAGCCCTTCCTAAACAAATTGTCCTACAAATGGCTAAGATAGACAACTAGGTTTATAACACTACCTTTTGTCACCTTGCCTTACAAAATAGGACTTTATTACATCATTGGATTCAAGATCCAATTGGTATCCTAACCCTTCCCATTAATCTTTCATCAATGAGTTTGAGGGTGCTCCTGCACCAGAAATGCTTTATAAGAGTTCAAAAGCTCAGAGTTGAGAAGGTTAGTTTTCTTTTTGAACAATGATGCCCTAGGTTGAATATTTCATATGTATTCAACCAGACAAGATGAAACTCAACTGTAGCAGCAGACAAAAACCGCGTGGGATCAAGTTGTTGGATGAATTGGGCCCTTAGAGTTCATGGGATTTCCATATATTAAAAAAAACTTAAGACTATTACAACCAGATAGACTGCTAGCACGAAGGAAGATTTGACCTAGCCAAATAAAGGTCTAATTCTGTAGACTATTGGTTAGACAAATCTTCATTATCTTCTGATTGTCTTCTTTATATACTAGAATTTAAATGGAACATTAAGCAGAGTAATAATATGCTTAATCTATTAGTAATCATCTGCATTTAATCTACCAATTAATAATAGTTTTGTACTACACATGCAATGTATTGTTAGTTTGAAGATAGTCGTTGAGTATATAGTATTCTTGTTGATAAGTATATTCTTTTGACCGTCGAAAAAGCGACATCAAATTTTTTTTATAAAAAATAAAATATATTATCAAATTAAGCATAGCAATAATATGCTTAATCTATTAGTAATTATCTGCATTTAATCTGCCAATTAATAATATTTTTGTACTACACATGCAACGTATTGTCAGTTTGAAGATAATCCATGCCATGTGTGATGGTTAAGTAATGGGAAAGTTATGATGATTTAATTGTACAACTACTGGTCCCTTGAAACATTCAAAACAAAATTCTCAAAAGATGTAATCTCATGGAATACGATGACTTCAGGTTATGCAAAAAATGGATCTATCTTCTATCACTATGGGAGAGGAGTCTTATGGGAGAGGAGTCACTTCCAAGCAATACACTTTTAATTCTTTACAAACAGTCACTTCTCTGATCATGAAGACATAGTCTGGTGTTTATATTATTAAACTCTCTATTCAATGCAACATTGATTGGAAAAGCATTAATTGATGGGTATTATAAGTTTTGATCTTTCTAGCCTAGGCCTGGATCATTCAACAATTAGCTTCATAATAAATGAAGAAGATGAGAGATGAGCAATTAGCTTCCCAAGAAAATCTCATAAATGAACTATGTGTACCCCAATTCATGTGCCCTCTGTGCGTACCTAAATGATATATTTGAAACAACAAGGGTAAGGCTTAAAGAAGTTAATTTTGGATCACAGTCTGTAGTTATTGCAGCAGTAGAGCATCAGGCGCCACCTTCAACACAATATGATCACTAGACATGTCTGTATGTTTTATGAAGTTTGGTCATTGTAGTTGCCGTTCTTGTTTCCTTAGTACCTTTAGTGGTAAGTCATCTACTTCAAATTCATACAATGACCATACTTCATAAAACATACAGACCTGTCTAGTGATGATCATATTGTGTTGAAGGTGGTGCCTGATGTTCTGTTGCTGTTTCAAATATATCATTTAGGTACGCACAAAGGGCAGAGGAAGATTTTATGAGATTTTTATTGGGAAGTTAATTTCTCAACTCTCATCTAATTAATTTATTATGAAGCTAATTTTCGAAGGATCCAGGCCTAGGCTAGAAATATGTCTTCCCATTTGAGATTTTGTCTACATTAGTAAGTTACTTTTTATTGCAATTATAATTAGTTCCTTGGTTCCTTATTAATTGCTTTTTATTGCATGGTTGTCTTTGGTTTGTCATTTTGTTTTGAGTGTCTAGTGATTTAAACCAAAGACTTCGACTTAGCTAAAAAATGTGCAAGTCTACATTAGTATGTTTCTTTTTATTGTAATTATAATTAGTATGAATGAATGAAATAATGACAATGCAATATTTGTGATAATGCAATATTTGTCGGAATAGCGTTGATGACTTTGGTCAATATGCCTATGTGTCAATGTGGTGTTGGCCCATGCATGTTGAAGACGTCACACACAACAAGTAATCCTGGGCATCAATTTTGGGTTTGCCCAAATAGGAAAAAGGTCTGGATACGTAATTATATTTTATGTTTAAAAATAATGTGACAACTAATCATTTTATGAAGAACTGATGTACATTTGGTATTGCAGGGAAATAGTGGATGTCAATACTTTCGGTGGGTTCATGAAACCACATTTACATCTACCCCATCTACATCTATACTTGATGTAGGAAATGAGTGCAACTTGTGCAAGGCTCGAGAGGCAGCTGCTGCTGCCAAGATTGCTTTAATGTCGAAAGCAGAAATCATATTTCTACGATGCCTTCTTTGTGTAGTTTGTGCACTACTTTGTTGGGACCATATGCGTAAATGTGGTTAACAGAGGGCTATTGTAGATACTGATTTTTTTTTTACAATTTCAAGTAGATACGTTGGACCTATTTTGATAAAATCATAAAAAAATTTGTTTTTTATGATTCTGTTATGATTTTCAATATAAAATTAAACAAAATTAAAAATTAACCTTATTATCGAGCTAATTGTCGAAGGATCCAGGCCCAGGCTAGAAAGATGTCTTCCCATTCTGTTGTGGATAGGTGTTTCATAAAACTTACATACCTATTGCACGTGCATTCTCAATTCAAAGTGGGAAAATCTTATTTTGGATGTGAGGGAGAGAAGACAAACACATAAAGAACATGCACATAAACACGACAACTGAGAAACATAAATGTAGATATCACAACAGCTGAGAAACATAAATTTAGGCATCGTGGTCACAATTTTTTGGAGACACAACATAATTGAATGGTATACCCAGATGATGCAACACAACTATCACTCCTCCGGTTCCAAGTTGACACTATGGGATCCAAAAATCATAGATAAGGAATAAACTTAGAGAGTGGAGGAGGGCTGTAATGACCAAAATAATATAGGGTCCCTATATTATTTTAGTCGTTATGGCCCTCCTCCTTCACTCTCTAAATTTATTCCTTATCTATGGGTTTTGGATCCTGTAGTGTTGACTTGGAACTGGAGGAGCAGTGGTTGCATTGCATCATCTGGGTATACCAGTCAATTATGTTGTGTTTCCAAAAATTTGTGACCATGATGCCTACATTTATGTTTCTTAGTTGTTGTGTTCTAGGACCCCTTATGACCCTTTATGACCCTTTACGATCCCTAAGAATACATCTTATAAGTCTTAAAATGTCATAAAGGGTCATAAGAGGCTCCTAGGAGGGGCCAGATGAGCTTCCACCTTCACGTGGTTGGCCCTATTAAGTAGAGAATGTTAAACTATTCTTGAAACAAAGAGACGCTCAATAGTTTAAGGAGAAGCTCTATAAAACCTTCACAAATATCCCTTCTTTGGCCTCCACTCATACCTCTTCTTAGAATTTAGAAACTTTGGATACTGTTTCTCATCCATGCACGAAATGTGCTAGTGATCATGTGGTTAGTGCTTGATAACACATTTGACATCATACCTTTTTATCCTTGAAAGATTGGGATCATACAAGAGCATACTGGATCACACAAGAGCATACTAGATTTTATTTATAAATGCAAACTTCGAGAAAATAGATTTGTTAATGTTTTGCCTGCCTTTTCTAAAAGTGTAAGCCCCAATGCTCCTATAAAAATCTCAATGATGATCAAAATCAATGGTGGAGAGTTATCATGATGGCAATGGTTGGAGTACCTTGTATTCAATAGATATTGGCAAGCGATCCTTCTTAGCTGATGCTGTTTTAGATTAAAATACATACTAACAACAACAGCTAAGAAGGATCACTTGCCAACATCTATGTATGCAAAATTTTGGGAGTTGCATCTGAAACTTACACTAAATAATATAAGTTGTAATTTTCAATTTTCATTACGATGTCACTTTTTATTGTGTCAATTTTCAAATATATATATATATATATATATATATATATATATATATATATATATATATATATATATATATATATATATATATATATATATATATATATATATATATATATATATATATATATATATATATATTTAAATAGTTAAATTAGACTTACTATCCAAATTGGAAAAATTATTTTTGATGTACATGGCACTTGGAGTCAAGCGTGTCTCTAAACATTGTGAGCTTTCCATATTCTTTAAGTGTTCTATCACAATTATATTCATCAAAGATTGAATTAGGGATTGAGTATTTTTTGTCACAATTTGTTTCGTACATTGATGAGAATCAATGATGGAGAGTTTTTAGATTATGAGAAGACATATATGCAGTGGAGGCCTGAATGAATGAATGTTATTAGATGTTAATGGGGAATTTAGAGTGATGTTGGGGGGGGGGGGGGGAGGGGCCAAATGAGCTTCCACCTTCACGTGGTTGGCCTTGTTAAGTAGATAATATTAAACTATTCTCGAAACCAAGTGAAGCTCAAACTAAACCAATGACGTAGATTCAATGGTCAAAAACACCTACTTCTTATTCCATATATATTATATCTCATTCAATTTAATAAATATTTTAATTCTTAAACATGTTCATCAACCAATCTGCATCACCATGTATTGGTCAATTAGATTTATCGATAAAAGAGTGAATGGGGAATTTTTACAAAGCACTTACCTTTAAGCCTAAAAATCTAGATGAAAAATTATTAGCTGCCTCTGATTGACTCATTCTCATGTTTCTTCCTACCCCTTTTACTTCCCTACTACCTTGTCTTAGGTAGCTGCCTTCTTAAGAGTTTTTTAATTGATTTTGAATGATGAAGTTTTATGGCTGCATTGTTACTAATAAGTTTTATTTAATGTGTTGTATAATGTGCAGGTGACAAGTTGATCTCACTCATTAAGGATAGAGATGCCCCATATATATTTTCATTCATCACCTTCACATGTTAATATTGCATATAGGGAGTTAAAATTGTCTAGAAGTGTCACTCACTCTTGTCATGGATGTCTGCTCTTTATTCCTAGCATTTGGCTATCCTTGACTATTATGATCTTGTTGATCTCTATTTTTTTCACTGTGACTACTCTCCTCTTAAACATATGTTTAGATCTATTTTTTGATAGCAATGAAAAGATCTCATATCTTTGAAACAGTGAGATTATCCCAAGGACAATGATGTCCAGTGTTATAATAATGAACACCACGAATTGGTGAAAAGCCCATTGAATGAATCTACCATATCAAGAAAATTAATCATGAAACTTTTCATGAAACTTGATGTTTCTCATATAAATCTTGATGTTTAGAACCATGATACCCACTTTTCTTTGATAAAACCCATTGTTCCACTTTTGAATACACTTCTTTATCATCTATCTGCTATTCTTAATGAGCAACCTTCTATTTATTGTTGTTTCTTGAATGGATGTCATTTCTTACTCATTATGGACTACTATTTACCGATGGAAATCCTTTGTTCTTGTTTAGAAAATGCTTTTTCTATTTGAAAATTTTCACTAGAACATAGCTTGTTGTTCATGAATTGCTTCACTAGCATTTATGCTTTGATTGAAGGCTTTAAAGCTTAGGCACGATCATACATCCCTACTTCTTGAGAAGAATATTCAGCCCCAAAGGTAAAGGTTGTCATTTGGTTCCTTGTCTTTGGATATGGGTCTCATAAGAAATTGTGCACATCATATATAATTTACTTTAATCAAGTTTTGGAGAAACCCATCTTGCACTCCTGCTCTCTCTGCATTCTTTAGTTAATTGTGTTTCAAATAATTTTATCAACCATCTTAGAATGCTATTTTTGTTGTGTAGATTGGTTCATTTGATTATGTAATACAATAACAAACACTCATTTTAACTATGCAGATGTTGTGTGTCAGGTATTTACTTTCAACTAATAACAAGATATCTAACCAATATAATTAGTACATGGAATGATCAAAACTTGCAAACAAAGATTGTTTGCACACCAAGCACTGTACAAGAATAGTCAATAAAAGGACTAAAATTATTTGATTTTAAGACTTCAAAATAATATAATCAATACATGGAATGATCAAAACTTATAATACCAATCAATTATTTCTTTTCCTATCAATGTTGCATTGAATAGAGAGTTTAATAATATAAACACTAGACTATGTCTTTACGAGCAAAGAAGTGACTATTTGTAAAGAATTAAAATTTTATTGCTTGGTAGTTCATTACATTGTCTTCTTTGACCATACACACCTCCACACAACTTCTAAGACTCCTCTCCCATAAAACTCACATACAAAACCAACCAAAACCCCCTTACAAACTGATTTTCAACTTCTTCTTAACCTACACAGTCAGTTATATGACTGTTATAGTTAGTTATTCATTTGCATTGTTGTCTAGTTGACAACTAGTTGTCAACTTTGACCACTTTAATTTTTCTTGCATCATATTTAACCTTTCAAAAGGTTTTAGGTTTCTATCCTAATCCCCTAAACTCCCTAAACCTCTATTAAACCCTCATTTAGCCCTTTAGGCCATAATTGCATAAAAATGCAATCTTACATCTTTTTGGCATCTTTGCACTTTGAAGTGAAATTACATGATAATAATGGCATCAATGGCCATATAAAAAAATTAGATATACCTATAGGTCCTTGACCCTTACATAAATCCTTGGATCACTCAAGTGACCCCATAAATCTATACTGTGTCATAAATCTCCCATTTTGACATAGGATAAGAGCATAGTGATAGAAGATAGATCCACTTGTGCATAACTTGAAGTCATTGTATTCCATGAGAGTGCACCTTTTGAGAATTTTTTTTGAATGTTTCAAGGGACCATTAGTTCTACAATTAAATCATCATAACTTTCCCATTACTTAACCATCACACATGGCACATATTATCTTCAAACTGACAATATGTTGCATGTGTAGTACAAAACTATTAGTAATTGGTAGATTAAATGCAGATAATTACTAATAGAGTAAGCATATTATTGCTATGCTTAATTTGATAATATATTTAAAAATAAAAAATAAAACAAAAAATAAAATATACTGTCACTTTTTCGACGGTCAAAAGAATATACTTATCGACGAGAATGCTATATACTCAACGACTATTCCAACCACCCATCGTTGCAATTTTGACCAACATTGTTTTTTCATTTCGACAAGAATTCTATACATTCGACGACTATTCCGACCATAAGTCCTTGCAATTTTGACCAACATTGGTCGCATAGATGAAAGGAATGGCCGATATTTCTTCTAGGTTGAAGTGATTATTTCAACGGCAGGTCCATCGATAATTCAACCGCTATAGACGTCACAATTTCAACAATGGTATTATGTGTCGAACAATCGATGAAAAAAGTTCGATAACAGTTATGGTCATTTGGTCGACCAATTGGCATCTAAAAATTGACTAATCCTTGTTGAAAAATAAGCTAAAATTTACTAGTGTTTTACCCTTGATTGACCTATCTCAAGGAATATGGTTGTGGGTGAGATCTGGTCTACAAGTTCAATCTCATAATAGTTTCAACAAAAATTGAATTCTTTTGATTTCCACTATCAACTATGAAATGTAATGGTTTTCCATTTACCCACATTTGTGAATGAAAGAGTTCATTTGTGTCTTCTTGAGGTAAGATTTTAGTAGTAGCCATAATGGCATAGGGATTTTCTTCAATGATCTTTTCACCTTCCTCTTCCTTATTTGTTGTTTGTTCTTATACTACCAATGTTGTCATATCCTTGTAATTCATGGTACTATGCTGAGTGCTTTTGTGAATATCAGACCACATATCTACATCTTTTGGTTCTTGTCCAACAACTTTGTTGAAAATTGGTGATTGGGGAAAAGACTCTGCAATGGTTTATTTTTTTGCGTACTTACCAGTGGGTTTTCCCTTCTGTTACATCTTCTCCTCAATCTTTGCTATATATTTGTAGACAGTTCCAAGTGAGTCAACCTTCAAGAAGGTTAGTTTGGTTTGAATATAACATTACAACCCACTGCGGTATTTTAGATCCGATGCCTTTTAGAATCTTGGATGCCCAACTTTGCTAATAAAGTGTGAAATTTATTGGTGCATTCCCACACGGTTTCTTCTCTCCTTTGTTGTAATAGTTACCACTCCATATATTTTTCTTTAGGATAATGCTCCTCTTTGATGAATTCTACAAAATCCCCCATGTAGGATTGGTATCTTTTCCTCCATCCAATTCTTCATCTTCATCTTCTACAAAATCATTTTTTTCAATGCAAATTTTCCTTCCCATGCTTTCTTCACATGTGCCTCAACTTTGAGTCGAGAAAATGTTGTCTTCTGAATGTTGGAAAAGGTATTAACAAAAAAATATCTATCCAATTTTGTTAACCACTCATCTATGTAAGAACCACAAGTTCTAACTTCACTATTGTAATATCCCTTGCCAAAACTAATTGTATGTTGTAAAATTGAACCTCAAGAAATATTGTCAAACAATTGTCATGAAACTTCAGTACTTGTTGCACTTGTTGTTCTAGATTTTAGTCTGATTGTTCTTTTTTAAAATGATACCAAATGTGCTTTAGAATGATTACTAGAATGTCTACTCAAATATCTACAATGCAGATGCAATTCATTTTGGATTTCCAATGCAAATATAAGACTAACACATGAGAAATGAGTACCCACAGCTCATAGACATTAATGCAAACATTTGGCATGCATCTCCATTATGGACTAAAATGAATAGCTAAAGAAAGGAATTTCAACAAACAATTCTTATGCAACCGTGTACCATATAACTCCTTATTTTTTTATTACAAACTACTTTCAATAAAACCATTTACAAATATTGTAATCTGAAACTACTAAGCACATAATACAAAAAACCTGGAAGTAAACGCTGCCCAATGCAACCAAGTGCAACCTCCAAAGAACAAATCACAAGCTTCTATGTTTAACATAGGCATAAATATTAATGTCATCCCTCTCTTTTATTGAAGAAGCTGCCACTATATTCAAATGTAGCCTAATTTATTAGAACGTATCCCCTAGAATAGCTGCCACAACTCTATAGGATCAAAAACCATGTCCTTTTGGCCTCACGTGGCATCTAAATGTCAATAGCTGCCTCCTAAAATACAAATGTAGGTCTATTAGGCAGTGATCTGCATTCATAAAACCATTTCCCAACACTGCAAACCCTTTCTGTGACTAAACGTTGAACCCTCTTCCCAATTTGGTCACCAAATTAAGTTCATTCATAATCTCTGGCACAATTCACTAGCAGAGATCAACTGATTCAAAGTGAAAAGTCTTGATAGAATTCAAAATCCTAGAAGATCAAGTATTTGAAAACCCTTGGTTCTCACAATTCACCAATTCACCAAAAACAAATGCATAATAGATTGATTTGATTTCTCCCTTCGAAGGTATTTATAAATCTCCAAATAACAACTGAGCTTGAAGCTTACACCCTGTATAACTTATCATATGAACTTGTTTCAAGTTTGAAATATAATATTTAATTATATTCCCCTTCTTTTGATGCACACAATAAAATATAAAGTATACTTTGTTAATCACTTATATCTCCCTTTTACATTACACTATCACTTATTATAAAGTATACTTCTAAAACATTAAAAACTTCTTTTTAAATAAAGTCAACTTAATTTATCAATGACATGCACTTAATAATTAATTATGATTAAAATATAACTTTAATAATAATTAATTATGATTAAAGTATAACTTTAATAATAATTGTAATGTTATAACTCCATCATTAATCATTATTTCTCAATTTTGACCGAACTTGAGAGTTAACTATTGTATCTACTGTGCATCCATTTGCCTTACTAAAAACAGTAAGGGTCCATCTCTATCAACCTCTGACTTGTTATAATTAGTAAATCCCTAAATACCTGATCAACAAAGATGCCAAGGGTTATCACTGCAACTGAGGCTGGTATAGGTGCCCTGCCAAATGTAGAAATGTTGAATAAATGACTTACTATTATGCTGGATAAATGACTTATTATAAATAGTAAGTGTACCAAACTGATCCAAATGAAGAGAAAACCTAGACATCCCTGACCTACAAAGTGGGCATTTTCCTCTGGCACTGCCAACTAAGACCCTCTATCCATTTGATTAGTGTACGAGGGTCAAATCAAAGACTAATCCCACAAACTCTGATGCTTATGAAAAATGGGGACATTACAGTCTTCCCTCCCTAAGATTGCTTGTCCCCAAGAAATCATGAATGCAATGAATCTCCACTGCATTGGAGGTCCAAAGGAAGATGAAGAAATATCCCACACTGAAACATAATTGTAGCATCAGTGTAAACATAATTGCACAGAAATGAACAACCCATCTATCCAATCTCTGTGCACTGAAACTATACATCTGCAGCAAATCATGTACATGAGGATTGAAAGTAAAACTACCAATAACCCACACCATGTACCCACTGCAATAATTTCCAGTGAACCTAGAATGGAATGTTGATGCATGCAAAGGACCCCACAACACACTGAAGAGTGTCCAACCAGATGTACATGGATCTAGAATAGAATCCTGCCAAGAAAAATAACCTCAAACTTCTTCTGCACTAATTTGATCATAATGTCACCATGCCAACAATGGTGAAACACTCTAATGGGACCCATCCAAGCTGTAGTGCTAACCATGCCACCACCTGCATCCCAGTATAAACAAAAATCACGTCCATCAATCATAAGGAGGTGAGAATATTTGGAAGCATCTACTATAAAACCCTCCCTCTATAGTCTATGAATCCCCCATGGGTGTGAAATCCAACTGCATTGTGGAGATACAAACTCTTGTAGGTGTCTGTATCACAACCACTATCTCCATCCTCTGCTAAGATGCCATGGATGCGATGACTCTTCAAGTTGTCCCCCACCAAATTACAACTACTGAATCCACCTACTAAAGATAGTGAATACCCATCCCACAAAGGATGGTATAATCTTGGAGCCAATCCACATTGACACATCATCAAGTCCTCCATATGTGGATCAAATGAAAAATGATGAGCACTCCTTGTTGTGTAATTATGGTAAAAGGATCCAATCTATGTCAATGGATCATCATTGACAACTCTGGAATCAGAAGATGGCTCCAAACTCTGACCCTGAACAACTGATTGGGTAGGGCCTCTAGTAACCCTCTACAAATCCAACCACAAAATCTCTATGATGAAGCATTGTAGCCAGAGTATCTACAATCTCTCCCATCAAAAGCTGAATGCCGTGAGAACCTTAGACGAGAGTATCTTAGTGACTCCAAATATTCCCTCTTGAAACTTTGAAGTCTCAAGCAGGTACTCAATAAATGAATATGTGTAGTAAAAAAATATGAGGCAGAATCAACTTGTTCTGATGCAACCATCAGCTGATCACTTTGACTCTGTGAAACAACAAGTTGTCTACCACCATCAACTGCATGATATGAAGTAACCAATTTTCTTCTAGGAGAGGGAATCAAGTCAACATGAGAGCCATACTTCCAATCAAATGACACCCTGTGAATATCCTCTAAAGATGATCTAGTAGCATTGTGTACCAACACACAAATCTTGAGAGAATCCAACATTAGCACATAAGAGCTATCAACAATATGACTTGCATCATCTGTCATCATATTGACCTTGGGAAAACCTAATGTAACCAGTGGCTCTCTACTTCTCTCACCCAATATACTCATCCCAATTGTGACTACTGCACTCGAATCTATGATGGATGTAGCCACATGTGTTGGTGTTTGTAGCATTGGTCAGAAAAATAATATTGACTATATGATTATTATGAGAAATTATTTATTATATATATACATATATATCAATATATATAATAATTGATATTACTATATGCATTGATATATGTATATATAAAGTTAGATTATAATTCTTCTCATAATAACTAAATAGTTAAATTGATAAAATAAATTAATGAATAGACATGTCCCATGAAGGGACATGTCTCTTCTTGTCCTTGTCATGTATAAATACAAAGAGATCAATGCATTTGGAAAACACATACAATCATAACAATGTGATTACATTTGCAATTGATCTCTAGAATTTAACATGGTATCAGAGCCAAGTTGCAAATGTAAGAGAGTAGTTTGTTGATGGTGAATGTGTGACTGTCTCAGAAAATACAGTCTTGGTACAAGGGTCATATCTCACAAATGCATTGTTGGATTTTGTTGAATTTTGGATATGTTGGTAATAAATTGTTTTAGAAGAATCACACTGGAGCGATTGGAGAGAAAATGCCAGGTTCAAAAGTTATGACCAACTACGTATGGGTCTATGCAAAATCTATAAAAGAGGGAGGTTCCTTCTTTAAAAGCCTAACTGCTTGAAGGGAGATCCAACCATATTGAAGGTTGTCATAGTGTATAGAACCTTTGGATATTCAAGATAGGTCATGTGAAGAATTTTGGTAATGTGGTGCAGGGCATCCAGGACCTCATCCAGGATGTTCCTCCTGATTTTAGTTTGTTTTGTTTTTTAATATTGGGCATGGATCTTAGGGATCATTCCTTCATGTTTTGAACCCTATTGTATGGTCAAGGATCCCATAGGCATGTCCATAAGCCTTGGAATGCCTTAGTCCATTGGGATCCTAGGTTTCTTAGGGATAGGAACCTTAATGGTTTTCATTCTTTGAGACTTATTTTTGATGTTTTCTTGTGTTTTGGTACATTTAAGGGATTTATATATTGGATCATCCTTTGTGATCACTTTGTAAGAATTTTGGTTGCACTTTGTGCATTTTTGTCAAAGTTGCAAAAAACTTTCTCAAGCAACTTTTCAAAGTTGCTTGCGAAGTTGAAATATTGGTTACTAAAGGTCACAACTATGTGGAGATTGGTTGGAAATTTTTTTTGATCCTATTTAAACTTTTTAAGACCTCTGCAAAAGGTTAGAACCGAAAAGAAAGAAGTTTGAGTGCAAAACTGAATAAAATCTACCATTTTTCCTGTGTAAACTGGTTGTGTACGGTCGTGTATGGAGGAAATTGTGATAATAGTATACATGATTGGAAATTTTCTTGAATCCATGTTTTAATGCAGTTGGTTTGGTTTTGAATAGTGTTGTGCAGATAAAGATATCCACTGATTTGTGGAGATAGTCAAGGAAGAGGGTTTCATCGGGCTTGTCTCACAAATGGGGGTCTAACTTGCATTTCCTCTAGTGGAAAAACCTAACTCTTTGGGGAATGCAAGTTAGATGTATAATTTGTACAATTACAAAAGAAATCCATAGGAACTTGTTAGCAAGGAGGTTTAGCACTGATCCCTAGACTCAACATCTCTATGTGTTCAGTTAGGATTGTTGAAGAAAAGGTGCATAGCCTGAGGTGTTGGATGAAGTGAGTAGTTGGAGTGAATAATTGGTATTGGAAGTTCCTATGACCCCGCAATCATCTTATGATCGCATCCATAGTCATTTCTAGTGTAAACCAGGGTACCTAGTGGTGGTTAGGTGGTTCCAGAGTAAGATCAAGGCTTGTGCTCTTAGGGAACTTGGTAAAGTTGAAAAGGGTATCCAAATATACTATTAGTTTGTCTAGACACCTTGGGAGTCAAAAGTTGTACACATGGAAGTAGTTTGGAAGACCTATAAGGGTTTGTAGGTAAAGTTTTGATCGAAGTGTTGTGGGAGTTGGGGAGGCAATCAGGTGGTTGATTCTTTGTATTTGGTGAATAAGTAAGGTGTTCCAATCATTAGATTGGACAAGCAACTTTATTGGTGAAGAGTTCCATTATATGGTCTCAAATAGGGAAGGAGTCCCTAAGAGCATAACTTGGTGAAGTTAGGAATTGCTGTTAGGAGTTGGGAGTAACCTTGGAAAAGGGTTAGACATCTTAAATTGATAGACACCCATCCCAATCTAAGTTTGGAGGAGTGTAACATTACCTAAGGATAGTTTGTGAAGAGTTGTGGGTATAATGGCTTTGTTACTACATACCGTTGTGTGCTCTGCATCATAATGTCCAAGAACGACAACATCATTTTGTGAATTTGTATGATATTTTCTATATGGGATCACCTTACAGAATGAAATACTTGAAATTTATAAAAGATAAGTATTTCATGTTTTATTAATTCACAAAATTTTTGAATTTTTAATTCATGCTATACTATTGGTTAGTAAAATCTTGTATGCTTCTATCATTGGTATTTCTGGTCAAGATAGTTTAGTGAGCTATTTGTAATCTCTCTCTGACATACCTTTAGGACAGAAGCACAAGATAATTGCATTCAAGGGAGAAAGAACTTCATGCTTGCAAATGAATTGATGATTGAGACTGGATACAAAGGGAGTCTGACATTTCAAAAGAGGTCAAGAAGTTGATAAACTTGAGCTTCAGAGGGAGCAGATGGTTCAGTCAACTTGTGGCAATCTTGATCATATTGATTGAGAGGGAGTTCACTATTGAAGGTGAAAAACTTTTGAGGTAAACTTGATATAATTGATTATTATACTAATGAATCATGAATGTTTTTAATGGGCCCACCTCCTGTGTAAATCATGAGGAAGTGATGACTTCCAAATGCTTATCACTTGTATTTGCAAAATTTATTGGAAGGTGATGATCTTACAATAACTTGATCTTCTATTGTGATGGCTGAAACATATCATAATAGATGATGTGAATGTTGTTATGGTAAGTGCACATTACCTATGAACATTTGTTGAGTACTTAGTGGATATCATGAGACTTGATATTTTGCAAGCCATTACTCTAGGCACTTGGTGAATATCATGAGACTTAATATTTTGCAGGCCAATACTCTCAATATCACGAGATGATATCTTTATGAACTCTTGAGTACTTGGTGGACATCATGATAATTGATGTTGGTAGGCCATTACTCTAAGATAGAATCGCCCATGGAGGCAATCCACACATTGAGACTATGTTTCTATTGATTACATCATGAGGATGATGCCTTTATTGCTTACATCATATAATTGATGATGTCAAGTGTCTTAAGTGTTTACATTGGATTGATTTATCCTCCCTAGCTAAGCAGGAGTGTTGATGTTTGTAGCATTGGTCAGATAAATAATATTAACTATATGATTATTATGAGAAATTATTTATTATATATATACATATATATCAATATATATAATAATTGATATTACTATATGCATTGATATATATATATATATATATATATATATATATATATATATATATATATATATATATATATATATATATATATATATATATATATATATATATATATAAATAAATAAATAAATAAATAAATAAATAAATAAATAAATAAATAAATATATATATATATATATATAAAGTTAGTGTTGGTGTAATTAATTATTCATAATTACACTTTACTTAATCTTACTTAGGATAATGCATTGCATAGTAGTTTGTGATTGAGACACCTAGGAGTGTGCACATCTATTAAGCACATGGTGTAGGATAAATTCCACTTTTGGTGTGATAGTTGTCTTCACATACCTCGTTGTGTGTGAAATCCACCTTTCGTGCTCTTATCACATTATCATCCTAATCCAATGCACATACTTTATTGCATATTGGAGGATGATCCACATTTGGTGGACATGTGATTACACCTAGCATAGGTGATAGCTTATCAACTCCTTATCATTCTCTCATATCGCCTTTCCTATATAAGAAGGCCTAGTATGTAATCTTAATCATATTGGTGAATATCATTAATTCATTGAATCTATTCAATCCATCCTTGCATTCATATTTTCTCTCTCTTGTGTGCTTTTCTTCAACCTCTTGATCTTGGTTCAATATTTTCTATTTGAAAATTCTTACATGGTATCAGAGCCATTGGAGCATTTAGATCAGCCGATTTGGAGACATCTTGCAAGTTTGAAGGTCTAAATCTTAGATCTAGCAACCAGTGTGCGATAGAGGTATCTTGAAGTAGATCTGACCTCACCATTATGTCTGGGAGGCTGTTTCGGTTAAAATCAACTATAAACTCACCCATATTCGGTGAAAGTCAAAATTGAGGCAAATTTTTTTTAACAAATCAAGCTGTATGGCCCGATCTTCCTTTTGGTACGATTTTATCAAAAAAAAAAATATTTTTTTTAATCCTGCAATTTTTCAAAAAAATTTTTTAGTAAAAATTTGGTTTACAGGGTCTGGTACGTACCCCATTTATAATCTCTGCGGGTTACAGAGAATATTCTCTATTCTTGGTGCAACACATACACAGTGGCATCAACAAGTATCTTCACTGGGACACGCACCCAACCAAGCAACAACCCGCACTACTCATTTGTTTGTGAGTGGGGGGTTAGGCATATTTAAAGGGATTAAAAATCCCTTATCTGCTGCATGTGGGATTAAAATCCCAAGCGGAGCATCCCAGCGCGCCTCCTCCTAGTGTGCCTCCACCGCCTAGTGGAGACCTCCACCACCACGACCACCCACCACCGGCCGAAGTCGCCAGCTCCACCGGCAAGTGGCACCACCACCGGCCTCTGCTAACTCCACCAGCCACGCTGTGTTCTCAGACATAACCAGCAGTGCTTCATCTACCACGTGCTAGCGCCACGTGGCCAACCACATGAGCAGCCACCATCCATGCAAACCTACCATGAAGGCAAACAACTCAACACCACATCGATGCCCCATCGGACACAGACAACCAATAGCAAGCTACCATGTGGACCTAGCTACATCACCTGTCCTGCCAACAGAATGCCATGTCACCCTATCTATACTGTATAGACAAGTATAGACGCTACAGTCAGCACCACGTCAGCCCAGACAATTGGAAAAATTGTTGACATCATCATTTTATGGCATTAAAATTGACGCCCATTCAGCCGTCATCGCAGAGTGAAATTGGCTATTTTTGACGGCCTCCAAACCGTCAAATTTAACCTACTATTTTTTTGATGTCATCTGGTTTGGAAAATTCTCTGCCTTCACCATTTGCATTTTTTATTTGACAGTCAATCTTTGAGAGGCCATAACTTGGTCATCCGGGCTCCAATCTGGTGCAATTTTTTTTTGAAATTGGGTAAAATTTCTTGAATTTTCTAGTGGTGGTGTTTATTTTTCATTTTGGTAGCCTCATTTGTAATAAATTTCAGATCTTGTTGACTGTTCCTATTTGTTCCTAATTTTTGCAACTTCCAGGGCTTTGTTTGGGCACATACGGTAACATTTTGAGGTGAATTTTTTTTAAAAGTGCATTATTTTTTGTCTACTTTCCATATCTGCAATCAGATTTGAGTTATTTTTGGTAGACATATCACTTTTAGAAATAGGTCATTTTGGGGCTATATTTGCACTTGGTTAATCCTTGGATTTCAATTTTCTAATTTGCATCAGTCATTTGAAGAAGTTATAAGTAGTTATCAGTCATTAGTTGGTGTTGATATGGATAATTCAAAGGTTAAAATCCTCAATCCATATAACTACCATGAATGGAAAGATTCTTTAAGTGATCATTTGTTGAGTCTTGGATTGCTTAGAATGACTCTTGGGCAGGATCAAGAACCTCAAACAGGTGTTTTAGAAAGGAGAAAATGGTTTGATAGAAGAGAAAAAGCACTTGGCTCTCTTAGATCATCCATCTCTCGCGACATGCACTTTCATATTGCATCTTGCACACATCCTCATGATGCTTGGATCACATTGGAAGGACTCTTTGGTAAACCTGATAAAATGAGAAAATTTAGATTAGAGAATGATCTTATAGGTCTTAATCCTAGGGATTTTGACAATATTCAAGATTTCTTCTCTAAGTTCAATACTATTAGATTGGAGCTTTCTTCACATGGCATTGTTAAAGGGGATGAACAATTGATCTTTTCTATTCTTTCCAAGCTTGGTCTTGATTATTCTATATTTGTTTCTACATTCTATGCTACTATGGATGCTCTTGGTAGTGCATACAAATTGCCCTCTCTTGATGAATTTGCAACATAGCTCACAAGGGAACAAGCAAAGTTGGCACACATGGGTCAGTTGAAGTCTTCCACACATCAAGCATTGATTGCAAGTGAGTCTACATCAAAGGCTTCTAATGGAAAAGGAAAGAAACACAATAAGGATCCTAAGCCTCATGACAAAGGTAATGAATCTTCTTCACCAAAAAGTATTGAATCCAAGTCCTCTTCAAGAGAGGAATCATCTAGAAGAAAGAGAGATAAATGTGCATATTGTCAAAAGTTAGGACATGATGAGCATAAGTGTTTTCAAAAGAAGATTGATGAGCTAACTCACATTATTCAGAAACACAATATTAAGTTTCCCTCATTAGTGTTTGCTCCTTCTACACATTTGGCAGCTTCTACATCTCCATCATCATCCAAAGATAAAGGTAAAGGACAAGCACTCTTGGCTTCCACACATCCTGAGCAAGGTAAATGGCTTCTTGATTCAGGTGCATCACATCATATGGCATCTTCTATGGATATGTTTTCTTCTATTGAGCCTTGTAATTCTCCTAATATTTTGATGGGTAACAACACATTCATGAGAGTTTGTGGGAAAGGTTCTATTCCTATGGGAGAGGGGACATTCAATGATGTTCTTTGTGTACCATCCTTGAACACTAATCTTCTTTCTATTTACCAAATCACACATGGTGCACAAGGTAAAATTGTTGAGTTCACTCCTGATTATGTCTACATTAGGGACATGGAGACTAGAGATCTCATAGCTATGGGAGTTGTTGATCATACATCACACTTGTATTCTTTTTCCACTTTTGTTGATAATGATGATGATATTCATGATGTACCCATCCCTTTGCCAAGGGATAATTCTGAGGACAATTTTGGGCACTTGAATCATTTTTTTGTTGATACAAGTGTTGATCTTCCCACTCCTCCACCTCCTACTTCTTCAGACATGGTCTCTACTATTTAGTAGGATGATCACAGTGTTTCAGATCTTGTAGAGTGTGATGACTACTTGGATGCATCTTTAGCATTTGTTGATTCTCATGATGCAGATTTGGAAGACATACATGAGGGGGTTTCTCTTTCCCTTGATGAAAATTTCATCATAGATGGGGACACTTCTTCACCTTCTTTGGAGATTGGTGTATTTGATTCTTCTCCTTCTTCACTTGATTTGTCACATGAAGTGATAGATTCCTTGAGCTTGGAGATTCCTACTCAGTCTTCAGAGATTCAGGCATGGAGACCTACATCTTCTTCCTAATTCCATTTGCACATGGATTGGCTTCTTCATCATTTTATGTATCTATTTCTTCCCAAGGGGAGACGCGTTTCTTGTAAGCATTGGCTTATCTATTGTTTGCAGGTACTCTTCATCAACATGGGAGCTTCTACATTATGGGGGGGATATCATGTCTCCAACTATCCTTCTTATGGGGGGATAATTATTTGTATATACATGATGTATGTAGTTCTTGGGGGGTCTTGAGTACTCCATCCATCCATGCATCTTGTTTTCTTCTCTCTTTTTGGGGGAGGGCTTTTTCCATGAGGTTTTCCCTCTTTCTCCACTTTATGAGAGTTATGCATTTCATGCATCTTGTACATGGGTACCTAACATGGCCTAGTAGCGGGGACCCATCTTGCATTGTGAGTTTAAGTGCATTCCCATAAGTTGCACTTAAGGGGGGGTGTTGGTGTAATTAATTATTCATAATTACACTTTACTTAATCTTACTTAGGATAATTCATTGCATAGTAGTTTTTGATTGAGACACCTAGGAGTGTGCACATCTATTAAGCACATGGTGTAGGATAAATTCCACTTTTGGTGTGATAGTTGTCTTCACATACCTCATTGTGTGTGAGATCCACCTTTTGTGCTCTTATCAAATTATCATCCTCATCCAATGCACATACTTTATTTCATATTGGAGGATGATCCACATTTGGTGGACATGTGATTACACTTAGCATAGGTGATAGCTTATCAGCTCCTTATCATTCTCTCATATCACCTTTCCTATATAAGGAGGCCTATTATGTAATCTTAATCATATTGGTGAATATCATTAATTCATTGGATCTACTCAATCCATCCTTGCATTCATATTTTCTCTCTCTTGTGTGCTTTTCTTCAACCTCTTGATCTTGGTTCAATATTTTCTATTTGCAAATTCTTACAGTTAGATTATAATTATTCTCATAATAACTAAATAGTTAAATTGATAAAATAAATTAAAGAATAGACATGTCCCATGAAGGGACATGTCTCTTCTTGTCCTTTTCATGTATAAATACAAAGAGATCAATGCATTTGGAAAACACATACAATCATAATAGTGTAATTACATTTGTAATCGTTCTCTCGAATTTAACAACATCCTCAACACAACCATGACCACAACTCGTGAATATAAGGTCATCACCAACTACCACTATAGAAGTTTGCACTATAATTTTAGCTCTCCAATGAGTCCTTAGTCACCTCAAGATCATGAATGAGCTTATCAACTTCCTCTTCCTTCCCCTTCAATGCATCATAGAAAATAAAACCCCAATTGAGAAGACAGTCTTTGTCCACAACAGGTAATTTTTTTTCATTATTCCAATTGCTTCTCAGAGTGCATGAAACTCTGCTAAGTAAAGACCACTATCACAATGCTCATCTGTCACAAGAGTTCTCCAACCATAAGTTTCCAACATCTATCGAGCAACATCAAAATTCTCAATGGCTATGGAAATCATAGTGTCATACACCTTTAGTTTCCCAACCAAATGATGTGGACCCTGAAATTCATGGCTCCCATGTGAGTTCTCTGAATCAAAGTCTATAGTGTGATATGAAATTGTATCTGCAATGCTCACCTCATGATCAACAGATTCACGTGTGCTATCATCAATGCACACAACATCAACCAAGATATTGCTACTATGTACCTAAAAAGATGGCTCAGCTAGTAAAGTGGAAGCTATTATTTTGATAATCTCTTCGCTGATTTCCACTTCCAATGTAGCTGCAAGTCCCTCCATCTTACGATCCTGGGACCTATTAACAACCACTAAGTTCTCTGATTTATTTTCCCAGGTCTGATTTGCAAAATCAGATTTGTTGTGACCCACATCTGCATCACATAACTCAACTCTAACACCCAAATCTTGAGTGTCTACACTGGGAAACTCCATGCACCCATAATTGACACATGGAAAGATTGCTATCTCATGAGTGGGCTCCATACTAAGTCTACTTTCATAAAAATCAGAATTATTAATGTCCACTTCTTCCTCAATTTTCCCCTACCACCAGACACCATTTTCCTATTCCCCTGTGAACCATTTTTTCTTGCAAATAGGTCATGAGCTATCCTATGATATTGCTTCTTTGATGAACTAGTCATACCGTATAGCTTTGGATGAAAGCTCATAAAAGGATAGAAAGATAAATCTTTCTTAACATTTTGAGGAAGAGTGTTATATTCCTCAAACATGGTAAGCACTTCCTTTTGACACTCATTATATTATGTGATGTATCCTTCATCTGATTTCCCTGTTTAAGTAATCTCTTGATTATTTCCATGACTAAAGCAATTGCAAGAATGTTGATTATTCACATGTCATATGTTAGATCAATATAAAAAAAATTCCAAGCCTCAACTGGATGGAAGGAAACCACTCTGATACCACTATAAGAACCCCAACAACTTCTAACTTCATTACTATAATATCCCTTGCTAAAACTAGCTATATGTTGCAAAATTGAACCTCAAGGAATATTGTCAAACAATTGTCATGAAAATTCAATGCTCATTATTCTAGATTTCAGTTTGATTATTCTCTCTTAAAATAATACCAAATGTGATTTAGATTGATTACTAGAATGTCTACTGAAATATTTGCAATGAAGATGAAATTCATTTTGGGTTTCCAATGTGAATATAAGACCAACACAAGAGAAACGAGTACCCACAACTCATAGACATTAATGAAAACATTTGGCATGCATACTAGAGATTCATTATGGATTGAAATGAATAGCTACATGAAAGACATTTCAACAAACAGTTGTTGTACGACAATATAACTCCTTATTTTTTAGTACAAACTACTTTCAATAAAACTATTTACAAATATTGTAATCTGAAACTACTAAGCACATAATACAGAAAATATGGAAGTAAATGCTGCCCAATGCAACCAAGTGTATCCTCCAAAGAACAAATCGTAAGCTTCTACGTTAAGCATAGGAAGAAATATTAATGTTGTCCCTCTCTTTTATTGCAGCAGCTGCCACTATATTCAAATACAACCTTATTTATCAGAATGTAATCCCTAGAATGGCTGCCATAACTCTATATGATCTGCAGCCATGTCTTTCTAGCCTCACATGGCATCTAAATATCAATAACTGCCTCCTAAAACACAAATGTAGGTCTATTTGGAAGCAATTTGCATTCATAAAACCATTTCCCAACACTGCAAACCCTCTTTGAGACTAATCATTCAATCCTCCTCCCAATTCGGTCACCAAATTAAGCTCATTCATAATCTCTGGATGAGATTATCGCTGACACAATTCACTGGCAGAGATCAACAAATTCAAAGTGCAAAGTCTTGATACAATTCACAATCCTACAAGATCAGAAATTTGAAAACCCTTGGTTCTCACAATTCACCAATTCACCAAAAACAAATGCATAATAGAATGATTCAATTTCTCCCTTTCAAGGTATTTATAATTTTTCAAATAATAATTGAGCTTGAAGCTTCAAGCTTACACCCTGTCATGTCCCCATTTTAAGATAGAATTTTAATAATAATTAGATAATAAAATATTATTGAATAAATAATGATAGTAAAATCATATAATAATATTAATATAAAAATATAAAAATAAGAAATAATAATAAAATATTATTATTATAATATAAATAATAACATATATAATCTATTATAAAAAAAAGGATTTAAAATATAATTAAATAATAAT